>CM053607.1:88329503-88357904 GCA_028646535.1 Procyon lotor
CTCTGCCTTCGGCTCAGGTCATGATCTCAGGGTTCTGGGATCGAGCCCCACATCGGGCTCTCTGCTCAGCGGGGAGCCTCCTTCCCCCTCTCTCTCTGCCTGCCTCTCTGCCTACTTGTGATCTCTCTCTGTTAAATAAATAATTTAAAAACCTTAAAAAAAGAAAGTAAAAACACTTTAAAAATATAAAAAATATTAATTAATTAATTAATAAACATGTTCATCTTAAAAAATGATTCATGAGGTAGGCATATTGGGATCAGGGTCAAAAGGCACCACTTACATATGCTGCTGTGGACTTTAAAGGAGATTGCTAGAACTCCACTGTTTGTGAAGTGTACGAGTGGAAGAATATTTTCTCTTCCTTTCCTTTTTAGAGATTGTATTTATTTCAGAGACAGAGAGCATGAGCAGGGGGTAGGGTCAGCGGGAGAAAGAGAAGCTGACTCCCCGCCGAGCAGAGAGCATGACATGGGACTTGATCCCAGGACCCTAAGATCATGACCTGAGCTGAAGGCAGACACTTAACTGACTGAGCCACCCAGGTGCCCCCAAAATAGTTTCTCATCATGATCTAATACTGAAGGAAATGAGGAAACCTGATTTAATTACGTCCTGGCCTATAAGCATACATCTTTTGTTTTGTCCAGTGCACAGAAAAAAATAGGCAGCAAGCATGAAAACCTTTCTATTTCCATTAAAATATGGGATACTTACTATGACCTCTGCTACAACTATTCCAACTCAGTATCCTGTGACAGTATTCTTCAGGGTCGAGAAGATAGCTTATGAGCACTGAGTTTTAAACCGTTAACTTACTGCACTACACGAATCCACAAACCGTGACGGGTTTGTAGTAGGCTCAATTTAACAGATATCTTATGACTGAACCAGGTCAGACCCCAACGAGGGCTATGCTCCTCTAATGAGGCACAGAGTCTCATATGTCTACCAAAATGAAGAGAAGCAGTGAAAGAAGCGGTGACTAGAGTGAAAAGAACATGGTAATAAAGTCTTCTTTGTATCTTATACTACAAAAGGCTACACAAGGCTACATAGAATTTCTGTGGACAGCAACCCCTCTGCCACTGGTTGTAACCCTTCTTCCTAATGCTTGGTGAAGGAAGACACCCAAGGGTCCTCTGCAAGAAGTTACTAGGAGATAAAAAGCAAATGTCACGCTAATCTCAAACACCAACTTCTCTGCTTTATTATTTTGAACTTACACTTTAATATATCTTCTGTTACTTAAAGCTTGTTACGGGCTGAATTGTGCTCTCCCCCAAATGCATATGTGGAAATCCTCATCCCCAGTATCTGAGAATAACACCTTATTTGGAAATAGGGTCATGACAGACCTAACTAGTTAAATTAAGATAAGATCGTCCTGGAGGAGGGTGGCTCCTAATCCAACAGGAGACAGACAGACAGACAGACACACACACACAGTATGTCACGTGACGGGGAAGGCAGACCTGCCGTAAGCCAAGGAACGCCAGAGTGTCAGCTAACCACCAGCAGCTGGGAGAGTGCAATGGAACAGATTCTCCTTCCAGCCCTCCGAAAGAACCAGCCCTGCCAACAGGCTGATCTCAGACTTCGAAGCCTCCAGAACTGTGAGACAAACTTCCGCTGCTGAAGCCACCCAGTGTGTGGTACCTTCTTACAGCATCCCTAGCAAACCAATACAGAGCTTGAGCAGGCAGAAACTCTATTTTCCACCTTGCATTAATAAGAGTGCAGCACAGTCGGTCCGCACTTCAGACTTTTGCCAGCACACAGCCTCACCTCATCAGAATCACCACAGGGAGGAAGAGCCAACAAGCCACGGTGTGTGTGTGTGTGTGCGCGCCAACGCATGCTCATTCTTCTGAAGAAACAGAAGGCACACTGCTTAATTGAAACATGTTTCCAAAGAGGCGGAAGAAGGGAAATTGCATTTAAAATAAACATTGACCCCCGTTGCTAAGTAAATGCCTCACAACATCACTATAGGATCAGACCTGAAAATGAAGTCAGAATTAGGCAGTTGAGTTGAATGCTGTCTATTCAGGATCTAATGATAGACAAAGAGAAAGAGTTGCATTTTGTAGGATAATTGGTTGGAGATGTGCAGCAGGCGTTTGAAAACCATGTCAGGACATTTTTGCATATCAGAAAACAATCTCATTAACACACTTCATGAGACACTTGTGTAGTCAAAGAATTTTAATTATCCCTGAGGCCTGGGACAAGGAGTACGCTAGAAACCACTTCGGTGAAAGAAAAAAAAAAAATCTTTGTGTTGCCATCAGCAGTGCCAATCTCCTAATTTCATCATCATTAATATTTCATCAGTGTTTTACTGGAATAATTACTGCTTTGTACTCTGAGTAAAAAAGATGTGCTTATGGAAATATGAGATATGAACAGCATACTTCTTTTCATTCGACAGAGTGGAATCTACTGAAACTGGGAACGGAGAGAGACGGGGATGAAAGAAAAAATACTGATTTCTTGTTTGTGGTTTTCAAATTTGTACAAAACCCAAAGGCTAAAAAACAGCCCAAACAACAGTTAACCTCCCCAAACTTGGTCTGGCAGTTTGGCCTCATGCCATTTGCACTGAATGAGACATTGGGTTCCACACAGCTGACTGAGGATTTTTTGAAATTACTGCTCCTACTCCGACCCCAGATTCTTGATCTGCCCTGCCAGCACGCCCACCCGGCTGCCCGCGGCCGCACGCGGCTCCAGACTCCTTCTGAGCCGTTCGGACAGAGGGCAGAGCAGCACACAGTACGCACGCAACCAGACCCCGACCAGCCCCATTCCAAAAGCTGTCTGTTGGAATGAACACAAAGGGGACTCACAGGGCCCCCACCCAACCCATTTAGGAGCCCTGCTCTGTCACTGTAATGGTAGACCTGCAAGCCACGAGTCCTCTGTTATGACAAGGTGAGGAACATGTAGCCGGTCTGGGATCTGATTGGCAGAGCAGCCTTAGTACTTTGTAACAGTGCTTAGACATGCTTACAGAATACCGCGTTTTGCACGTCAGTCTAAAACACACTGAGCGAAGCCATGAGCCCATCCACCCCAGAGCTGGGAGGCACCAAGATGAGGCTTCCATTTTCCCAAGAAAGGCAGTCTTTCTCTTTACTCCAAACACTACAGAACAGGCATTACAGCTAAATAGAAACAAGAGAGATGTCAATGACATGTGAAGAGCTTAGGGCTCTCTTGAAAATAGGAATGGTTTGTCTTTCTAAGAGAATTCAGAGTCTCCTAGGGGAGTTTTAAACAATGACAACAGATTTATCTTTCACCCTTTTTGGAATATCTAAATTCAGTGCACCTTGAAAGATCTCAAAGAAACCTCTAAGACTACATGGTGCCTCGTGGTTTTAGGTCTTTCCTGTTTTTATGAAATCCTTGTGGATTTATGGGGAAAAAATTAGTTTTTCCAATTCAGTCTATGAATATCTCCTATCCCACCTGTGGGTCCTCTTCCTTTAGGTGCTTTTGCTGCTAATCCTCTTTAATATCCTCTTTCTTCCCTGTGGTCTTATAAAATTGCCTCTGCACTATACAAACAGCTTAATACTTTCTGCCTTTAAGCTCGCTACGTTCACATGTAGAGAGAGATCCAAGAACTCACCCCATCGCTACACTATATCTTGGTTTGTTGGACTTGTAAACTGAAGGAAGCATTTTCATGTTCATACATATGCAGAAATATTGAGGGAGAAAGAAACAGTGTAATTAAATAAGGACTCACTAAGAAAGACACACTCACAGATAGATAGATGGAAAAGTGAGCTTAATAAAGAAATAGAGCTTTGTTAATTGCAATTCCAAATTTAGGTGGGGGATACAATGCCCTGATGAGTGGCAGTTAAGCTTAGAAATCCCTGAAATCTCCTTCCCAATTAAAGTACAGATTTTTTGTGTGTGATAAGTGGAATGATAAGGAAATGTCATCTCTGCTCTCATGTTTCTCCTCTTTATGAGTCTTGGTGATGACTAGTGCATGAATGAGAGCGAGAGTTTTGGCCAACTGCAGACAATCTGGAAAATGTCCTGTTGCCACCTAGGTCTAGTTTTTAAATCATTTCACTCAATGGGCAAGATTTGCTGAGTGTTCACAAAGGCAACCCTTTTTTGTTCCAGTTGTGCCAGCCCCTCTCATAATCACCGTCTCCTTGATTCAAACGCCATTATTAAATCATTCTTCTGCTGTATTGGGAAAAAATTAGTGAACACATTACACGCCAGATAACATTCTAGATCTTGGGTTACAGCCACGGAACATTTGACAAATGTCCCTACCTTCCCAGACTTAACTACTGTAGTGAGACGAAATGGACATTAGACAAGTAAGTGGCTGCTGTAGGCTGTCTGATGGCTGAAGGTGCTAAGGAGAAAAATAAAGCAGGAAGAGGGGTGGGCTAATGGGAGGATGAGTATTAAAGTTCGAGTGGGATGGGCAGGCAAGAATGGCTGAGAAGAAAATATCTGAGCAGAGGTCCAAAGGAGTGGGGAGGACTAGATGTGGATATTTGCAGGAAGAGGATACCAGACAGAGGGAATAATAAACACACAGGCTTGAACATGCACCAGACAGAATTCTTGTCAAAGTATGACATCTTCTTTGTTCTACCAAAATAAATATCATATAGGATAAAACTCTGCTCTGAAAAGAGTAGCCAGCAACATGTGTGTCCTGCACTGATACCTCAGTTTATTCCATTCAGCCACAATTTGATGGTATAAAATGTCTTGGGATTTGGTTGATGGGTCCCATTCATTTTATGTAGCTTTCTAACTGTTTTTATGTTATAATGATGATAAAGAAACACTTCGTTGTTGGAAAGATGCAAAAAAGACAAAGGTTGTCCAATAAAATGTGAAAGTTTCCCCATCTGACTTCCCCTGTTCTAGTTCCCAACCACCTAATGATCTCCTCACTCCTGAAGAAAACATTGTTTGACATCCACTCCTAAGTCCTTTCTTTGTGTATTTACATACATACATGTATATATGAAAACAGTTTTTTTCATGAATGGGACTTAACAATGTGCGGAAGATACAACTGTGTTAATAGAGAAAAATATCTACCTTATTCTTTTTAACGCCAGTGTGATATTCCATGGTATAAATTTGCTGTAAATTATTTAAATTTCCCATTGATGGACTTAAACTTTTTTTGGATTAATATTCTGTACTTAACTCATGGAGAATGTATGTGTTTTTCTAGGATAGACATCTAGAATTTGAAGGATAAGGATATAGGATGGTTTAAACAAAATTTTTTGGTAACGTGTTCATTGAAATTTAATTCATTTACTATACAATTCACCTATTTAAAGTACACAATTCAGTGGTTTTAGTATATAGTCGGTCATTACCACAATCAACTTTAAAACATTTTCAAGGGGTGCCTGGGTGGCTCAGTGGGTTAAAGCCTCTGCCTTCAGCTCAGGTCATGATCTCAGGGTCCTGGGATCGAGCCCCGAACTGGGCTCTCTGCTCAGCAGGGAGCCTGCTTCCCCCTCTCTCTCTGCCTGCCTCTCTGCCTACTTGTGATCTCTCTGTCAAATAAATAAGAAAAATCGTAAAACAAAACAAAACATTTTCAACACCCTAAAAATGAATCTCTTATCTTTAGCAATCACTCCTCAACCCTCTCATCATTTTCAGAAGTAGAAACTCATTCATCTACTTCTGTTTCTACGAAATCGTCTATTCTGGACACTTCATATAAATGGAATTATACAATTTATGGTCTTTTATATCTGGAATCTTTCACTTGGCATAATGTTTTAAAGGTCCATCCAAATTGCTGAATACATTGCTACTTCATTGCTTTTTATGGCTGAATACTATTCTCTTGTATGGATATACTAGAGTGTATTTATCCATTCATCATTTGATGGTATTTGGGCTGTAATTTGAGTTCCTTAAGTGTTCTGTTTTTCTTGGTCAGTCTAGCTATGTAGGTGTCACTGATCTTTTCAAAGAACTACCTTTTTATTCTGTTGATTCTCTATTGTTCATATATTCTCTATTTCATTGATTTCCATTTTAAGTCTTATTTCTTTCCATCCACTTGTTTTAAGTGTAGCTTGCTCTCCTTCCTCCAGTGTCTTAAGGTGGGGTTTAGGTCATTGATTTGAGATATTTATTCTTTTATTTTTTTTATTTATTTTTTTTTTTTTTAAAGATTTTATTTATTTGACAGAGAGAAACACAGCGAGAGAGGGAACACAAGCAGAGGGAATGGTAGCGGGAGAAGCAGGCTTCCTGCAGAGCAGAGAGCCCGATGCGGGGCTCGATCCCAGGTCCCTGGGATCTGACCTGGGCCGAAGGCAGACGCCCAACGACTGAGCCACCCAGGCGCCCCGAGATATTTATTCTTTTAATATAAGTATTTTACAGCTAAAAATTTCCCCTCAAGTACTTTTTTAGCTGTATCCCATAAATTTTTATGTTATATGTCTTTATTTTCATTCACCCCAGTATATCTTCTACTAATCTTTGTGATTCTTCATTGATTCATCAGTTATTTAGGAGTATGCTGTTTAACTTTCACATCTTTATGACTTTCCCAAGTTCCTCTTTGTGTTTTGATTTCTAATTTTATCCTATCACAGCTGGGGGGGCCATACTTTGTATAATTTCAACCTTTTTAAATTTTTTGAGGCTTCATAGGTGATTTTTAGAAACATTTTTCATTGATATTGTCAAATAGCCCTCCCAAAGAAGTACATAACTTATCATTATATGATTGTTCAAAATAGTCAAAGGTTTTATAGAAATCCAAAGTAAAAATAAAATATCTCTTATAACTCCCTTTCTGAATTTAGTTGGTTTATCATTAAAATTAGCTGAAATTATGGTATTCTTGTGGACATCACAGAATAATTAGAGCTTTGATTTATGTAACACTATGGTCTGTGCATATGTTACATATTTAAAATACAGTAACTATAATCTTCACTATAAAATAGGTATTAATATTTCCATCTTGCAAAGGAGAAAACTAAGTCAGATTATCTAAGTAGCTTGTCTCAAATTGCAGAAAAAAATAAGGAAGAATTGGGCTTAAGGCCCAAAATTATTTCTACCATCATACTCTTTTCCTAAGGGCAAGGAAAAATGGTCATTTGGAGACAGTGCTTTTTCCTCACCTTTCCTTACTTCTGTAATAGCCAAGGACTCATCTGGACTCATGTTCTGGTTATTCTTGGCAGCCATAAACTTCCATTTGCCATTTCTGCTTTTACCTTTTTCCTCCTCCAGAAGACAAATGAATCTTCTAATTAGACAAGATGTGCCTCCTTTTCAAGTGAATTTACTAATAGGAAAAAGAGATTCAGAGCCCATTTCATTTAATGTAAATATACTAATATTTTCATATTAGCCTTTTCTTTTTTTAAAAAAATTATTTGACAGAGAGAGACAATGAGAGAGGGAACCCAAGTAGGGGAGCAGCGGAGGGGGAGGGAGTGGGAGAGGGAGAAGTAGGCCTCCTGTGGAGCAGGAAGTTCAATGTGGGGCTGGATCCCAGGACCCTAGGATCATGACAGGCATGATCCGAAGGCAGATGCTTAAGGACTGAGCCACCCAGGTGCCTCTAGTCCTTTCGTTTCTTTTGATTTGAAATAACCTCATAAGGAATCAGAATAAACTAGGTGCTATGTTTTACAAAATCTTTGGAAAGTATTTTTCTTTCTTTTAAAAGAACTTTATCTTATTCAGCAATACTGAAATGTGAAAAATCAACTATAAAAAACAGTAACTAATTGGACTGTGAGTTGCCAGGAGGGCAATGTATTTTCTGTCTTCAACATAGAGTACACGACTGAAAACCCAGTAAGTGTTCCGTATGACTTGCCAGGTAAATTAATAAGCAGTGACATTATTTCTGAGAAGAATATGTTTACTACCCACTACTGAATTTGTAGTCCTTACTAGTCCTTCGAAAGAGTATATTTATGTATCCTACTCATTCTATGCCTATTATGTGCCAGGCACCATGTGAGGAACTGCAGCCTCAGAAGTGACCTGAGCAGACACAGACCCTGATTTTATAGTCAATCATCAAACAGACACTGAGAGAATTAGATAAAATTGTGATATGTAATTCAGTGGAAAGTACATGGTGCTAGAATATCACATAACACGGGAACCTCATCGAATTTGTGAAAAGTTTCCCTGAGGGAGCAGCATCTAAGCAGATCCTTAAAATAAGGGGCTGCTATGCCAATGTGATCTCTTAGGCCTGCACAGTGGATTTTCTGTTTTAAAATACTGAATTGTTCATGCCTTTATATAGGGCATGCATCTCCAGTTATGTACCGTATATCCTGTGTTGTTCTGACTGGTACATGGCCTTAGTAAAATTTATGCTATCTGCCTGACCCCTGCAGTTCTCTGAATATGTTGGTACAGAATCTTAAATCTTGTAAGAAAGAAAGAAAGAGAGAGAGAGAGAGAGAGAAACAGAGAGAAAGAAAGAAAGAAAGAAAGAAAGAAAGAAAGAAAGAAAGAAAGAGAGAGAAACTGAGAGAGAGAGAGAGAGAGAGAAGAAAAGAAAAGAAAAAAGAAAAGAAGCAAGCTCAATCAATGGTAGATAGATAAATGCATTCTAGGGCTCTGTCCAGTACATACTATTTCCTATACGTGTATGTGAAAGAATGTATCCTTACTCCTGAGATACTTTATTATTTTGAAAATATGGAGCATCTCGGTAGCTCAGTTAGTGTTTAAACGTCCAACTCCTGATTTTTCGCTCAGGTCATGATCTCATCGGGTCATAAGATCGAGTCCTGCATCAGGCTCCATGATGATGGCGGAACCTGCTTAAGATTTTCTCTCTCCCTCTGCCCCTCCCTACCCATCCCCTCACTCATGCTCTCATTATCTCTCTCAACAACAACAAAAATAAAGAACGAAAATAAATAAAGAAAAATAAAATACTGGATACAGTCCAACAAGTTCATTTTGTTTCATGAGACAATAATGGTCTCTAATGTGTAGTTTAAAAAAAAAAACAAACAAAAATAGTTGGAGAACTCAGAGGAAAGAAGAAACTAAATGCCCAGTTTTTCATTGAGTAACAACAGTTACTCATCACAAAGAAAAGAGACATCTTTCTTCCCGTCCCACCTCCCAAACTCTGAGGACAAACTTCCTGTAATTCTTGTTCTTATAGCCAACACCCCATATGGCTGACTTTGACCTTCAGAAAGTCACAATGTAGGAACTGACAAGCAATGACTAGACAAATTACCCTACTCGACAGCATATACTCTTCCAAAGGCTCTTCTGATTGGATTTCCAGTATTCCCACCTTCATATTGCAAGGCCAAGATTAGAAGAAGGTAAAATAAGAAAAATGGAAGACCAGACAGGAGGGGAAGAATCAGAATGAGAGAATTGGTTGGGGCTTTGAGAGTTCATTCTACAGCTAAACGGTTAAGTATTAAAGCTCTAAAATGGGACTTGGATCACCCTGAGCATCCCCCACGGATAGAGAAGAGAAAAGGACATGTGTGGCAATACAAGTAAGGTGGGTCTAAAGTCCGGGTACACAGAGTTTATGATAGGGTAGAGTGCTCAAAGGTCTATCAAGTGTCACTTCAGGCAATGCCATTGCAAACTTAGCATGTGATCCTGCCTCTCTGGGAAAGGCCATAACAATCCATTTCCTTATGAGCATTTGGAAATCTTTTTCATACATCTCCCTTCTCACATCCCCCTCTTCCCCCCACACTTCCCAATCACCCCATTACTGCATTATTTAATAGGATTCATAAATCTGGTCTAACAATGAGGCATTATTCAACGTACTGTATACCTAATAAAAATTCAAAGAATAGTTTTTGAAAGGGACACTTTGCGGGCAGCTTTAGACAAACAGAAATACTTAATAGCCCTTGTGGAAAAAATTATAGTAGGTTATAAGAGTGGAGGAAGCCAGGGTAATTTGGAAACAATGTATGTTCCTCTGTAACAGACTTAACTAATAGAAGATACTTGATTTTGTTGGTAATAATTGCAACGGATTTCCATAATGAAGTAGGTGAAATGCTCCCATGCTTGGAATTTTATCCAGAATCGTTTTAACATGCTGCCTTTCCTTTACTGGTATTCTAGACTCACAGCACAGAGTTTCTCTATGATACAAGGAAGACTTGTACGGAATTCAGGTCTGTTGAGGCTAATTTAGGACACCTTCCAAAGGGGTCACTTACTGCGTGTATCAGAAAAATCTTGGAATCCACTCACCCATATGCCACAGTACATAGCCTCTAACAAAAAAAAGGTTTCTATCACTTTCTGCTTAGTTGTTTGTCCACAAACACACACACACACACACACACACACACACACATTATTCTCAGAGCTTTCCCTAAAAGCATGCATGGGGTCCTACTTGACCTATTTATATGGCTAGAGCAATCTGTTAGGTTGGGTTCTCTGGCAGCCTTCCTTGGTTTTTTGGAGTTAAGTCCATCTGTTTTTGCTATCGTTTAGTATTTAACATTAGTATGACTTGGAAATAGAAGTTCAAATATATCCAGAGACATATACCCTTTCTGTGGCTTTGTTGTAACCCTCCTATAGGTGATAGGCTTTGCTGGGTGCAGCTTGAGACTCATCTATCATTGTTCTCAGGCAGTTTCCGGGCCTCATTAGTCAGGAAAACTGAGAACCAGCTAGATTTGTAAAACAAACTGTTGGCTTCAAATTTGTCTTGCATTTGTCCCACAGTGGAGTATGTGAGCAAAATGGCACTGGTAACAGATCAACTCTTGCAACCAAGAGCCTAAAGGCTTAGCTGCTTGCCATAATAACTCGCATGTTCTGCAGTATACTGACTGGGGCAAGGCAAAATGCTGTCTGGCTGGGACAGACAGGGCCCCCACCCCTGGAGAATAAACATACTTGCTGGGTTTTTGTAGGAGGAGTTGTTTGAGAATTCTTCAAGCAAGGGGGAGAGGGTCATGAGGAGCTGCAGGCATAATGCCAAATGGGTTCCCACACCCCAGCTCATAATTCCCACAGCTGGTTGCAGATGGGTGATCTGTGATGTGAGGATAGAAGTGGGGAGACAAAGTGTGGTTGCTTGCTCATTCCTTTTTAAGAGCTCATTCTGTGCAGAAAGTGAGAGAAAACCTTATGCAAAGAGCCAATAACCACACAGGTATTCAGAAGCAAGGACGGCCTGCACCTGGGACCAAAACCATATTACACAAGCTTCTCGTCCCTCCCTCCCACCTTCTCAGCCCTTGGAGTAGAATATCCTCTAGAGAGCAGCAGCTGGGGATAACATGTACATTACCATGCCTTGTGACAAACAGATGGTTAGCATCCAGGGTCTGAGACTAAGCCCTAAGCCCAGTCCAGCATGTTCACCTTACTGAGCTTCCATCTGTCCAAGTCACTCCCTCTCTGGTCTCCTCCAGGACACTAGTTTAGATCCTCTGGGTTGACCTCCTTCAGTGATTCTTGCTCCTTCCACTGCTGTACTACTCTTTGAGTGCTTCCTGGTGCCCTAGCATCAGAATCATCAGAATGTGAAATTCATAGGATCTGGGATGAGGCAGACCTGGATTTGACTTTTTGCCTATTTGCCATGGCAGTTCGAGCAAGATGCTTAACTTCTCAACCTTGCAATCCTTGTAGGATGGCTGGAAGAATTAGCTTACCCTTCATTCACCAGATGTCCCTTAAACAGCCTAACATAGGAAAGTAAGAAAACACACAAGAAAACACAGTCCCTGGCATGGAGGAAATTCATGATAAACAGGAAGTACACTTAAGACAGTGAATATGATAATACAGACAAAAGTAGTATTATACACAGTCTGACCTGGGTCCACACCCTCAGCCACTTCATTCTGAGCTCAGTAAATACTGACCCATTGACTGTTGCTTCTGTGTCTTTTGCTGGGCCCCTAGTTGCTAGTCCATTCTTCGTGTGGCTCTTGCAAAGTTCTCAGGCTGTAGTTTTGTCTTCTCCTCTGGCTAATGCAATCATCTGTGAGAATGTGAATGCCTCCACAAGCCTCACGTATTAAGTGACTCTCACTAGAACAGTTCCTGTCCTGAGGTGATGTTGGATGGCACCCTGAGCAGTCTCCACCTGCCATATGGTGTGGCAAATGTCACGAGGGCCTTGCTTCCTTCATTTCAGGCCACCATGCCAGGAACCTGATGCCACTTCTGTAACACACAACACCAATGGCTTAACTGTACTCAGGCCTTCAAATGCAGCTACTGTGAACGTGCTAGCCTCACGGATTCTCTGAAGTCTCCACAATCTCAAAGAGCTTGGGTTTCCCAAGTCCATCCTCCTAAGTACAGCTCTCTGGTCTTGTGTTCATTGTGCTGGTTTTGACTTCTAGTTCCTGGAATTGGTTCTAAGTTAATAAGAATGTTTCTGGTACAATTGCCAACTGACTATCCCCTCAGTATTTGTGGTTAATAAGCCCTAGCTAATAATCTCACAACTTGAAGAAGCCTGTTTATAATTATTTACGAGTGTTTTGTCTTCTTAACCACTTTACGGAGAACTAAATACTAATTGTGTGTGTGTGTGTTGCTTGTTGTACAGCTTATTTATGTCATTAGGCAACAGCTCCCACAACATGCGTATCTAGAAGGCATTATCTTTCTCTAGCTTAATATATTGTCTAATGTATTAACCACATGCATGGCTGATCGGTCATATTAGTTGCTTTATATAAGAATCTTTGGATAATAAGATTTTCATTTAGTTTCTATTTCTTGGTCACATCTTTAAGGTTAGGTAAGCAACAACATAATTTATCCTTAACTTCTTGTAACTTTCATTTACTATAAATTGCCTCATTAGCCACTGTGATATTTTTTCCTAGGGTTGCACCTACAAGTCCCTAAACAGAATGGCGAGAACACACAGTAGAAGGCTGAGAAGAAATGATAAGTCCTTGTGCCCCATGGGGGTAAGCCTGGTGTTGCCAGGGCTTCTGATTTTTTTTTTTTTTGAACATTTTTCTTTATTTTACAGAGAGAGAGACAACGAGAGAGAGAACACAAGCAGGGTGAGTAGGAGAGGGAAAAGCAGGTTTCCTGGCGAGCAGGGAGCCTGACATGGGACTCAGTCCCAGGACTCCGGGATCATGAACTCAGCCGAAGGCAGAGGCTTAACGACTGACCACCCAGGTGCCCCAAGGCTTCTGATTTTTCAGAAATTAATAAAACAGACACTAGAGACCAAAAAACAAACAAACAAACCAAACAATGGATCAGACTTGTTTTATGTAATGAAGTTTACAACTGCTGATTTACTGTCTTAGATGAGTGTTCTAATATTCTTCACATAATGAAGGCCAAGGTACTTTGATACTGAGATCTATGCTGTCAGACACTGAGGACATTTCATTGTGCACAGAATAGTAATTATTTTCATTTTATAACTTCAAACATAGAGTTTTTAGAGTGTCACTGGTTGATCTGTCAACCTTTCTGTCATGCCTGGAGTATATGAGTGTGTGTGTGTGTAGGTGTGTGTGTGTGTGTGTGTAAATGATCTTCAGTTCTCTAGGCATTTCTTATTAGCATAATGTATATGTATCTGTAGGACTTTAATTATTTCTACATTCAATTAATGTCTCAGGGGCTTTTCTTAGTAAAGCCATGGAGGTCACAGAATTCTGAATCTTCTCTCAAATCTTCCAGACTTTGGCTAAAGAAATAACTGACTAACATTCTGGTTGACAGATGCACAGGTCTGTTGCTGAATACTTGATAGGGATCTCTCCCTACGGTTGGCATATCATGTTCCCCTGACTTTCACCGTGTTGAAATATTACAAGAATCTAAATCCTCCATTTCCATAATCATTTATTTCCTTATAGTTTCTTGATGTGTTCTTTTTTTTGGTAAAGATTTTATTTATTTATTTGACAGAGAGAGAGAGATCACAAGTAGGCAGAGAGGCAGGCGGGGGGGGGGTGGCGGCGGCGGGAAGCAGGGTCCCCACTGAGCAGAGAGCTCAATGAGGGCGGGGCTCGATCCCAGGACCCTGGGATTATGACCTGAGCCGAAGGCAGAGGCTTTAACCCACTGAGCCACCCAGGTGCCCCTCTTGATGTGTTATTTCTTTCTGTCCAGCTTAGAAAAAAAGAAACCATGACCACTATGAACTAGTCCCAGTCTTTAGTGGTTTATAATGTGCGAGGGAAAGTGAGAGCATCTTAATAGACTCACACTGAAGTAAATGCACATAGAGGGGGCAGAATGGAAGGGGAAAGCAAAAGAGAAGGAAAAAGAAGACTTCATCTTTTATAGAAACTTTATGTTATTTTTGGCAAAAACAATTAGAATTTCTGCCTGGAGAACAACTAGAAGAATGTACACTTACCCAAAAAAAGCTCTAGCCCTCCCTGGTAGGCTTTACCCTCACAGGCTGTAGATAGTTTATTTAATGTTTCAAAAACATACTTCCTTTTCCAAAGTCTAGGTTAATTCTTAGATAAACCAGAAGAAATCTGATCTATCTCTGAGCAAAGATTCTGCTTATATTGCCCCAGCAGGATATCTTCCTATTCAATTAAATTTCAGGTTCTTTATCTTTGGCTGACTTTTTTTTTTCAATAGATTTGCCAGTTTCAAAATTCAACAGAGAACTAAAATTGCCGTAGCATTCACTGGGATCTTTATACTTGGATCACAAGATGATGGATACTGTCATACACCACTCAGATGCCCCCTTCAGGACCAAGGTACTCATTTCCTCAGCTGCCAGGACTGCTGACCACTAATGGTTCACAGCTGGCTCTCAGGTCAGTATTAGCGGACAAAGGAAGCGGACATCCAATGACTGGTTCTGGCGGCCTCCTCGCTTCAATTCGGGATATTAATGAGGCTCCATCTCAGCGCCAAAGATGCCAGGGAGACCAGCTAAGACCTCTGTTGCAACCACCTGGTGGTTCAATTTCTCCTTTCCACAGCTCTGCTTCTCTCATTTCCTCTACAAACTTCCTGCATACAAATCTCTACCTGAGAGGCTATTTTCTGGGGAACTGATAAAAAAAGAAAAGAGCTGATACCAACAGCGGTTCTAGGAAGCAGACTCTAAATTGGAATTTTTGAACTAGATTATCTGCCAGCCAGCTCAGCAAGGAGAACCCCTTCACTAGTGGTAGGTAGAGCATTAAGAGCCCCTGATGCGTTGTACTGGCGTGACCACTCATTACACCAGTGGAGAGGTGGCGTGGGACATGAGCGAAAAAGAATGCCCTTGTTGGTGGAATATCTGAGCATAGTTTGAGAAGTCTGGGAAAAGTAGAAATCATTACGCATATGAGACTTGAAGGCTGTTTGGGTCTTACTGGTATGTTGGAGAGAGACAGCAAAATCCTGAGGAGATTAATCTCCAACATAAGACCAAATACAAATGTTAGAAGGTTTCACTGGCAGCATAGAAAGACACTTACCACTAACAACTGAAGGGCAGAACAATGTGAGAACCAGACCCACTACTTTATTATAAGAGCAACAGAGCTTAAGAGAAGGCTGAATTCTCAAGCCCCATCGGTCTGCTTCATAAAGATCAATTTCTAAACTTAAGCCTCTATCTTAGATTCCAACTCAGTGACAGAAGGAGAAGCCATGTTCTAATACGAAAGGACCTGCAGCACCATAGCAAGAACGCACAGGTATGTGTCTTCCAATCAGGAGGGAACAACATCCTTTTCCTTGGGTAACCATATACTGGGGAAAGGGGCATAACCAAATGTTTTGAGAATTCTCTGGCAAAGGTTAACATTGATAATTAACACTGAGAGCCAAGGACTTAAATCATTATCACAGCCCTTGTTTGCGTTGTGATGTCTGAGTGCCAGGTAATAAATGGAGTCATGTCTGATGTCTGGTTCACAAAGCGTCCAGTTAGTGGCCATGTCTCCATTCAGTAAATGTATTTTGATTTTGGAGGATCATGCTTAGGATTTAGCAGAAACCCTACATTAGTTCATTGGCTTATGGTAAAATGGCTACTGTAAAGGGAAAGGCAAAGTAGAAATTGATGAAACTGCCCCTCCTCCATTCAAGAGAGTAAATCAAAAAGACTTTTGCGTCATTGAGTAGAATGCCAGTGGTTGGTGATACCCTTAAACATTAAATTTTAGTGTGGAGATCACTTTCTTATCCCTGTTTAATTCACCAGTCTGGCCACTAGAAAAAGCAGAAAAAGCAGGTGGATCCTAGCAGATGAAAATGGACTTCTACTAACTCAACCATGAATTAACCTCAATTGTACAGGCTACCCTAGATTTGGTATTTCTGCTCAAACAGGTCAACTTGGCCTCAAGTTGGGAATATAATTGGGAAGATGTGTTCTTTTCCATCCCTATCAAGAAGAAGGATCAGAAGCAATTCCCTTTCTAGCAGGAAGGACAATATTTAAGGTCTTGCCTTAGGGTTCTGTCAATTCTGCAACCCTGTGTCATAATGTGGTGTGAAGGGACATTCCACAGAGTATCATGATGGATTTGATGGGCATTGGATTTGAGGGCACTGTAAAACAGTGTGGGAGATGAACTCTCTGAAGATTTGCATTTCCTCCACATCAATGAAATTTTTAAGAGTAGAGGTCCAGGGCATGTTTAGACATTCCTCTAAGGGACAGGACAGATTATGGCATCTTACCCCTCCTCCCACTAAGAAAGAAGCACAGGTTCTAGAGGCAGTCTATCTCACACGTAGGCACACTGCTCTAATCCATTTACTGAGCAACACAAGTCTGAGAGCCTGAGGTGGAACCCAAAGCAGCAAATACAAGCCATGGTACAATCAGCACTGTAAAATAAAATCCACAGACATGAGGGTCCTAGAGGCATCTGTGGCAAAAGGACACATTCTGTGGCAGTTATAGCCATCCCTTACAGGAAAATCACAATGCAGACTGCTACCAGGCTGGAGCAAGGTCATGCCATCTGAAGTCTGGAACCGTACACGCCATACAAAACACAGCTCTTACTGTGCTATTAGGCCCTAGAAGAGACTGAGCTGATGACTTGGGCCGTGAGTGACCTGGAAGCCACAGCTGTCCATTCTAGCTGGGCTCTGTCCACCAAGCCATAGGTCATAAAGTCACCACAGTGCCCATCTTCAGTTGCACGTGCTGCATCCAGGGTCAGGAATAAGCAAGGCTACCCGAGTAAGCGGCACAGTCAATTAGCCCAGATTTTCATGCCATCAAACACTATTTCACTAGCTTCTCTCCTTTAGCTCACATCTATGACTCTATGGGAGTCTGCCAGACCATACGAAGCAGGGAAAGACAGGTTATTCATAGAGGAGTCAGTTTGGAATGCAGGTACCCACTGAAAACTGACTCTTACTACACCACAGTCTTACTCAGGGATGATCCAGAGAAAGGGCAGGGAAAAAAATCCTGCTAACGGGTGGAGTTTGGGGCAATGCATCCAGCCATCGACTCTGTGAAGAAAGAGAAATAGTTGAGGAAAAAATAGATGTGGATTATTGGGCAATGGTGAGTGGTTTTGCTGGTTGTTCAGGAGTCTGGAAGGAATAACCCTGAAAGATCAAGAAGAAGCTGTGGGAAAACAGCATGGGGGTGGGCCTCTGAGAACAGGCACAAAGGGCGGAGTTCTTTATCTTGTCTGCTAATACTCTCCCAAGAGCACCCACCCAGAAGGGTTCCTGTCACAGTTCTAGGCAGAGAATAAGAGTGTAGCAAAGATAGAGTAATTGGGAAATAACAGATAATTGTCCTTGTCCCCAGCGGACTACAATGAATAAAACTGTGTGAGCCATGAAGAGATAGGAAAACCCCCCCAAATTCTCATTTGAAGTATTTTTTTAACATACACAATCAGAAAAACAATACACAAGACCAGAAGCAAAAATGAGATAGGAAAGCAACATCGTGGGACTGCCCAATCTTATATTGTTCTGTACCGCATAACTATCATTAGGGCATGACGAGGAGAGTATCTTGACCTGGGGCCAGTAAACGGGCCTCAGCATTGCAAGGGAAATTTTTTGAAGCTAAGTGGATTCCTTTCTTTCCAGATATTTTCTGGCTTTTTCTTCGAAAATTTTTTTAGAGACAACTGATACATTTTAAGTTCTGTAAGATTTAAACTTATTCTCACATAAGAAACATGCAACAGGAAAAACTAAAACAACCCCAATATCTTAATGATTTTTATCTTTTTTTTTTTTTACCTTGGGATGAATTTTTAGAATCCAATAGCTCAAGTTTTGCGCTATTAATTTTAAAGAATTTGGGCTAAAATTTAATAGTTTTAAAAATTTCAACTATTTCTTTCCACTTCATGTAATTCAAATATAATTGCCAGATTATTCCTATTTAAAAAGTTAAAATACTTCCTTCTAGTTTATGTAATTCATAATAATTATACTTTTCTTTACATTTTACCATATTTTTAAGTCATTCTGACATGACCATATGGTGCTGTTAAAATAAGACAAGTGCTATTTAAAAATCTAACCCCCTCAAAAGTAATCCAGACTTAATAAATTGGTTGATGAGTATCATCAGTTCATAATATTTAGTATTTGTTATAGCATAAGGAGACTTAAAATGTAATGAAGTCTTACAGTACATAGTAACTTAATAGATGTGTTCTCAAATTTGACTATAATCTTAAAAATTTATGTAGCATTATCATAATGCACTGTGAATTAAAAAAAATTTTGTGTGTGTGATCAACCATGCCAGGAGTAAAGACTGAATTATCTTTCTTCTTTCTAACTAGGAAGTATTACAAATTTATTGTCAAGTCAAGAGACAGCTCAAAAGTATGGAGCCAAGAAACGAAGGAACAAAAAGTATTACAGAACGGTGTAAGGGAAATAAGTAATAAAATAAGTAATTTTCTAGAAAAAAGTATCTTTGAAAATATTAACATGTAATGTTAGGTTACTCAATACAGAGTACCAGGTTGACTGGCTAATTAAAAAATAATCATTTTCTCTCCATCAAACTAAACTTCAAAATATATTTTACATAGATTAAAAGCGTTATAAAAAATAACACCCTTAGGGGCACCTGTCATTAAGCGCCTGCCTTCGCTTGGGTCATGATCCCGGGGTCCCGGGATTGAGCCCCACATCAGGCTCCCTGCTTGGCGGGAAGCCTGCTTCTCCCTCTCCCACTCCCCCTGCTTGTGTTCCCTCTCTGACTGTCTCTCTCTCCCTCTCTAATAAATGAAATCTTAAAAAAAATAATAATAATAATAACACCCTTAAAGTACAAAGAATATAGCATATACTTGTTTTTTTATATATTAGTAAATACTGAATGATGAAAGTTTTAAAAGCTTCAGACCGGGATGCCTGGGTGGCTCAGTCGGTTAAGCCACTGCCTTCAGCTCAGGTCATGATCCCAGGGTCCTGGGATCGAGTCCCATATCAGGCTCCTTGCTCAGCGGGGAGCCTGCTTCTCCCATTGCCTGCTCTGCCTACCGCTCCTCCTGCTTTTGTTCTCTCTCTCTCTCTGACAAATAAAATCTTTAAATAAAAATTAAAAAATAAATAAATAAAAATAAAAGCTTCAAAGTCAGGGACATAAAAGGAAAACTAGACTGGTCAATATGAAATTATATTTTTATATATGAAATAACAATGTTATCTTCAATGATAGACAAATAGAAAACAAAAGGGATATACTCATAACATGGAACATACAATAGAGTCATTTAACTTAAAAAGAGATGCCTACGGGCACGTGGCTGGCTCATTTGGAGAAGCATGTGAATCTCGATCTTGGGCTCATTAATTCAAGCCCCATGTTGGGCGTTGAGATTACTTAAATAAATAAACCAAAAACAGAGAGATATTTTTTTATCTTTACGTATATACGCCTATATACATACAGAAGCAGAAACCACAAGAAATTCACAAAAGAAGAATTACAAAGGGACAATAAATTTTCACTCTCACTAGTAACCAAAAAATGTAATTAAAACACAAATGAGATACTGCTTTTCCTTAGCAAAGGAATGAAGATATAACAATAAAAGTTTTACATAAATAATGTAAGAACACATTATACAATATAAACTTTTATATATTGGTAGTCCATGAATTTGCTGAAAGAATATTTCACATTTGCATATGAAAATAAAGAATGGAAAATAATTATGGAGAGTTCTCATCTTCATTTCTAAATTAAAAGTTCTTTTCAGATCAAGTTCTGGGGAACTAATGTACAGCATATGATTATAGTTAGTAAGACTGTATAACCCTTTAAAATTGCTAAGAGACTAGATACGTGTCTAGTATCAAAAAAGCAATGGTAATTATGTGATGTGATAGGGGTGTTAGCTAACATCACTATCACTTTGGTAAGCATTTTCCAATATATATAAGTGTATAATATTTACAAGCTGTACACCTTAAACTTACACAGTGTTACATATCAATTATTATGTCAAAAGAGTTGGAAAATAAATAAATAGACCTTCTTTTCAGTTAGGGACTTCCTCTCATGTACTGTTGAAAAGGTATTCATCACTCACTGCCCATCACTGAACTTAAAATCTATCACAGTGGCCAGCAACCAAATATTTAATATTTATCTGAATGAATTCACCATGATATATCAGTTTCACGAAACACGAAGGAGTTTTCAGTCCTCAGACTTCTATTTTCTGATTGTCCAGGTCTTCACCCACAGAGCCTCTCACCTCTCAGGCCACGCAGAAGGCTGCAGATCTTGCCAAAGAGGTGGGTGGGACTCTCTTGTCAGTCTACAGAGCCCCAAGGAAATAAGCCCTATGGTGTCCAGCCCAGGAAGGAGACCTCAAGCAGGCAGGTCTCAGCAAGCCCAATTATACTAGGACCTTTCATGTCAGCTATCCAGACACTCCTCCTGACACATAAGTCACCCATGAATTATTCAATACTTAATGCTAAAAGATTTTCCATTTTTACACGTTACCAAAAATAATGCTTGAAGCTAAATTTAAGCTCCTCCATTACAATCAACTTGTGTCAACCAGCTTTTATTTAAGGCCTAGAGGTATCCACTCAGTTAGAAAATGAGGTTGTATCAATTTAGGGGACCAAGTCCCTAAACACGATTGTCCTAGAAACTGTTACCAAAACATCAAAGGAATTATTTAATAAGAGCTAACATTTATTAAGTACATACCAAATTCCAGATATTGTTCTAAGTACTTTGCCTGCATTAATTAATTTATCCAACGAGAAAATTTTACAGTTCAGGAAAATAAGGCTAACCCAACAGATAAATGACTTACCCAAGGTCGCACTGCTAAAAATGACAAGGCCAGAATTTAAACCCAGGTGATAAGGTTCTGTGACTCTGTTCTTAACTACTAAGCTATTTGATAAAGATAAAAGGAAAAAAGTGAATATGGAAGAACTGGTGGCAATTCTTCTGACGAATAATTGGTCTAGCAAATATAGAGTTGGAAATTTATGATACATTTAAATAAATAAAATCACAACGTCAGTACTTAAAGGAGAACAAAGAGGTTTCTAAGTCAGGTGGGCGCTGGCTAGGATGGTGGGTTAGACGCCAACTGGCTGAATTACGGTTGCCAGCAATTTGCATCTTCTAAAGTGTACCAAGCCAACACATTAAGCCTCATTACCTCAGTTACATTGAATTACGTTTTGTAATTTAATGAAATGTGAAGTTAGACCATGAAGTGCAGTCATGAGCTCAAAGCGCTGATGTGTTCTCTGGCAACAGATCAACTGGAAAGACTTGATTCCCAATCATCTCTGTTCATGGAGGTGATCAGACCATGACCTTGCCACATTTTGGTCCAAGTGCCAAATGCTTCTTTCTTTGTATCTTTTCTCAAAGTGGTTATGTTACAAGTCAAACGGACAAATTATATTTTTATTGTTATCGTTTATCATTACTTCTCTTTTCCTTTTGATAAGAAGCCCATAAGTTGACAGATTGTTGGAAAAATGTAGCTCACGATACTGAAGACTAACGAAAGGCAGAGTCCTGCTTAGAAGGATAACCTTAGTGTCAACATAGTAGGTAAAGTGTCCTTGTGTGTTTTTTGGAAAGATCCTGGTACTTTGGTAACTAGATCCCATTAGGTGAGCTGCAAGAATTTGCTTCAGGCCTGTTCAGGTCTGACTGTTTTGTTTTTTATTCTTTCTTTTTATTATTATTATCATTATTATTTACAGATTTATTTATGTACTTGGTGCGGGGGGTGGGTGGGAGAAGCAGAGGGGAGGGGAGAGAGAGACTCTCAAGCAGACTCCCCACCGAGGGTGGAGCTGTCATGGGGCTCCATCTCATGGCCCTGAGGTCATGATCGGAGCCAAAATCAAGAGTCAGAAACTTGACTGACTAAGCCACCCAGGAGCCTCTACTCTTCTTTGCTTTTACTATAGCAAGAGGACGTTATTACAGTGAGGTTTCAGAGCAAAAAAGCTGAATGGATACTCTACTGTCCCTCTGAAAGTAAGATAAAGGCAGGATGTCAGAAGAGAGGAGGAAATAGAAATGGCTTTTGTCCTGGAGTCTCATTCTATTTTCTCTCTGGCCAATTGTTCTACAAATAAAGTGAAAGAATCAAGAGGCTTCCCTGACAGCAGTTCACAAAGTGTGATCCTTCAGCTATCAACATCAGTGGCACCTGGGAATTTGTCAGAAAAGTAAATTCTCGGGTCTACTAAATCTGAAACTCTGGGCAGGGGACTGTCTCAGCATTCTGAGTTTGACAAGACCTCCAAATGATTCTGATGTACACTCAGTTTGAGGGCCACTGGCTGAGGCTACTCCTAAGATCTTCCTATATGTTAATTAATAGTTAATAATATTTTGGGAGTAAACAACTAATATTAACTCAAACATAAGAGAAATAGGGATATGGTCATTATGAGTTGTCTTCTGATCCATGGAGCTGTGTCAGATCTTCACCTTAGGTCCAATTGGGTATCCCAAGTCAGGTTTCACATCCAGAGTTGAAAGTAACAGGAAAGAAGAGCCAACACCCCCTTGGTTGTCAATGCTATTT
The DNA here is from genome assembly GCA_028646535.1 of Procyon lotor. Classification (NCBI taxonomy): domain Eukaryota; kingdom Metazoa; phylum Chordata; class Mammalia; order Carnivora; family Procyonidae; genus Procyon; species Procyon lotor. Next base: position 88,352,549 of record CM053607.1, read on the forward strand.
AAGAAAGGAACATCCTTGTGGATGATATTTGTACTCTTGCCCAATTATTTACTCAAAACACATCCTTAGGAGTGGATTTTCAGAGACTAAAAACCACAAATATTGAAAAATGTAATCTATCCTAAAGAGATCCCCCAGAACACTGTAACAATCTGTATTCTTAACTCCTGGGGGCAACATCCACAAATGGGTCCAGTCTTTCCCATCTCTCAACGGGCCAAAAAGTGGAAGCATTTTAAATGTGTTTCCCTCTGGTTAAATACGCTGAAATAATCTGTCAGATGGATTTACTTGTATGTCTTTTTTGAAGAGCTTTTCTTCATTGTTTTTTATTTTCTCATTCAGCTTCTTAGAAAATCCTAAATGGTACTGATAGATTTGTTGTATTCCAAGCATAAATTCCAGGTTGGCATGATACACATGCAAGTAAACACACACTTTAGCATACTCACAGAGGCACACACTGCCTTCCATTAACCAGAGTTTCCAGTAGACTAGATATTTTTTCTTAAACTTTTTTCATCTGATTTGGGTATCAAGGTTATACTCCTTTGACAAAATAAGTTAGGTTTTTTGGGTCTATATTTTTAGCTGTCTTAACAGGTTTTTAAAAAAATAATATAAGAATTATATGAATTATCTGTGTCTTAAACTTTTTGGTAAGGGTTGCCTAAAAATCTGTTTGGGCAGGTGGGATTTTTTTGGTGAGAAAATAATTTTTGGTATAATTTCATGCTCTTTGATAGTTATCAAGCTACTGAACTATTTATTATTGAGTTATTTGATAATTCATATTTTCTAGAAGAATATTTTACAAGTAGTGACTAAAAAGTATAGAAGAAACCTGATTAACCAATTATAATAGAGAAATTCAAAAGCTATTGAGGTCTCTACAATTTAATTAATCAAGTCTGACTTTTTAAAAAAATCTTTTTGAGATAGTTTTAGACTTACACAATAGAAAAATAGTACAGAGTACTCATAGACCCTTTATTCATGTCCTCCTAATGTTAACATTTTATATAACCATGGAAACATTATAAAAACAAAAAAACCAATATTGTTACAGTGCTATTAACTAAACTATAGATTTCATTTGGATTTCACCAGTTTTTTCATAACCATGTTCTAAGATCCAATTCAGGATCCAGATCACGGCACTTAATTGTCATGTTTCTTCCAATTTGTGACAATTACTGGATCCCTCCTTATCTTTTACGAACTTGATACTTTTGCAGACTACCATCAGGTGTCTAGTAAAATGTTCTTCCATTTGAGTTTGATATTTTCTCAGGATTGGATTAAGCTTATGCTTCTTGGGAAGAACACCAGAGAGATCTTCCCTTCACAGTGTTTCCTATCAGGGCTTACAGGATATTGATATGTCTTATCAGTGAGGATGTTAACTAGAATCATTTGATTAAGGTATTATCTGCCACATTTCTTTACTATATTTTGGAAATGGATGATACTTTGAAGTTATACAATAGCTTGTTTCTCTTAAAATTTTACCCAGTAATTTTAGCAATTATTTGTGGATCTTGCCTGCAGCAATTATAATGGTATTCTATGGTATTTTCTATCTTCCTCATTCCTTCTACATTTATTAATTAGAATTCTTCTGTAAAGAAGACTAATCCTTCCTTCATCCTTATTTACTCATTCAGTTATTTATTTATATCATCATGAACTCATAGGTATTTATTTATCTTCCCCTAACTTGGAAATCAAGCATGGCTCCAAGTAGCCAAGGTTACTTTTATTAGAGAATGGTATTTTGGAACCAAGATCTGGACTGTGGATGTTTTAATCTTATTTTATAATCTGTTTATTTTAAAAAGTGAATCTAATTCATTCATATTTTACTGGGGAGAATGATATATTTGGAGTAATTTCTATAGCCTTTTTATATTTCTGTTTACTATGCATTTTATTTTATTTTACACATCCTACCTTTTGTTAACTTGAAATTTTCTTTATTCTCTTTTTTTTTCTTCTTTGAAGCCGGGGAATGTATTACATATTTAGTTATTGCTATTAAATTTTAAATATAAATACTTATCTAAAACTTTTTCTAGCAAAGTCCCAACATCATTCAGTACTTTCAGCCCCCCCACACAAAGTATCCCTTCCACAGCATCTATGCATTCGTTGAATTGCCCATGACTGCTGCCCTGAATTTTACTTCAGCATTTAAAAAACTATTTAAGTATGCATATCATAAAGGTACAATTTGGTCGATTTTCATAAAATGAACAATTAAGGACACTTTATGAGATCATGCAGGTCAAGAAACAACGTATTAATCTCACCCAAAGAAGTTCCCACTAACTCTCCCACCGGGGAATCACCTCCTCCCTCTGAACCCCACCATGGGTTAACCATTACTTGACTTCTGTAGCACAGATTGGTTCTGACTTCATTCAGACTTTTATACATACAAGTATCCGTATACTTGTATTATACAAGAATCATACAGCTTTTACTTTTCAGCTTCCTTCCTTTAATATTATTTTTGTGAGAGGAATCTCTCTTTTTGCACAGTCAATAGTTTGGTCTCATCTCTATATACAGTTTCATTGTGACTACGGTACTTTTTTGTACATGCTACCATGAAGAAGCACTAAGAGATCTGGCACCTATCACTTTTTAAAAGGACAAGTACTGTTTTAGTATTTGTCTGAAGCAGAATGATGCTGTCACCTAGGCCAGATGACAGAAACCCCATGCTTAAATCAGTTGTGCTCAGTGAGCATCAACTTGGAGAAAAATGAAGAAATGCCTGCATTTTACTAAGATTTCTAGTGCTTTTCGGCCTTCCTCGCCCACCTGCAGGAAGGATGGGACTTCGGGAATTGTGTTTGTTTCCATTAAGCAATGGTTGTAACTCTTCAGCTTAGGCACATTTGGGAAATTCTTCTTCCCTTTGGAATGTTGGCCAGGCCTGCATTCTCCCTTGCACTCAGAAGGAAAGGTGAACTGCCCACCAACTGAGGTTTTTACAATCCGTGCATTTTCTGAGGAGTGACAATGTATTCCCTGTCGGGGATCAGAAACCATATTGGTTTCTGGTATTCAAAGAGAACTCGCAGGAGATTCCCCTTTTTAGGAAACCAAATCTCTCAGTGGGATAGTTTCTGAAGAAGCAGAGTGAGCAAACATCCTCAGTGGAGAGGAAGAACACATACAGCCAGGACATATGTACATGAATGGGTGGAAGCCTCCAGCTAGATGCTCCTTCTCTCTCCTCTTACTAAAAGCCCAATGAGAAGCAAGATGAGAAGACGGCTCTGGCAATGTTTCCATAAGAGCTCGTGAAGCACTGAGACATCAGACCCAGGCGGAACTGCCAAACCCTTGAGAAAGCCACAACCACAGGGCCTCCTAAAGCTTTCAGCAGGGTCAAAAAAAGGGGGCGGGAGGGAGGATTAAATCCACCCACCTGGTTACATGAGCTATTCATCTTATGGCCTTGTGGTCCATAATCGTCATCTTCCTACTTGAGCATCAAAGATGGATCCAGATAGGACCCAGTTAAAACCAAAAAGAAGAGGGGCGCCTGGGTGGCTCAGTCGTTAAGCGTCTGCCTTCGGCCCAGGTCAGATCCCAGCGTCCTGGGATCGAGCCCCGCATCGGGCTCCCTGCTCCGCGGGAAGCCTGCTTCTCCCGCTACCATTCCCTCTGCTTGTGTCCCCTCTCTCGCTGTGTTTCTCGCTGTCAAATAAAAAAAAAAAAAAACAAAAACAAAAAGAAGAAAAATTCAATTGTTGTATCTGGTTTATCTTTTTTGAGTAAGCAGTGAAACCACTGCAAGGCACAGACCACATACTTCACATCTTGGATCAACAAGGGAGCCAGGCCAAGTGTCAGATTAAATATTCCACAGCTGAGGTGTTTGCATAACTTTTCAGTGGCTACCATTTAAAGAAAGAAAAACAGTGATGGGCCTTTAAAAAAAAAAGATTCCCTTAACTTGACATGCTCACAGTGTCCTGCCAGCAATCGCTCTCAACTTGGAAGGCAAGGCCATGTATTTCTCGTCCCCAGAGTGTCAGTGCCAGCAGGCAAGTGCGGCCCTGGGTTTCTGTTTGCTCCAAAGCATGAAGACCCACTGTGCGCCCTGAAGGCCACAGCTGCACTGCTGATTGTTTAACCCTGTCTGCTTCGGTTAAGAAGCAAATCATTTAAAAAAGGAATTTCCTGGGGGTGCCTGAGTGGCTCAGTGGGTTAAGGCCTGTGCCTTTAGCTCAGGTCATGATCTCAGAGTCCTGGGATCGAGCCCGGCATCAGGCTCTCTGCTCAGCAGGGAGCCTGCTTCCCCCTCTCTCTCTCTGCCTGCCTCTCTTGTGATCTCTTGTGATCTCTCTCATCTCTGTCAAATAAACAAATAAAATCTTTAAAAAAAAAAAAGGAATTTCCTGATTCTTGAAATGTCTGCTGTGTTTCAATAATGAGTTTGCAAGCACTGCATGTGTTTTCAGTTTGGGTTGGCTCTGTGCGTCTGCTGAGGTAACTGAAGACAGGTCTCTTATTGAAACAAAATAATAAGTCTGAATAAATCGACGTTATTGTCATTGGCTCTGGCATGGTTTGTATTAGTTTTAGCTGTATATTGCTAAAGGACTGCTCAAGAGGTGATGCTCTTCAATCAGGTTGTGTGAGGGAAAGGAGAGAACGGACATATCCGAAGCACCTACTAAGTGTCAGGTGTGTTCATCTATTATACCAGTGACTTTTCCTAACCATCTCGGGAAGTGGCTGCTCCTCCATTCCTTTACTGAGGAGGAAAGGGATCTGCTGTGAGGGTCATTCCCTTGCCTGAGGTCATGTAGTCAAGAGCAGGAACTGTGAAGTCCAACCTGCTTGGTTTCAGCTCAGGTCTGCCACTTACTTTCGAGACCTTACGCAAGTCACCTCACCTTTCTGCTCCAACTTCCTCATCTGGAATATAAGAATAACCATCGGAATGCTCCATCAAGGATGAAATAATACAGGGGCGCCTGGGTGGCTCAGTGGGTTAAAGCCCCTGCCTTCGGCTCAGGTCATGATCTCAGGGTCCTAGGATCAAGCCCCACATGGGGCTCTCTGCTCAGCGGGGAGCCTGCTTCCTCCTCTCTCTCTGCCTGCCTCTCTGCCTACTTGTGATCTCTCTCTCTGTCAAATAAATAAATAAAATCTTTTAAAAAAAAAAGGATGAAATAATAATACGCCAAAGTTATCAGTATGGTAAGTGATCAGTAAATTCAGCCATTGTTATATGATAGTGCAGATATTTCAATCTAGGATAGCTCCTTTCCAGGCTGGTGTTAATGCCACTCACCACCCTGCCAGTCAGCACCTCTTTCCTCCATGGGGA
>CM053607.1:88358004-88402105 GCA_028646535.1 Procyon lotor
ATGCGGGGCTCGATCCCAGGCCCCTGGGATCTGATCTGGGCCGAAGGCAGACGCTTAACGACTGAGCCACCCAGGCGCCCCTGCTATTTATTATGTTTATAGGATCCTGAAATGACATATGGCATTAACGGCTAGATAATTGCTATAAATATATATCTATGGATAGGAAGTTATGAGATATGATCTAAAGAAGCAACAAGTAGAAAGTATAAAATACAGTTGACCCTTGAACAGGGATCAGGGATCAGGGATGGCAACACCCTGCGTGGTAGAAAATCTGTAAAATTTCTGACTCTCCCAGAATGTGACAACTAATAGCCTCAGTTAGATTTGTTACCCCAAATCTAGAATGGCACTTGGCACACAGTAGTGCTTAATACATAGTTGGTAAGTGAGTGAATAAATGAAGAATGAACAAATATGGCTCTTTTTATTTCTTTTTTTTTTTAAAGATTTATTTATTTGAGAGAGAGTATGTGCATGAGCGGGGGTGGGGTGGGGGTGGAGGGAGAAGCCGTCTCCCCCCTGAAGATGGAGCCTGACACAGGGCTTGATTCCAGGACCCTGAGATCATGACCTGAGCTGAACCCAAAAGTCTGCCGCCTCACTGACTGAGACACCCAGGCACCCCTGGCCCTTTTTCTTTTATATCGTAGTTGGTTATATGTGAGTCTTACCTCACCTAGGAAACTATGACCTTTTTGAGGACAATATCTGTGCCTAGTTCACTTTCACATCTCTCTAGATCCTAACACAGTACTTGCACTTTGCTTATTGATAGAAATTTTACAGAGATTTTATATACAATGTCGCATTTGTGACCTAATAACTCTTTAAAATAGGTTGGTATTCTTATTCCCATATGTCTCAGGCGACTTGGGCTGCTGTAACAAAAGACCACAGATTAGGCACCTTAAACAAGAGATATTTATTTCTCACAGTCTTGGAGGCTGGGAAGTCCAAGACCAAATTGCCGGCCAGTTTGGTTTGTAGTGCGAGCTTTCTCTCCTAACTTGCAGATCTTTTCATTGGGCCTTATATGGTAGGGAGAGGGAGAAAGCTCTGATCCCTTTCTCTTCATAAAAGGATGCTAACCTCATTCATGAGGGCTCCATCTTCGCAATCTCATCCAAACTTAATTACCCCCAAAGGCCACAGTTCCCAAGACTATCACACTGGGTTTGGGACTTCGACATATGAATTTAGGCAGGGGAGACATCAACATTAGGTCCACATGAAAGAAATCATAATGCAAGGAAACAGAGTGATTTTGCCAAGGTCAGAGATAAGCAATAGATCAGATTTGAAGCCCAATTCTTTTTCTGTAAGTCTAGGATTCTCTCTTTTAAGGACCACTGTCTCTCTCTCTTAGAACCTATAAATAATACTGAACCAGGAATGAATAAATAGAATACTGACGCAGGGCTCCCTCCTCTGCAAGGTCCAGAGGAGGCAGGACTCTTTAGGAACACAAAAAGCCAGTTCACATGAACGTATTTTTCTACTTTGGAGTTTTTTTTTCTAATTTTTATTATTTTTTAAATTAAATAGGTTTCTAAAGTTTGTTTTGTGATAACCAATCCATTCTCATACAGCTATTTCTGCTGCCCCTCCTGCTTTCAGTGGAAAGAATGGAAACTCTGTGAGGCAGAATAATTCCAATAGGCCACATAACACTGAGATGGGGGAGACAGGATTTGAACCCAGGACAGGTCGCCTCCCTGTTTTACCTGCAAAGGAGTTGACCGAGAAAGCACAGTGGGCCCTTCCATTTGCCCCAATGAGCAGGGATCAGTATCGCATTCTCTTCTCCCACGGAAGTGGACAAGATACAAGTCTCTGAAAGTTTAAATCCTTGCCCATGCATTGTTCCTAAATATGTATGCAGATAGGTATCTATGTATGTCTATATACATATATACACATGTGTGCATGCATGCACGTGTGTGTATATTTGAAAAGTCCTTAAAGCCCATGCTTGTTTGTTTTTTTCTGGTTTTGATGAGCTCGTTAACCTCCAAATATTTCTGCAATCTGTCCTTAAGCCTCAGAACTCCTGGAACCCTCAAATGAAGTCAACCCAGATTCCAAACTTAATCAGATTTATGCACCACTAATCTCTGTATCTATTTTTAACAGAAACATCTTATTTGTTATTTTCCAGACAGAACATGTCTCTATAACAAGCCACTGCAGCAAATTCTTCATCCTTGTAGATCAGAGTAGAAGACCTAGATCTCAACCCAGAGAGTGTTTTATTTTTCATTTCTTTGGGTGGACTATAGAAGGAAGGTCTGTGTGACATAGGCATTGCGAAGACTAACTCACATTCAAGGCTACATTTAAGTTTGCATGTCGGTCAATGCACAATCTTGCCACTAAACTGGTAATTCCATTCTCAGTTCTACCCCATTCTTCGCCAAAGCAAAGTGAATCAATACAAACAAAAAATAAAAAACTTGCTTTATCTGACGACAGTGATCAAGGTGTAGCATTCTTTCAATTCACACGATGCGCTGCTTTTCCCTGGAACCCACTAGACACGAAAATCTTGTGTGTCCCTAGGGTGATCTAAGTTAAGAAACTTCAGAGGAGCTGCCTCAAAAGGCTTGTTACTGATGACGCAAATGAGGCGAGAACCCTTGTGAACCCTTCATTGGAAGTGGACCTATCTTTTAATGCTGACTTGAGAACAGAGAAGAAAGCAAGGCAGACAAAACTAAGACAACCCCCATACTTTCTGCATCTACGATATGAAGGATTTGGGCTGATTAAGAGAATGCTAAGGACCATTTAAGCTGCAATATTCTCTGATGATCTGATTTCCCCTATATAATATGCTTCTCTGCCAGACCCAGTGGTATTTTCACAGAAACCCAAACTACTTTACATGGAGTAGGCTGCATAATATGATTGCCCTGTGAGCAAAATAAAATAGCTTTTTTGAGGCCGGAAAGGGATTCATAGCATATCAGTGCTGGAGCAGTTACTTCTTTCCCTTGGGTTTCCTATTCTGGACTCATGAGCCACAGGATATAAGACACAGACAGACAGCTGTTTACACTACTTCCGACTAGCTTCAGAAATGGTCAAGGTCTGTGCGACAGCAATGAAGAGACCAGAGGTATATCATCTCATTTCCAGAAAGCCCAGAGTTGCTGAGAAATGATTTTTTCAAACTTTAAGATGTTCTAAAGTAGCTTGTTATTTTAATCACTGGCATGGTAAAGGATCCCTTCTTTTAGCAGATAGCATTCTGTCAGCTTTTCTATTCGGCAAATTGAAATTTTCTTAAGTTGCATTTATTTAAAGTGAAGTACACCCATGAATAAACAGAGAGCATTAAACTCAGGAGAGGAACAAAATCTCTGGTGAACCGTCGGTTGCTTGCATTTGGTGCTCCACATCAATGCCACAGGGCTTCCTCATTATCAGTGCATTTAGAAGCTAAGAATCTTGGACAGGATGTTTCTTAAAAGCACATATTTATTGTACCCATCCATCTATGACTACCTACAGAGTGCATACCACTTCTGACTGTCCAAAAACTTTACTACCCATAAGCCTTACTGATAACAGAAACAGTTGATTAGTACATATTTTGCACGCTATATATATATATATATATATTTTGCACTATATATATGTATATATATATACATATATATATAATATTCCTTTATTATAGTAAAGTAAGCTGGAGAAAAACTGTTACTAAGAACAATCATAAGGAAGAGAAGACACATTTACGGTACTACACAGTTTTGATGGGGGGAAAAAAAGTCTGCCTATCAGTGGACCCACACAGTTCAAACTGTGTTGTTTAAGGATCAACTGTATTTTCTGAAATGGAGACACTCAGAGTCCTCTTCTCTTCTCTATGGATAATTGTACTTCTAAGTCCTCACTTAATGAAGAAGGGGCTGGCCAAAACAAGCTGCTCTGATTAAGAAAATAATCTGGGGATGCCACAAGAGAGTCATCTTAGAATGCCACTGGACCTGATAAAATTTTCATTCCAACTTTTCCTCAGGGACACTGTGTGAAAGATTTGTATTGAACAAAAAGATTCGTTTCCACAGCTTCAAGAGGATCTGCTGGTAGCATAGGGCTGTATCATCAGCACGGCTCTACACATGTCACTTGATCTGACCTGGCTCAGGGCAGAACCACAGTGCTACAGACTGAGTGTGTGTGTCCCCTCCAAATTCTCCTGCTGAAATCTACTCCAATGTGTGCCGGTATTAGGAGGTGAGGTCTGTGAGAGGCGGGCTGGTCGTGAGGGTGGAGCCCTCATGAGTGGGATCAGTACTTTAATAAAAGAGACCCCCCTCCCCGGCCCCTTCATCCATGTGAGGACAGAGAGAGAGGACCACCACCTGTGACCCAGGAAGCAGAAGACATCAGACAGCAAATCTGCTGGAGCCTTGATGTTGGACCTCCAACCTCCAGAACTGTGAGAAACAAATGCTTCTTGAAGCCACTGAGTCTACTGTGGTATTTTGTGACAGCAGCCTGAATGGATGAAGTCACACGGTAGGCCCTGATCCTGCCGAACTGTGCTGATAAGAAGCAATCTGATAAATTTTCCTTACCTTTTAAGGAATGCTAGCTTCTTCCCCTCAACACCTTGTAAGCTCATGGAAATGCCTCTGTCATCTGCTGCTTGGTTTCTCTGAAGCTATTTATAGCTCAGGTTATGTCCTCCTCCAGGCTACTTTTTTTTTTTAATTTCATAAACTGAGTATCATGTCCCAACTTGTTTTAATTGCTCCCTCCACCATTCCTCATGTGACAGATACTTTAAAGTGGTTAAAGAAAAAATTTTATGCATCTGCCTAACATTTGATGAACATGTATATGCAAAACATCTATATGTAAAAAAAAAAACAACAAAATTGGACGTGGAGCTTCCAAAGTTGAATCAGACCCAGACCCAGCTCTCATGTAGTTTCAACTTACAGGAAAGATGTTTAAGCAAGGGAAAACAAAACAAAAAAAGGACAGAAAAAGTGTTAAGATGTCAGTACCACAGCAAGTTCCAAGGGAAAATGACATTTGGCCTTTCTAGGGAGATCAGGAAGAGTCTCATGAAAGTCATTTTTTGATTGAGCCTTCAAGTATTCTTCTTAAAAAAGTCTCATAAGAAACAATATATTTCCCTTTTCTGATGTCACAGCCCCAGCAAGTGGTTTTATACCAAATTTAATGGAAGTTACATACCATGTTTTGTGCGTGGGAGGAGGAAGAAAGAGAAGTAACCACAAAACTCAAAAATACAAAAACAAAAACAAAATCCTGGATAACATTTAGCATCTGTTCCACTCCCACATTAATAAAATTCACCTGGGGATTCTGACGAAAAGGAGAACAGAGAACAAGTGTTGGGGGGAAAAGAAGGGCATATTGGTGAATGAAAAGTCACAGGGGGGATAAAAAAAAGTCACAGGGGGACAGAAAAGCCACAGAGAGCCCAAGGACAGAACTCCCTCCCCCTCCTGAAGCCCGGAGGACACTGTGCGGGGAGGGGAGGCTCTGCTGCTTCTGTCCCCAAAAGGAGCTGCCAGGAAGAGGGGGGAGGGCAGCAGGAAGGGAGCAGACTGGGGTGGGGGTTGGGCATAAGGGAAGGAAACACTTAGTTGAGCAGATGGCAAAGGGTGAAGGAGCTGTATTTGTATATTTAGAGAGACAGTGCTTGAGCTCGTAAACTGAAAAACAAATGTCCTAAACTTCATGATTTTTTTAAAAAGAAAGATGTCCTCGCTATCCCTACCCTTCACCCAACCTGTTAATAACTTACTTCCTTTTTCTTTTCTCCTTCTTCCTTTTTTTTTGGGGGGGGTGCATTTTATTAATACTTTGGTTTTACTCGAGAGAGGTCAGTGATCTCACTGGGCTGAGGTGTGGCATGGATGTGCCTTTACCCAGAAGGATGGCCAGAACATCTACTGACCCCGGACCCACCCTGCCAGGTAACGCTAGTGCCATTCTGAAGGTTGGTTTGCCATTATCCTCTGTGCAAAAACCCAGGTCTAGAACGCCAGTGCTGTGCATAGCCTGGCACTTCCCTTCATGGGAACTATTTCAGTATCTAGCTGGGCTTCTTAGATGGAGTGCTAAAGGCCACTTCTACTGGTCTGAAGACTCTATGGCTAAAGGCCACTTCTACTGGCCTTAGACACTCTATAACTTAGAGATCGGGGTCCATAAACATAGAAGGCACACCATTCCTCAGCATACTGAAGGAGTCAGGGTCCCTAGGGCCTCCAGACTTGCAAAGTGCTGCCTCTGCTGAATTTTGAGGCAGGTTTTTGGGATGGTCGTGTGTGCCTTCTTCTGGAACACAAGCGTTTTTTTGAGAAGTTCCTCTGCCCCCACTGGCCATGGTAAGGAAATGACACCTGCTCCCATGACCCATTATAGGTTTGTGTTGACATCAAATCAGGCTCCAGTGAAAAACATGTTGGTTCCCATGGTATTCAGGCAGGTCATACGGTTGAAGTGAGAAGTGACAGGGTCATTCCCACTGGACTGAGTGTTGGCATTAGAACATGAAATTTGAGGGGCACCTGGGTGGCTCAGTGGGTTAAAACCTCTGCCTTCGGCTCAGGTCATGATCTCAGGGTCCTGGGATCGAGCCCCACATTGGGCTCTCTCAGCAGGGAGTCTGCTTCCCCCCGTCTTTGCCTGCCTCTCTGCCTGCTTGCGATCTCTCTCTCTCTCTCTGTCAAATAAATAAATAAATAAAATTTTAAAAAAACACATGAAATTTGAGGATTTTGTGTATTAATGCCCATTCCTGGCCTGCTATTCACTGATGGCAAGTTGGATGTTAAGAGTTAGAGGGGACTTGTCTTCTGAGTCAACTGTAGTCTTGATGGTATGAAGGTATAATCAGGTAGAAGTGGACATTGTAGACTTAGATATTTAATACATCATAATGGAGAGCAGGTCTGAGAAAGGAAAGGCTCTGGAGGCAAGCTGAACCACAGAGAAGACATCTGGATATTCACAGAAGCAGAACAAGCAGAGTGGCAGCAAACCCTCAGATGGGGTTATTTAATGAAAGTACCAGTGTCTGAGCCTACCATCACGCCTACCACATACAATGGAATCTGGAGGAGCTTGAGGTTCCCCAGTAGCAAGTTCAGCACTGATGATTGGGATATACAAGGTGGGAGGTTTCAGAGAACTAATATGAGCAGAATGTACATGGTTGCTGGCCACAGATTTATTCATCGGCTTCTGCCTTGGCTGTGTCAAACTGGGGGAGCTGTGTGGAAGCTAACGGGGTTTCTAGAAGAACTGACAAGTAGCAGCAACTATGACAAAGCTGCCCATTAATCCTTAGGTAGGTCTGATTGGCTCTCTGAGAGTTTGCAAAACCATTGCTGTCCCTGGACCTTGAGACCCAGGAGGGAATGGCCTGAGGCCCATGTCTTCTTCCTGCAGGGTGCACACCATATGGCTGGGAAACCATCCTCTGCTAAGTAGACAGCATCTTGGAGCCACCTGAGTGTAATTCATCATCTCTCTAGGGCACACCAAGTCTCTCATCTTTTAAGGTATCATCTGAGAGTTGGATCCTGTGTTGATGTTTAAATTGACATCTCCCTTCATGACAGTAAGGACCATCCCAAACTCAAAGCCCAACCAGGGCCCATCTGTGGGGCATTGCTTTTAGAAAGTCATCACTGGTAAAACTTAGAGAGAAAATGGAATGTTCATTGAGAGCCTGGGATCATCCTGGTCATCTCCATGCTGGGCCTGATGCTTGCCATGCTTATTCCAGGAAGAAGTCCTGTGCATTCTTTTGCCAACTGCTGTTGAAACCTCTCCGCAGATAATCTTGGGGGATTTTGTAAGTGCTCCCCTCAGTCAAGACCACAGCAGAAGGGTTGGCCAGGAGAGGTTTTAATCAGCTGGGATTTTTGACCTGTTGTCCGGCCCAGTGCCTCAAGAAAGATCAGGTCTAGGTGCACAACGGGGGACATCTGTCCTTTCCATTTCTGAGCTTATCATTCCCACAAATCCAAGGAGGCCTACCTGTCCCCTGACATGCTGGGGTTGAGGGTAATAGCCCTAGGGGCAGAGAATGTGGCATAATGATACCATCGGAAGATGGCTCTTCTGGCCCTGGTACCCAGCTTTTATCAGGAGTCATCTGCTATCAAAGAGTCCCCTGGCTCAATTTGCAAATCCATGTCAATAAACATTCAGACCTGGAGGGAGTATTGTGGTATGACCATTTGTCCCTGATTCCTCTACTACTCTATAAAAATGCCTCCTGAAATTTCAGCCAAACTCTTTGCTCATGAGCTCTATGACCTCGATGATTGGATCCCATGGGCCCACACGGGAGTTCATTGAAGGCAGAACCACATTAGCTGCAGAAAAGGATACATGACTGTGTCCTGTAAGGACAAGCAGAGCCCCCATATCTGTGAGGGCCCCAAGTCCCATAACTAGGTATTGGTATTGAATCATCATGACCTGTATAAACCTAAATTATGGTTTCTTGGAAATTCCATGTAACACGCCAGCATTCTGCATTGTTTGTGCTACTGTGAATACTTTCTCATTAGGTAAAAGCATATGTCACCTATTTTGGAGAATTTGAAAGGAAAGCTAATGATATTCCAGCTGCTCATGAGACAGTCCATCTGGATTCTCTCTCAGGGTGGGGGATCTCCACCCAACATTAGTGGAAGAGGGGGAAGATATAGGGATTTCCCAAAGAGCCATTGCCCTGGTAAGAGACAGGAGAATCTGCTTGGTTTGAGGGCGTCAAATTTATTTGTCCCAAAATCATGTAGGAGCAGTAGAATAGAGCTGGCCAGGCTACATTCTATCAGTTTGTTTTCTACAGGCCTACAGGTCTTAGGCCAGGGTACATATGGCAGCAGCTGGTCTGGGTGCTGGTGCCAGAATGCAGAGTTATGGGCAGTTGTCAGAGAGGAATTATGGCCCTGGTTGGCTGGAAGTGGGGGCTGTTGTAGGAGAGGTTTTGGATCATTCCAAAGGCATGTTTGTTCTGAGGGGCTTTGGTTCTCTTTCTGTCTTGGTCCTAAGGATGTCCTGGATTTGGAAAGGAGTGGCAGTTACAACTTGACCCTCAGTGCAGCTTCTGTAGTCTATAAACATATGCACCATTTGGGCTAACGTTTTCTGAGCAGGTGTGGGATTTGGACAAGTCTGGCTGTGGGAAAGTCTGGAAGACCTGTGGGTCATGGAATTTGATAGAGTCATCAGTGTGCTAAGAATCCTGGGACTTCCTGTGGTCAGTATAATTACTTTCTTTAGTCCTGGGAGCTCTCTGACCAAAGGAGTGGATGAAAATATCTTGCTCTCTTGGCACCATTTCCAGTTTCATTCTTCACGCCCATGATCTCATCTGACCCAAGAAGTGCTTGAGGGATATGGCTCCCACTCTTGGGAGTCACAAGGAGAAGGGGGAAGGAGACTGGAGTTAACTGGCTAGTTTCCAGGTTTATTCTGCAAAGAGAATTTAGGAACCAGGCAGGGTTTTGCAGAAGGGGCTATCACTGTAGGAGGAACGCCCATCACCTCCCACTCCAACTTTGGTTTTGACTCTCTTTTGTGCTGGGGAGTTTCTCTCCTTAGGGTTATTGGAATTGACCGAACTCCTGAGCTTGCAGTCACAAACAGAACAGGCTCTCTGAGTTCTCAGATGGCAGCGGAAACGGCTGTGGGACGGTGACTTGATGCTCTTCGGGTATGTACCCTCACGCTGGCCACCTGACTGCCTTGTTCCTCTTTGTTCCTATGTGCACTGAAGTTGGTCTTGCAGCTATACCATTCTCTAGGTGAGCCTCCTGCTGCCAGAGGAGAAACTTGGATCTTGAGGGCACAACAATACAGAGAGCTTGCTGATCCTGGAGCTCAGGGGTCCAGGAACCATTCTCAAAGGCAATCCACACATTTCAGAACATTTGATTTGTTCTTTTTCTAGAACGAGACACAGAAGAACTTTCTAAGGTAATCTCTGCCTCCCATAGAGAAGGGAATTTCTAGGCAACATTGGGCCGACATCAGCTAGTTCCATGTTCAGTCTCTGGAGGTGGAGTCTGGGCAGGGAAAGGGGAGCTGGCTTTGGTCCAGGGCCTAGCCGGCTGCTAAGCCAGCAGCCCCTCCTCTCCTAGCCCCTGTAGCTCTTCAAGTGTTTTCACCACTGGAAGGGACCATGTAAATGAAGCATATAAGAAATGAGGTTGGGGGCACCTGAGTGACTCAGTCAGTTAAGCATCTGACTCTCGGTTTCAGCTCAGGTCATGATCTCAGGGTCATGAGACTGAGCTCTGCCTCGGTCTCCCTGCTCAGCCAGGAGTCTGCTTGAGATTCTCTCCCTCTGCCCCTCCCCCCACATGCACGAGCTCTCCCAAGTGCATGATCTCTCTCTCTCTTATTCTCTAAAATAAACAAGCAAATCTTTAAAAAAAAAAAAAAAGAAAGAAAGAAAGAAATGAGCTTGGAGAGGCAAGTTGGGACTAAATTTGCAGTGTTTTGGTAGGGAGTGAGGAACTACAAGATAACTACTGCACACGAGATTGACATGATCGTGACTCGGCTTCAGAGTGACTCACTCTCCCGTTACCGTTTAAAGGAAAAAGAGATTCTTTTGGATGCAAGTAAGAGAAAACCAAATCAAGATGGCTTCGCTGACAGAGATTTATTAACTCATATAATAGGAAGTCCATTGCTATAAAGAGAGATTTGATTGTCTTTTACAAAGCAATGGTGATATTTGAAACCAAGGGATTAGCTGAGGGTGTCAAGAGAGGACAAACACAGAACAACAACAAAAAAGTGACCAATAATAGAAGTTCAGGGAATGCCAAAGAGGAAAGTTAAGAGGCAGGAAAAAAGTTGAGTCCTTATTACCCAATTTTTGGCTACCTCTATTTTAATACAAGAATTCTTCTCTACCCCCTCAATGATTATTTTTAAAACAAAGTGATTTATTTAAATGAAGTGAAAAAGACAGTCTCTCAGGAATATTATATTCTCATTTCAGAAAGCCAATTATCCAAGCCTAAGGATAACTAAGGGTCCTTCACCAACTGAAATTCACAGAGAAACTTAGTAACCTACTGATCAGTGTCCCACTGAAACCAGGAAAGGTGCTGTTTCCCAGATGTGCAACAACTGTCTGCAGCCAGGCTGGGCACTCAGCACAAGTTTCAGGTATGAAAGCCCAAGTCAGGGACACGTCTTCATGTATTTTGGCAGAGCATCTTCTAAGACGTGACTGTAATCACGTCTTAACCATACGATTCTATTTTGCACAGCACGATAAAGGGATATGGACTTGATATTACAAAATGAAAAGACTATTTTTCCTCTTTCACCTTTTTTTTTTTTTTTTGAGAGTCAGAGAGAGAGAGAGAGAGAGAGAGAGGTGGTGGGGTGAGGAGAGGGTGAGAGAGAATCTTAAATAGGTCGCACAACCAGTGCAGAGCCTGACTCAGAGCTTGATCTCATGACCCCGAGATCATGACCTGAGCCAAAATCAAGAGTTGGACATTAATCAACTGAGCCACCCAGACGCCCCATGCCCTCTTCACTTCTGAGCTAGCTCGGTTAGGATATCACCTCTGTCATTCTTGTGAGCACTCGAGGTATATGTGCCAACCCCCAGAAAAGGCAGACATCACTCAGTGCTCTGCCCCCTGTTTCCTCCAACAGACCAAAATGGCCCCATCACAGAAAATGGACGCTAATAATTCCAGGGGAAACTGAAGAGGATGGTGAACCTCTGTAGACGACAACGTCATTGTTAGGCAACTAGCTCTTACCAAATGACTCCAAGGTCCACACCTAAGGTCTCGACCCCTGGCCTTGGACTGATGTGCTTTTGCCACAGAAAATAACAAAAACTACCCACCTTGAATTCAATAGTGCTATATCCTACAAAATTATATCAGCACTTTTAATTTAGAAAGGCCAACTGTGTAATTTTTAAATTAATCCCTCAGATATTATACATTCCTTGAGCAGATCTGAATGAAAGAAAGAGTAAGTAAAGATGAAAAGCTACATGAAAAGACATGTAGCTATAGATAGTTAACACTTACTAGTTAACTAGTGACTTGGACAGGCTGAGTAGCAATCTATTTTCAAGACTATAAAGGAAAGCTACTAATTAACAGAACCCAAAACACTCCATTCTCTTCTGGAACAACGTGTTCATGGACATTTGCCTCACAGAGTTAGCTGGTGAGAGTTTCACCATGGCTCTTCCAATCATTTCTTTCAACTGTGCAGTTACAATGTGCGTACAATTTAATAATTAGTTTTTAGCATCTTGCGAACTGTGGAGCTATTCCCAGAATGACTTAGTACGGTTTCCTCTCAAGTTCATGCTAAAATAAAAAATAATTAGGCTCAGAAGTATTTTACTTAAAGCCTTGTGCCTCTACTTATCTAAAATGACACTGTTAATTAGGCTTCTCATAAACTTCCCTGCCACATTTCCCTCTGAGGACCACACCTCAGATGTTCCCTCAGGGTCTGGCACAGTGCTGGAAATCCAGTGAGGCGGGAGCCACTCCGTCTGGAATTCCTTGAGATACGTAATTCACTTAGAGACACAAGGTTCTTGGATGGCAACGTAGTCAAAAGTGGTTTCTGCCCTAATCACATATCCAAGTCAATCCACTGGGAGTTTAAAAAAAAAAAAAAAAACACGGTCTAAGCAGAGCTACAGCAAATGTTCTCTATGAACCAGGTGATGGCCTGTGAATTGTCATCAGCCCATGGAGTGATACATACAGAAGTTGAGAGTAAACACTGACAAACTATTATAGCAATCTGATGGATTAATGCTTTATTTATTAAATTTAATATTTTTAAAATGGGGCTTATATTTTATGTGTCACATTTTTCTGTTTCGTTTTTATTATAGTTCATCTTCTAATAGTTGATTTTTCTTTCTGCTTCTAGATCACATTTCCTACCTCTTTGCATACCTGGTAATTTTTTAATTGGACCTTAGAGAGTGTGAATTCCCACTGCTGGGTGCTGGCGTTAGCCATATTCCTTTACACAGCAGTCAACTTTGTTCTGAAATATAGGTACATTACAACAGATCAGTTTGATCTTCTCAAGGTTGCTTTTGGGCTGCCTCCAAGCAGGACTCACTGTGTTTTTTTTCCTTCTGTGAAAGGATAATATTCTTAAAGGGACTTTTGTCCAATATCTGATAACCATTGTTTCATATATTTTGCTGGTTTCCTAATTATTTTAGGTGGAAGGATAAATTGATCCCTTTTACTTCATTATAGCTAGAAATAGATGTCCTAGAACTTAACATCCTTCATTTTGGTATCCAGTAATATATAATAGTAATTTTACTGTATTTTATAAAAGTATCAATTTATAATGGAAGTGAAGTTAAAAAACAAAGCAAAGCAAAACAACCAAAAAACCCAAACAACTCAATTTAAAAATGAGCAAATGACTCAAATAGACATTTCAACAAAAAGATCCTGAAATGGCCAATGACCACAAAAAAAGATGCTCAGAATAACTAATCATTAGAAAAAAATGCCAATCAAAACCACAATAATATACCCACCTCATACTCATAGCATAGCTACTATCAAAAACAACACCGCAATGTCCACAATAGCCAAACTGTGGAAGGAGCCGAGATGCCCTTCAACAGACAAATGGGTAAAGAAGATATGGTCCATATATACAATGAAATATTACTCAGCCATCAGAAAGGATAAATATCCACCATTTGGATTGACATGCAACTGGAGGAGATTATGCTGAGTGAAGTAAGTCAAGCAGAGAAAGACAATTATCATACGGTTTCACCTATATGTGGAACATAAGGAATAGCATGGAGGACATAAGGAGAAGGAAGGGAAAAATGAAGGGGGGAATCAGAGGGGGAGACGAACCATGAGAGACTATGGACTCTGGGAAATAAACTGAGAGTTTAGGGGGACTGAGGGTGGGGTGATGGGTGAGCCCGGTGATGGGTATTAAGTAGGGCACGTATTGCAGGGAGCACTGGGTATTATACACAGCAATGAATCATGGAACACTACGTCAAAAACCAATGATATTACATGGTGACTAACGTAACATAATTTAAAAAACCCAAACAACCAACAGCACCAACCAGAAGCCTCCAGAAAATAACATGTTTGGCAAGGGAAAAAAATGGAACCCTTATCCCTAACGGGAATGTGAAATAGGACAGATTTTATAGAAAATAGTATGGTGGTTCCTCAAACACTTAAAAACGTAATTAGCACATGATCCAACAATTTCACTGGATTGAAAGAACTGAAAGCCAAGACTAGAACAGATAGTTGTACACCCATATTCAAAGTAGTATTATTCACAGTAGCGAAAAGGCAGAAGCAGCACAAGTATCCACTGATGAATGAATGGATTGAAAAATGCAGTATATTCCATACGATGGAATGTTATTCAGCTTTAAAAGGAAGGCAATTCTGGTATACGCCACAGCTTGAATGAACCTTGAAGACATCATACTAAGTGAAATAAGCCACTCACAAAAGAACAAATACTGTATGATTCCACTTACACGACGCACTTAGCATAGTCAAACTTGGGCAGTCAAAAAGTAGAAGTGGGGTTGCCAGGGGCTGGGGGAAGAGGAGAATTATTGTTTAACAGTGCAGAGTTTCAGTTTGGGCAAATGAAACATGTTCTAGAGATGGATGGTAGTGAGAGTTGCACAACAATGTCCTTGAATGTATGGTGGATGTATTTGAACATATGGTGAATGTATTTCATGACCCTGAACTGTACACTTACAAATGACAAATCCTTTCATGTGATGTGTCTTTTACCCCCAAAAAAGAGTATTTAAAAGCAAAACAAAACAAAAAGCAACTGGACCTTCTCCCAGGTAGCCTGAGAATCACTGATCTATAGAGGCTGAACGTAGGAAAAGGCCTAAGTGAGGAGGAATCTGATGAGCTTTCTTCCCAAGATCAAAGATGATCATGCCACACCGGGACCACCCAGCCAGGGAACCAGGAGGGTCTAAGTACGTCAGATCTATAGAACGTACCATGGGGGCTATTCTATCATGTGTTTTCCTACTTAATTAGCAGTGAAATCTTTAACAATGGTCTATGCGGTGAGCTTCACGCACAGTGAGGAAAGTAGGATCTGGGAGGCTGTATTGTCTTTTGCAGTGAGTCTGGGGGACAGACCTCAAGATGTTGGGGTAGTAGCAGCTGCTCTGAAGACAAACAAAAGCAATTAAGTCTCTGTTCTGAAGGGAGGAAGAAGAACAATACTGGCCTATGACATTGTTCATCCTAAAAAGAGAATGTTATTAATAATACGTATAACATGCTCCCATTCCTACATATTAGGAAAACAAATAAATTATATTTATAAAGTATATGTATATATGTTTAATAGAAAATGTGCTAGAGGGAAACAAACCAAAATGTGAACATTGCTTATATCTGTGTAACCGGATAATGGATTTTTTTTTTACTTTCTCTCAGCAAGTTTTTTTCCATCATCTATTGTCTTTACAGTGGGTAGGTAAAACTCTTACAATCGGGGCAAGAAAGCAATTTTTATTTAGAAATTAGAGAAGGACTGAAGGGAGATGTTTTGTGGCCTAGAACTGAGGTACCTTTAATTTTCTTTTTGGAGATTTATGTATAAATTAGTCTATGTTTCAATATTTCTCATTCAACCTTTGTTGTTAACATTTGAGATCTAACCAGTACTTTAGGCATTAAGGTAACAATGCTTACCATTTTATGGCTAGAAATGCATTTCATTCATCTAGGTCAGATAAGATTAGAGTAATTAAGGTCACTGGACTTTGTCATTTAACAAATCCTTAAATCCAACTCTAATCTCATTCATTAATGCCACAAAGGGGTTAGTTGTTAACATACAGTGTGTCATATCCATCCAGACACAAATGTTATAATATTAAATGTTATTAATGTATCGCTTTGTATCTTTAGACAAGGGCTGATGTATTCACTATTCTAAGAGTTAGAGATTTATTAGTTCTGAAGAGGTTATCCCCGGGGTAACTCATTATCGCTCACACAAGCACAGAATGTTCTGTGACAGGAGAATGTCTGAGATGAAACAACCCAATTAATCAAGACGGGGCATGCGTGTGGTGGTTCTGCACCAGGAACACATGCTGTCAACTCCCAAATTGTCACCGTGCCGCCCCGTGGCTGAGGCAATTCCCCTTGAGCACAGGCTGGCCGCCAGCGCTGACAGGAAGATCCTGCTGGCCTGTGGCCACATCCGACTCCAACTCAGTCGCCTCTGACTGGGCTGGAGAGGACTATCACTTGGCTTTACCATTCTCCAGCACCAAACCTTTCACCACTTTAGAAAGGAGACAAAGGAACTGATTTGAATCTTAATGGATCTCTCTCTCCCTCGCCCCCTCCCAGGCCACCACCTCCCTTTTCCTTTCTCCAATTCTGACAAAGGTGCTAAGGAGGAGTTAAAGCTCCTAAAGGGCAGCCTCCATAGGAGGAGTTAAAGCTCCCAAAGGGCAGCCTCCAAATAAATGTGTTCTCTCAACACGCGGAAGCCCCTGCGGCCATTAAAAATGATGTTGCAGAAACTTTTTGCAGACATGGGAATGTGTTCACTTCATGCTGTTATTGTGAAAAGAGCTACTTATGGCTGCAACCCTCTGAACACATGGGATGATCTCAATCTTGTAAACTAAAAGGATGCACAGAGTCTCCATCTATTGTAAAAGATGAGAAGGAGTAGAAGACCTAGCATCAACATTTGAGGGGGAGAAGAAAGCTTTGCTGGGTTGTGTTTCTTTGTTTGATGCCTATGTACTTTCCTCCATTTTTCAAATTGCCAAGTTGAAATGCATCACTTTCTAAAAACTATAAAAGACTACCAACAAATTTTATTTTAGGGTTGGTCTTTAAACCAGTGATTGAACAGATTCTATTTCTTGCTACGAATTTCCTGTAAATCTTTATCTTACCTTATTGAGCTGAGGCTCAAATAGAAATAGTCGAACCTGCCACCATTTTCTCAAACTAAAATCTTACATACACCCTGACCCTCTTTATCACAAAATCAGAAAACCCATCCAGAAGTGGAGGAGTGGGGGAGGTCATTGTCAAATCAGTTCTGCTTTTTCTCAAAACTCTATGGGAAGATTTCATAAAGAGGCTGCCTTGGGCCAAGGGGTCATTTCCTTTGGGAATGCTTTCCTCTCTACTCACTCTGCCACCGGGAAGGAAAAAAAAAAAGCCCAAACAAACAATTGGCATTCATACTGTGCTCGGAGCTTTGAAAGTACTTTCACACATAGCAAGAAGGTTGCAAAGAGAAGCTCTTTCCTGAGCACTCTGATGCCCTGCTGACAGACATGTCCCCACACCAAGTACATTGTAACTGATCGCAGATGGCAGCACAGGGACTCGCAGAGGCTCAGGTTAAGGGAGGTGACTCTTCGAGCTGCTGTCATGCCAGCCCCTGCTCGCATCATCTTAAGACATGCCATGCAGCCCTCATGGCAACGCTGGGAGGAAGGTAGCATTACCTGTAGTGGGTGTCAGCAAACCACAGCTCATGGGCCAAATCTGGCCGGTGGCTTGTGACTGTGAATAAAGTTCTACTGGAACACAGCCACACCCATTTGTTCACTATCCATGGCCACTTTCCTGTGACAACTGCGGCACTGAGTAGTAGTTGCAACAGAGGTGTTTTTCCTACAATGCCTAAAATATTATTTGGCCCTTTATAGAATGTATTTGTTGACCCTGATCTACTGATATCTACGAAGAAGGCTCAAGGCCTCTCAGCCACTGACTGGCAGGACCGACATAAACATGCATCTATCTTAACTTGAAGCCCACATGCTTTCCATTTCTCCAAACCAGAGCTTCAGGAGTAATACCCTAGCTTCCTCTGAAGCTTATCATACAAGTGGTACCTTACAATCTGAGAAAGAGGACATATGAAAAACTGTGCTATTATTTTTAAGAAACATTAAGAAACAGTAACTGTTGGATTCCTTAAGTGAAAGAACACATCACTCTAAGTTATCTCTTGTTTTTCAACTTTTAACGCTACAATAAAAATTATAAGCCAGAAAAAAAAAAAAACTAGTGGAATTTTACATCCAAAATTGGCATTAGGTTTCATTGTATAGCTTTCACAGGAAAAAAAAGACCCTAAAAATACATAATGTGTTCCTTTAGTGTGATATGGTACCATCTGTCTGAACTTGCTAGCTTCTTCCCAGCCTAGATAGGAAGGGGTAGGGAAACATGTGCCTAAAGTAGGAGTCTAACCTAGTCTACATTTTTAGCATGGCTTTTGTTTTAAATGTCAGTTTCTCTTTCCAAACTCTTTCTGCTAACTTCTTAACCACTCAATTGTGGTTGGGGCATAGAACTTAACAGAGATTTTCTGTAGGGGCTTGATGGAAGAAACTACTAACTCTTACTTGTTCATACTACCTCCCCCACTGGTGACACAAAGGTGTGAGGCATGAAAAATAGAGACCAGAGATGGGTGGGGGGCTGACGCCATTCCCTCTGGCAGCAGCAAATGTAGGAAAGGGAGCATCTCCTCAAGACCTCATCTTTCTTAGGCAGAGTCCAGCCAAGTGGAGGGAAAGTAAAGAAACACCCAGAGGACATCTTTGGCATGTCCTCACATGTGGTGGGAAGGATCTTGTTCATCTTGCTTCTTCCTGACAATCCCCAAGGAAAATGGCTAGACTCTGGGAAAAGGCAATTCCTCCAATGTTACAAGAACACACTGAGATTCAGCCATCTTCTGGAAGAAGCTAGCAGGGGCAAAATGAATATAGAGAGTGTCAAGTGATGTCCTTAGCCTGGAAAAAGAAAGGAGGGAGATGAAAACAAGCGGGTTGAAATAAGACTGCAATAATCTGAAGCCTGTAAAATCTTAAATGAGAGTTCACAGAGGAAGCTACTATCATACAAGGAAAATAAGAGCCTTAGTTGCCATTCTTACTCTATGTTATGAAGAATCAGCAAGAGAATATAAGGGGAAAGAGGTTCCTTCAATGTCCTTTAAATAGCTATACTAAAGTAAACTGACATACATTAACCTTTCCATATTGAAAACACCGTTTGATAGCTCTGACGTTATGTTTATGCAGATGAAACCAGCTCCACAATCAGGACAGTGAAGTATCTGTCACCACCAGGAGCTGATTCAAACCCTGCCTCCCAGTTCTTCAATCCCACCTCCAGGCGACCATCCACCTGGCAGATGGTAGGTCTGCATTCTCTAAACGTTAATGTAAAGGGGATATACCTTTTTTATCTGGCTTTTAACACTCAGCATATTTTGAGATTCATTCATATTATATTTTATAATGTAGCTTTATGCCTTTTTATCACTGAGTAATATTCTAGCATACAGATAAGCCACAGTTCACTTATCTGTTCACCTACTAACGGGCATTTCAGTCATTTCCAGTTTTGGCTATGATCACTCCTGCTCCAATCTCTATAGGACACGCTTTCATTTCTCTCGGGTAAACTCTGATGAATTGAGAGGACGGAGCAAATGGTTTATGTTTGTTTAAATTCTGAAGGAACCATTAAACTTTTCCAAAGCAGTTATACCATTTTACATTCCCACCAGTAGTGAATGAGAATCCAGTTGCTTCACATCCTTACCAACACTTGGTATGGTTAGTCTTTTTAATTTTAGTCATTCTAATAGCTGTGCACTGGTATTGTCTGGTGTTTCCAATCTACATTTCCCTAGCAACAAATGATGCTGAATATCTTTTTCATGTGCTTATGTGCCTTCTGTATACCTTTTTTGGTGAAGGGCCTGTTTAGATCTTTTGCCCACTGTTTAGCGAGGTCTTTCATTTTCTTATTATTGAGTTGTGTCAGTGCTTTAAGTATTCTGCATACGAGTCCTTTACAGATGCAGACTTGCACATATTTTCTCCCAGTGTGTGATTTGTTTTTCATTTTCTTAACAGTGTCTTCCAAGTGCATAAGTTTTCCATTTTAATGAAATCCAACTTACCAGCTTCTTCTTTTAAGGACTGTGTTTTGGTGTCACAGCTAAGAAATCTCGGACTAACTCAAAGTTGCAAGGGTTTCCACTTGTGTTTTCTTCTAGATGCTTTATAATCTTAGGTTTTGTGATTAAGTCTGTGATCCATTTTGAGTTTCTGTTTGTATATGGCGTGAGTCGTGGATTGAATTTACTTATATCTTTGTATATGAATATCCAATTTTTAAAAAGGCTATTCTTTACACTAAATTGCCATTACACTTTGTCAAAAATCAGCAGTCCACGTATATGGTAGGTCTATTTCCATGCTCTCTGTCCTGGTCCGTTGATCTAGCATTTGTCAATCTTTACACCAATAACTCAACGCTTTGATTACCATAGCTTTATATTGTCTTAAAATGGGATTGTGTTAGTCTCTCAACTTTGTGCTTTTTTCAAAGTTGTTTTGTCTATGTTACATCCTTTGCATTTAAGCATGTGCAAATCATTAGGATGATTTGCAAATCACATCATTAGGATGTGAGCTTTTTTAGTATAGCTGATATACTATGTTATATTGCTTCACGTGTAACATAGTGATTTGACAACTTCGTGTTACACTATGCTCACTCCAAGTATAGCTACTATCTGTTGCCATACAACACTACTACAAACCATCAACTATATTCTCTGTGCTGTAACTTTCATTCCTGTGACTTATTCTATAACTGGAAGCCTGTATCTCTCACTCTCCTTCACCCATTTTGCCTATTCCCTCATTTCCCTCCCCTCTGGCAATCATCAGATTGTTCTCTGTATTTATAGATCTGATTCTGCTTCTCATTTCTTTGCTTACTCATTTGTTTTGGTTTTCAGAGTCCACATATAAGTGAAATCATATGATACTTGTCTTTCTCTGACTGACTTACTTCACAAAGCATAATACACTCCAGGTCCATCTACATTGTCATCAATGGCAAGATCTCATCCTTTTCTATGGCCAAGCAATAGTGTATTGTATATATCCCACATCTTTTTTATCCATTTATCTATTGATAGACACTTGGGCTACTTCCATATCTTGGCCATTCGAAATAATGCTGCCATAAACACAGGGGTGCATATATCTCTTCTTCAAATTAGTGTTTTAGTTTTCTTTGGGTAAATTGTCCAGTAGTGAAATTACTGGGTCATATGGCATTTCTATTGTTTACTTTTTGAATAACCTCCATACTGCTTTCCATAGAGGCTATACCAATTTACTTTCCCATCAATAGTACACCAGGGCTGCCTCTTCTCCACATCCTCACCAATGCTTGTTATTTATCTTTTTGATTCTAGCCATTCTGACAGGTGTAAGCTAGTATTATACTGTGGTTTTGATTTGCATTTCCATGATGATTAGTGATGTTGAACTTCTTTTCATATGTCTATCGGCCATCTGTATGTCTTCCTTAGAAAAAGGTCTATCCAAGTCCTCTGACGATTTTTAAATCAGATTATTTGGGGTTCGTGTTGGTGGTGTGTTGCATAAATTCTTCATACATTCTGGATGTTAACCCCTTATCAGATATATCATTTGTAAATATCTTCTTCCATTCATTAGGTTGCCCTTAACACTTTGTTGATGGTTTCCTTTGTATCGCAAAAGCTTTTTATTTTGGGGTAATCCCAGTAGCTTATTTTTGCTTCTGTTTCCCTTGCCTGAGGAGACTTTTATAAAAATGTTGCTATGGCCAGTGTCAAAGAAATTACTGCCCGTGTTCTCTCCCAGGAGTTTTATGGTTTCAGATCTCACATTTAGGTCTTTAATCCACTTTGAATTTATTTTTGTGTATGGTGTCTGAAAGTGGACCAGTTTCATTCTTTTGCTTGCGGCTGTCCAGTTTTCCCAACACCATTAATCTGAGACATACTTTTCCCATTGTATATTCTTGCCTCCTATGTCATAAATTAATTGACCATAAAAGCATGCGTTGATTTCTAGGCTCTCTCTTTTGTATATGTGAGTTTAAGAATTAACTTGCTAACCACTGAGATTATGATCAGGATTGCACTGCATCTAAAGATCAATTTGGGAACAACTGACGTCTTAACAATACTGAGTAATTTACTCATGAATGTGATGTACCTATCTGTGCATCTACCTAGGTTTTCTTTAATTTCTCTCAGCATAGTGTTACCATTTTCAGTGTGCAGGTCTTTCCCATCTTTTGTTAGATTTATCCCTAAGTATTTCATTTTCTGATGCTATTTATTGAAATGTTTTACTTAAATTTCTGATTGTTCCTTGCTAGTATGTAGAAATAGAATGTTTTATATTGATCTTATATCCTACAATTTTTTTTAACATTTTGTTTATTTGAGAGAGTCAGGGAGCAAGAGAGCATGAGCAGGGGGAGGAGCAGAGGGAAAGGGAGAAGCAGACCATCCACTGAGCAGGGAGCCCAAGGTGGCGCCGGATCCTGGGACTCCAAGGTCATGACCTGAGCCAAAGGCAGATACTTAACCAACTGAACCACCTAGGCACCCCAGATCCTGCAACCTTTCTAAATTTATTAGTCCTAGCAATTTTTCTTTTTGTTTGGAATCTATCTGTTTTTCTACATAGTTTCTCATGTTGTCTGTGAATATTGACAATTTTCCTTCTTCATTTTTAATCCAGATGACTTTTATTCATTCATTCATTCATGCATTCATTCACCAATTTCTGCTCTTATTGCATTGTTTGGAATCTCCAGTAAAATGTGTAATGGAAAATGAACTGACATCCTTGATGTTTTCCTGATTTTATTCCTATATGTTATTTTTAAAAGCACTTTTTAAAGTAGAAAGAAGGAAAATATCAGAAGCAGGTTAATACCATTCAAGTGAAAAGTTGAAAGGGGAAAAAAAGACTAGGGCAAAGGAAGAACCAGCAGATGAGGGCTGGGTTTAAGTAGATTTTGTGGGCAGATGAGGCACTGTTCTAGTCTTGGGAGAATCTGATGTAGGTAAATAGCACTTGTAATCTCCATAGCTAGACATCAGTGCAGGCAAGCTGGAAGACAGATGACCACAACCTGAGAGCCCTAGTGATCAGGGATTTGTCCCTCCCATGCACTCTGCATCACAATGGTGGAAACCACATTTTAATACTCAGGGTAATGATTTATTTATCAGTCAGTAAGATGTGAAATATCTACTTCATTACAATCTCTAGGTTGCGAGGACCTGGCCCAACTTACGGACATAATTAAGTAAAAACACATCTTTATAAAGTGACCCAGAAGAAAGTAAACTTATCCAAGCTCCCAAGGCAGTATGAACTTATTTCTTAGTCTACAAAGCTTGATTATTGATTGGCTTTTCCCAGTGTTTTATATGATAGTACCCCATGAAAAACAAGTTGAGTTTTAAGTAATTCTGCTTGGAATTGAATAATAACTTCTCAAAATAGAGGCAAAGCCTCATGTGCATTGCTGGGATTTTGCCGTATGCATCTCTTTATATTATGAATTCAATCATCAGTTTACATGCACCTATTCAAGTAAGCCTGATAACAAAAAGAGCACTCAACCAGGAGTCATGAGCTTTGTATTCTAAGTTCGTCAGACTTTTTAAAAAATATATGGAACAAATACATAGAGGCACACTTGTACAGTGGGAAAGAACACTGGAGTCCCTCAAGTTAAGAGAGAACCAATGACTCTAAGAAGGGGTCACAGCTCTAACCAATGACTCTAAGAAGAGTCACAGAAGTGAGATCTGAAAACTAGGGCAGGGCCAAGGAACCTGGGCTCTACAGTAGGAGAAACCTAGGTTTCCAACCTGGCCCTAGCACTTCCCTGTTGCATTCAATTAGATTCTTCAATTCTTCTGCATTTGCTTCTCATTCTTTAAGTTGGGATTATGGCAGTGCCTGCTACACAGGAGTTTTGTATGGCTTAAATGATGCCATGAAAATGTGCAAACTCTTCATAAATATTCTTGGAATATAAACGTATAGTCTGATAACATTATGACTGTGATGAGTTCATTCATTTCACAAATATTTATCGAGCCCCCACTATGTGCCAGCACTGTTCAGGCAGTTAGGATACATCAGTGATCAAAACAGAGGGAAAAAAACCTCTGCCTTCATAGTGCTTCCGGTCTACTGGGGGTGATAGACAGTGAAGATAACAAGTAAGTAAATGGTACAGGATGATTAAAAGTGTAAAATATTCAAGAGCAAAGAAATGAAGCAAGTAAGGTATTATGGGGCTTGGGAGTGCTAGAGAAGCTCTGTTATCATAATAAATGGGAGGGTCGAGGCAAGCTTCACTGAGAAGGTAACTTTTGAGAAAAAATCCAACGGGAGAAGTGGAGGGAGTCAGCTGTGTAGGGAGAGCATTTTAGGCAGAGGGAACGGCAGGGCAAGGCCCTAAGATAGGGGCATGTCTGGAGTGTTTAAAGAACAAGGGTTTTGGGAGGAGGGGGAGGCCTATAAGGGATGAGGCTATGAGCCAGGTTATTAGAGCTCCGGGGGCCTGATGAGGATGTGGGTTTTTACTCTGAGTGAAATAGCAAGCTATTGGAAAGTCTGGCAGAGAGGAGTAACGTGATCTAATTTATGTTTGAAAGACTCCTCTGGCTGCGAATCAAGGCTAGAACCACATGGGTGCCAGTCAGAAGACTAGTGCAGTAAAACAGGGGAGGTGATGTATGAGGATATTTGGAAGAATTGGATGTAGGATGGAAGAGAAAGTGAAGAATCAGTATGACATTGAGGTTTTCAGCCTGAGTAACGGAAAGGCTGAACCTGCCGTCAGTGAGACAGAACACAGACTTTAGGGCCAGATCAGGAGTTCCACTTGAGACAAGTTATACTGGAGATGTCTATTAGCCCTGAGCACCCATTTTTGTGAGGCTCAAATGAAATAAAGTATACAATTTGGACAAATCTATATAAGAAAGAAAGAGGTAGGGTAGGTTGTTCGGAAAGAATATGCCTGCAGGGAATTTACCTTTAGACCAGAAAACATGAAGTCACTACTTTAATCTTGTTGTCTATTAACCTGCTTTCTCTTTTGTCACTGTTTACACTTAAAAGCATTTAAATATTATTTGAAGTTATAGGACTCCCAAATTTTCTATTTTGCCTATTATAGTTCATCTAAAATGTATATTCCAACCTTATTTCCAAATATGAAAGATGTAAAAGTGAAGTTTGGCTGTCATCTGGCTGGTGACAAAGGGAATCCTGGACCACTTGACGGCTTACTGCCCCCCCAACCCGCGCCCGCCATTCAAGCCACCACTACAAATACCGTCACACAGTTGCCTTACACGTGGACTGAGCCAGGCACAACATAAAAATACCATCTCCTTTCTTCTAACCTCCCCCCACACCCTGTTGTTCTTTAAACACTTCCTGTGCCTCCTCTTACCACACTCCCTTCATATGTTATGTTGGGTATATCGTGGGACAGGGTCCCACTGAGCCATCTTGTGGAGAGGCCTACCATGCACCATGTTCTCGAGATGCACCGCAGGTGCTCATCAAGAAGGAAGCACTGCAAAGCACGTTAGACGATGCAAACCCATTGTATCAGCCGCACAAGTTATCTGAAAAAGTGACCAGCCACCTGGAGTTTCCTGACTACTACTGAGGACTTTCAACCTGGGCAGGAGAAATAGTGACAGTAATCTTTACAGAGCTTTCCCACAGAAGTGCTGATAACAAATTGCCACTGAGCCTTGTTCTCTTGGACATGGCAGATGTTTGTGTTTGTGACTCATATCATCAAGAATCAAGGAGATGCCTTTCAGTCCCTCTGTTCTCTTGTCCTTTTCCTATAAACCATCTTTTTTTTTTTTTTAAGATTTTATTTATTTGACAGAGAGAAACACAGCAAGAGAGGGAACACAAGCAGAGGGAATGGTAGCGGGAGAAGCAGGCTTCCTGCTGAGCAGGGAGCCTGATGCGGGGCTCGATCCCAGGACCCTGGGATCATGACCTGAGCCGAAGGCAGACGCTTAACGGCTGAGCCACCCAGGCGCCCCATAAACCATCTTTCTGAAGGGAAGATGGAAGGCTCCGGGGAGCTACCCAGGGGAGCTGTAATGTCACTGATTTATATGCTCTCCACTGTGCACTTCTTTAAATATACCAAGTCACCTCAAAAACCGATTTCTGACTGACTTGTAGCTTACAAAAAAAAAATGTTTTTGATGTTCATAAGATACGTGGACTGAAGAAAGTGATAAAAGTCCTAACGAAGTTTATCCTGAGATTCAGAAGAATGAGGAAATATAATTCCTAGCTGAAAAGCCAAACTGTTCTTTTGAAATCTAGTTAGGGGTGGAGGAAAACATCGATACTTTGCTTCAGTGCCTTAGTACTTAGAAGAGATATATTGGGCTCTATAATTTAACTGCCAAATTCGACATTCATATCCATCTGGACATTTTTAAAAGGATCCTTGAGCCAGTGAGAATTGGCAGTTGGCTGTATAATCACACCTGCATATGGCACAGGAGGTTTTTAATGGGCAACAGTCAGAGCAAGAAAGTACCGCATGATAAGCCTTTGTTGAGAACCCACGCTTATACATGTTTGCACGTGTGAGTAATTATATTTTAGAGCTCTCTGTTAAGAAGACTTTGTTCTTTCTCTCCTACAAATCAAATTAGTTGGGGACGTAGTTCATTTTGAAATTGTTTGGAAAATGTTTTGGTGTTCTAAATTTCCTTTGTACCAAACTTTTGCAAAGTTAAAAGGCAAGCCACAAACCTCCACAAGCAGTGAAAGCAAAATGCATAAAACCAACAACAAATTAAGCAAGATAAACACACACTAAATAGGAAGGAGAGTGTAAATAAAGCTTGTGTCTCTAAGTATGCCAACCTCCATGTGGGATTTAGGTTTGACTCACTGTAGATGGAGATAATCTTTAATCATTACACATCTGCAAAACCTGGCTTCACAAAGATCATATTT
This sequence comes from Procyon lotor, assembly GCA_028646535.1. Taxonomy (NCBI): domain Eukaryota; kingdom Metazoa; phylum Chordata; class Mammalia; order Carnivora; family Procyonidae; genus Procyon; species Procyon lotor. Next base: position 88,385,000 of record CM053607.1, read on the forward strand.
GTCCTGGTCCACTTAGCCTGCCAGGTCTCTCCTCCCATCTCCCTTGTAAATGTGAATCTAACTGCAATATCCCAGCACCATCTGGGAGTGAAGCTGGTATCTTCTGGGGGCTACTCTTTGAGATGACTGTCAAAGAAAGATCAAAGGTAATGGGGAAGGAAGTCTCTTTATTTGGAGAGCCCAAGTAGGAAACCATCATGACCAACCTACTCTGGTACGCAGAGCCCAGTTTGGGAAAGGCAATGAGATAATCTAAAAAAAAAAAGCACTTGAGAGGGTCTTATTATGGATGGCCCACTGACCCTAGCTACTCTGCTTCTTTAGAATAAAAGTCACTGTGTGAAAATCCCATAAAGAATGGCCATTGGTCCCTACGTAGGAGATTCTACCTAAACAGCTTTTGGGGAATGGTTTAATAACTTCCAACCACCAATCTAGAAGGAAACACCTAAGAACACTTGGAAAATTCTAAATTATATTTAAAATGCAGGGTGGGGGCCTATAGGCAACTTCTGTCTTATATGTTGCAAGGAATCTGTGACTGCTTTGGTCATGCTGGGCATTTCCTCTTCTACACTCTCCCTTTTTCCTGCTTTCTATCTTCCCCATCTGTCTCCTGGCTGGACCATCAATTTCTGACACCAAAAGAAATTATAATCCTCTGTGTATAGAAAATAGTCTTGAAAAATCAGAGATGCCTAATATAAAAACATGTGGTCATCACAAATATCATTTGAAAATAGAACTGTGTTGCTTACTAAACGTGGTCCTCTTTCCATGGTAGATATAAAACAGATCCATGAATTTATAGGATAAGACTCATGTTTGCTTCTGACTCCTGAAACAAGTGGAAAAAAATCATTTCATATTTCTTAGCCAGTCAGTAAAGGAATCGCTCTTGCCTTTCCAAATGGGAAGAGCTTTTCAGACTTGGATGGGGCAAGTGTCAGTACACAAGACTGTATATTTATCACAAATATGACTTGAACGCTCAAGCTTGGGAGAGATGCATACTTCGGGAAGGGTGGGGATAACATTTAGAAAGAGAGCTGTTCCTAATGAGGATCATAAGTTTGGATTGCACAGTAGTTATCTTATGACTAATTTTTGTTTCTGATGGACAAAAATCCAATTTTAAAATGGAAAGAAAAGGGCTCATATTACGCAAAACATAGCTCAATTCAGGCACTATCAGTGACGAATTCAGACCTTACAGAGATGGATCAGTGAGAATTTACCAGCATATAATGAAACCACTCAAGCTGTTTTAAGTGGTAAATGATTTAAAAGGAATTAAACGCTTACAAAATGGGTAGTAGAGCTCTAAGCCGACTTGTGCTTAGATGATTTGTGGAGTAACACTGAAAAAGCTGCTCAGCAGGACAACTATTCCCCATCTTCACCAGATGCCTAAGGAAATCTGGGAGCTTCTGTTCCCACTGCAGGCTCTAGATCTATTGGATCTCTGCTCAGCTCAACCCCAGTAAATTGGACCCCCTACCTCTTGATGTCTGGGAAACTATGGATGAACAGTGGGAACCGTTAACTGCTTCCACAGGAAAACCATAACTGCGCAGTAACAGAGTCAGACTACTTCGTGAATGCCTTTTGAATCAGGCCCAGATATGAATTACTTGGAGGAAGTTAGGTCATCTAAAAATATAAAGTAATTGAGAAATAGAATATTTAGTTTCCCAGTCTCCAGCATGACATAAGGCTATGGTTCTCATACATTGCTGCAGATGAGAACTATGTGGGGGAGCTTTAAGAATCCACACGCCCAGGCTGTATCTCCTATCAAATCAATTTAAATCTCTGGGGCTTCATTTTTTTTTTTTTTTTTTTTTTTTTTTTTTTTTTTTTGGTGATTCTGATGCACAGCCTGTGTTGAACCAGACACCAAGGTATGGCTTCTCAAACTTCCCTGTATATACAAATATCCTGGGTATTTTGTAAAAATGCAGAATCTGCTTCAGTTGGTCGGAGCTGGAGTCCAAGATCCGGCATTTTCACAAGTCCTCTGGGGATGCTACTGCTTCTGCCCAAGATGCTGTGAGAAGCAGAGTGGTGCTGCAGCAGCCCTTAAATGTTAGTGCACACCGGAATCACCAGAGAGTTTGTTACAACACACATGGCCTTGAGTTTACGATTCAGTAGGTCTGAAATGGGGCCAGAGACTCTGAATTCCTACCAAGTTCTTGGGTGATGATACTGAAGCTGCTGTGCCACAGATACCACTGAGGGAGCCGATCGGGCTCTCTGCAACAGATGGCCACCACGTGGAGTTTCCAGTGAATTCAAACGGTTTATATTCCATTTGGATCCAAATGATTGAGAGGGACTCAGAGGAGAAAGTGAAATGCAATTACTTACACCAAATCCAGTTACCTTTATCTGCATTTCTCCCCTACATGGAATTGTCGGTGAGATGGCTGGGGCGACCTCACAGGAACATGTAGCTGGATGGCAGACACGAGGCCAAGAAAAGAGAGAAAATTCATTTTATAGATCTCAGTAAACAGATGGGGCTCTGTCCCTCCACATTTCCTCTTTGGAAAACCAGGGGAAAATACCTTAATGTTAGACGTAGGGCAGAAGTAAACAATCGCTAGCTCAGGTGATTCCCATGGAAGAGGTCTCAAGTGACATCCAGCTTACTGCTAGTTCACTAGACATGTATCAGACTGGGGGGGAGGAAATGTGTCTTTACTGCGATGCAGTCTAGGGGTTAAATTTTATCTCTGGAGGGAATGCACCATCAGCCAATAGCTTTCAAAACAGCCTTATTATAAGATAAGGCAATACTAATCTTCAAATGATGTGTTTGTAACTTACCGTATCAGATAGAATTTCACTCAAAATCATGGCTTGGGGTCATTAATTACACTTTATTAGGATATCTCCTGTCTCCCCATATTCAGTACACTTTCTAACCCACATTCACAGGGTAGTTGTGAACTTGTAAAATGGAGGTTCAATATCTCACTCATGGTTACCACATGAGCCAAATAAACCTGAAAATATCCCAACCCCCATTTACTGAGGAATGAAGATAGCTAAGCACCTGGACTTAAATGAATGTAACAACCTCCATTAAAAGAGGAGGAAAGAACTCCGTAAGAGAATTTGGCTAGTAGTTTCTGACTTTTTTCTTGAGTATCAACTCAAAATGAATTATAATATTGACCACTTGCCCCCACTGGTTCAAAGCATTTTCTCACACTAGTAGAAAATCTGTCAAAACTACTGAAACACATGGTATACTCCTAAGCCTTGGGAATGCAAAGATACATAGGACAGTGAGCTGTTTCTACTCCTTTTTACACTTCTGACATTGAACAAGGGGGTTTTCTTTTTCCCTCACAGCAACCAAGGCTCTGATTCTCCAGACACCAACTGGGTATCCAACAATTCAATTAAATCCCGACACTAACTACCCAGAGTTAGCACAGACCCCACATGTTAAAGAGCTTAGTCCCAGAAGACTAGTTCAGATGCCAGCCACGCATCCCAGGACTTCCATGTTTCAGACCAAACAGTTATAAATTGGGATTTCCCACAACCTCTTCCCTCAGGTTCAGTAATTTGCTACCATGGTTTACGGAACTCAGGAACACACTTTGCTTACGTTCACTTGTCTTTTATAAAGAGTACAATTCAGGAAGAGCCAAGTGGAAGAGATTCATGGGGCAAGGCATGAAGGCAGGTTCGCAGAGCTTCTACAGCCTCTACACGTGTGCTGTCCTCCGGCACATTAATGTGCTCACCAATTGTGAAGCTCCCCAAGTCTCATCATTTAGGGGGTTTTGAAAAGCTTTCCTGACATAAGCATGATTGATTAAATCATTGGCCACTGGTGACTAACTCAATCTACAGCTCCTCAGAACAAAAGATGCTCCCGTCACCCTTATCACCTAGGAAATTTCAAGGGCTTAGGAACTCTGTGCCAGAAACTGGTGACAAAGGTCAAATACCTTACTATGCTATCATAAAGGTGTAGACACCTTGAAAGTCTTGCAAACAAGCTGTGAAGGTAAGACACGAAAGGAAATATAACTAACAATACAACAAAGCATCATCTTTGAGTGTTACAGACTCAAAGTGTTACAGGCATTCAGAAAAGAGAGGGTTCAATAACCAAAGGCAAGGATAGCCTGGACCAACCCAAACTCCAGGGTGGCTATGGAGGTTTCTGTACTTACTCCGTGCCAGGAAAGGCACAGCTACACAAAAAGAAAACCCCTGAAGCCTAGTTTAGTTTGGTTTGGTTTGATCTGAGGAACAGTGGGGAAAAGGAGAGAGCGAACTGAGGAATGGAAGGTGGAGGGGGGCAACTTAAGAAATAGTAGATGATTGACATTGGGAGTACTGGCTTGCCTTCCTAGTCACCTATAACCCCCCTAGAGGAACCCTCGCCTACAGTTTGGTACCAATATAGAGATAACACAGAAGTAATAGTGTTGGGGAAGGCAGCAGGAGGAAAAATGATACAAGAGCATTGCAGCATACCACACTCTGTGTGGGATGTGAGGGGGCCCAAGAAATCCTTGGTTCTCCATGTGGAGATGCTGACGTTCTGAGAGAAACCATAGAATGGCAAAGGTTCCGGGAAAGATGGAAGATGCCTCTGTGGGCAGGAAACCCACGATGGCTCCAAGACCGTGAGTGTTGAAAGAACACTTCAAAAAGCCAAGGGGGCCAGTCATGCCTCAGCAGGAACCCATCTAATGGAGAGGCCAGTCTGGCAACTCCTGCTGCAGAGGCCAGCAAAAATCCAAAGGTCACAGCAAAAGTTTTGTTAGGGCAGACAATTTCAAGAAGGTCAGAGAAAAACACAAGGGTCTTCTATTATTCTAAGAGAAAATACAGTTGGGTGTTTGGATACGGGAATTCATCCAAATGAAAGTTAAAACTGAAGTCATACTAACAAAAGAAATCTCAGAGGGGTAGGAGAGTAAGAGCCACTCATCTGGGAAGAAGTGGCCGTTAAAGACGGAGCGACCACCATGGTAAGTTTTCACCTCTCCATTTTGCTGTAGAAAAGGACGCTCAAAGGCAGGGACGGCATTTTGTGATTGACAAAAGATGTTGCTGAAAGAGATTTCTAAGGCTACCCAAAAACCTGTTGCCAATTCACTATTCACACATCAGATGCTGAGAGTTGTGTTATCGACACCAGGTGGCAAGAAATTTCCGTTAAAAAAAATTCTGAATTTTGTCACTGTATCATCCATTAACAATTATTAAAGAGAGACAGCAGAGTGGCTTAAGATGGAGATGAATGCACACACTGAAAACAAGGAAGCAGAGAGCTTTATGAAAAAGTGAGTCGTCAACAAGGCTGAATCCAGTGAAGCCTGAAGTCTAAGCTAAGGCCTTATAACCGACAGAGGTAAAAGAATCCACAATAAAAAAATGGGGAGTGGGGAAAAACCGAGGGAAGATGTTTCTACTCCTAAGAGAAATGTTGCAATAAAAAAAGAAAGATGGTTTCTTTCAAAGGTTTTAAAGAAGAGTTTTTGAATCATTCATCATTTACTATCTTTTTTTTTTGTGGATTCCTACTAAGTTAGGAAAATCTGCTCCCTATTTATAGACAAAGAGGAAAGAAGGAATTGTAGGAGAAACGATGAGGGATACAAGAGAAAGAGGGGTATGCACAGGGCAGTGGAGGCCTGGGAGGGAAGGAAGGGCTCATGAGGAGGGGAAGGATCTGGGAGGGGGGGAGGGCTCTTCTCTAAAAGAGCAGAAGTGGGGCAGCACGAGAAGTCCAGACCACAAGCTGCCGACAGGGTAAGGATGCGGTCATTGCTCACAGCAGGGTTTCTCCACCTTAGCACTGTGAGCATGTTGAGCTAGATGCTTCTCTGTTGTGGGGGGCTGGCCTGTGCACGGTGTTTAGCAGCATCCCCGACCCCTGCCTGTTGGAAGGCAGCAGCAGGTGTGCTGACGTCTCCAGACATCACCAAACATCTTCGGGGGAAGACGGGCAAAATCACCCTCGGTGGACAACCACTGGGTTAGAGACTGGGTGGTGGCACCAAGGTGAGGAAGCTGCTCACGTGTGCCAGAGGCCTCAAACCTCCAAGAGGTGAGTCCACAGGGGAGAAAGAGGAATGTGTGTGTGCAGGACATTGGTATAAACACTGGGGCCTGGGTGACAGTGATGGAGAAGGGGTTAAGTCCCATTAGAAAACCCTCACTCCCTCTTCAGCTGTCTCAAAGCAGCAAGATCACATGGCCCGGTTAGAACGATTCACTGCCTTTCTGGAGAGGAGGCCATAAATCTCACAAAAATTCCCAACACTGTTACATCTTCTGTGGTAGGTGAGTTTTAGAAGGGACACGTCCCTGCTCTTGTAAAATCGCACATTCTATTTGTTAGGTTCAAAAGCCTTGTGAGAAGTTTATAGTAAATTACTGCAACTGCTAACTTTTAAAACTGCACATGAAAAGGTTACAGGGGGCACACCCTGCCACACAGTGGGTCTACATAGCCTCTTCAAAACCCCAGGGCCCCCGTGTCGCATGCCATGGGATGGGGAGTGTGGTCACCAGGCCCAGGGGCCCAGTGTGCTTAGTCTCCATGTTCTCAAGGAAGTTCTGTGGGATAGAGATGGGAAGACATAAACGAACTGCAGATTCTAGAAACCCTGGCTTCATTACACTGGTTAAGAATCATAAGTTTGCCACTGGCAAGTGTAAGCTCAGGGAAGTGGACTGCTTTGTGGCAAGGAGCCGTCTCCCTCAAACCTTCCTTATCTCTAGGCTCCGTCACCACAACATAATTGGTAGCAGTGAGTAATGGGCACAGTTTTTCTTCACATAATAGGTGCCTTCATGAGCAAAGCTACAGATACTTTTCCCTTTCTCAGTGACACATAGAACAGGATTAAGAATCTTATCCTGGCCCTCGACATAACCATCCAAGCTGTTATCTAGTTAGAAACACACTTAGACATTGCTCATCAAGCCAATGACACAAGATGGGGAACATGTTGTGAGAAAGCAGACGACAAGAGCAAAAGCGCCCCTCTCCTGGTGATTCTGGTCAAGGGAAGTTTGCTGTCTACTTTTATGGAGGAAAGTATCTCTAAGAAATGAAACAGAGCTCTGGGGGAAAAACTGCCTCTTCCTTCTACCAGGCTTAGCTGAACTCAGAAAGAGAATTTTTATTTCTAGAATCATCAGTTCATTATCCCCCTCACATGAAAATAACCTCTTCTGATGATATGAGGATGAGTTGTATAAAGTACCACTGGATGAACTCATTCACTCATTCATTCATTTGACATATACCGACTGAGCACCTGGCAACATGTTCTGCTCTGAGGATAAATGAGGAACGTTCCTGGATGGGGACAGGAAGGTGTGGTGCTGTCCATCACTTTACTTTGAAAAGGTGTTAATCTCTAGGCTTCTCTTATCTATAAAACAGGGGTCAAGGACTTCCCATCTTAAAGCCTAGTCTATCTTAAAACCCACAAATGGTGAGTCAGCCCGTATCAGTGCCAAACTTTTGGTCTATGCTATGAGCTGAACTGTGTCCCACCCTCCCACCTCCCCTCTGCCTCATCCTCTGCCACAGTATCCAAACATTTGTGCTGTAGTGCTGATTTTTAGACATCAGAATGTGACCGTTATTTGGAAACGATATTTACAGAAGTGATTATGTTAAAATGAAGTGTTAGGGTGGACCCTTATCCGACACGACTGGTGTCCTAATAAAAAGAAGGGTTTGGTACAAAGACGAATACAGAGAGAAGACCACGTGAAGCCTGGTGAAGACAGCTATTCATAAGCCAGGGAGAAGGGCCTCGGAAGGAATCGATCCTGCCTATACTTTTGTCCCTCATACCTCTAACCTTCACAGCTGTGGGAAAATGCATTTCTATAGTTTAAGCCACCAGGTCTGTGGTATTTTGTTATGACAGCCCCGGCAAACCAACACATTTATATTAAGATCACTCAGAAACACTCACTTGAAGATACACAGGCTTAGTCCTAACCCCACAAACTGAATGAGACTGTCCAGGTTTTAGGGCCTTGGCTAGATAAAAAAATTTGAAAGTGGCCTAGTGATACACGTGATGTCACTGAAGTCAGAGATCCACTGGTCTACAGAATTAGTGATGCATCAGTTTGCTCACCCTATTGATATCCTTCATCTTTTCAGATGCATTATTTACTTTCATGGAGACACTGACGGAATCATCACCTCCTAACAGCTGTGTGTGAAATCTAGAGATGAAGAGGTTAGCCTTCTAGTGATGTCCCCTGTCACAGGTCTTTTGACCTCTTCATATCTCAGTAGGCTTCCTTGTGAACAAGGCAGAAAAACAGTACACTGACTGCTTCATAGGGGTATTTTGAAATTTAATTACTAAATGCTTGTTGGAGCTCTCCAGGAAGCCTTTTGATGCAACAAATTCTCTGACTACAAAGTACTGTTTAATATGGAGGTACAGCCTGGAGGCATTGTAGTTTCCAACAAGGCCTAGATGCTTTTTTATGCAAATTAAGCACCATTTTAATCCACCTGGCAAATTACTGTGCTCTCAGCAAGGTTTAGTCAGGGGCACTGTGGGTATCCTTGCTACCTCCTCCCAATTCCTCTCTACTTTTCACCTCAGTTGTTTCAGTGTGTTCCTGTCAGAAAATCCTACAAGTATAATCTCACGTTAATGACCTTCTTGACACCTGTGTGTTGCTATTCTGGTAATAAGACTGTGTTGTCTTAAACATTAGTGTGACGGAACTAATTGACGTTATCGCTGTTGTACCCACTGTCATCTTCTTGGCATACAGAACTGAGGGAATGTACCTGGAGGTTTGGCTGTGTGGAGCTGAAAGGTGGTAGAGAAAGTTATCTAGAAGTCACGATTATCTGAAAGTGCTGAGTCACTGCGAAGCTACAGGGAGAGGACCAGAGAGGTAGTAGGAAGATGGAAAGCAACTGGTGGCAATTTAGCCAAAGGAACTCCTTCTCCTTGAAATCATTTGCATTTCACACTGATGGTCTTAAAAGAGAGAAGGTAAGCATCAAAGATAGGATTAAAGCAGAACTTTCCAATAGATGGGTAGACAATGGCTTATAGGTGTGCAGAAATGCCTAGATACCAGATTCTCTTCGGCCAGTGGAACAGAGTCCTGGCCTAGGAGCTACTGATCCCCAGGCCTGTCCCCACCAACAGCTGAAAGCCTAATCAGGGGCTACAAATTCCCTCCAGTTTAAACAATGTGTAGAAAAATTTCATTTTTTCACATATCCATGATGAAAAAATTTAGGCACAAGTGGACTAATGACCTTCCATAGCTTCCTCTGTTTTTAGTGCTTCCTCTCTCACCCTTCAGCTTAATCTACTGCAGGATCCACCTAGATGCTGTGGAAAAGGCCTTGCCTTGGTTCAAATCCTTCTAAAGTTTACCATTATTCTCAGGATAAATCCCCTAATATGGCCAGAAAAACCTTCATGATCCTCCTCTCTACATGTTAGCCCATGTATCTCACCATTTCCCACTTCATTCAAGCTGAACCGTTTTTAGTTCTTCCAACATGTCATAAAGAGTCTCAATTCCAGGTTTTTATACATGATACTCCCTCTCTCTGGAACACTACTGTCCACGCCCAACACACACACTCACACAGACACATACACACAGGCAATTCCTACTTGTTACAAGGGAAACAATTCTATGTGTTTCACTCACCATTAGCATCCAATGCCTACTACATTGTTGCACATATAGCAGTCCTTGTGGGATGAGTAGACAGATGAATGAATGAGTGTCTTCCATACTAGAGAGTCAATAATTTTGTTCCTTTTAACTTTTTTTTTTGAGTTTGCTTTGTTTTTAATTCTACATGAACACTGAAAATAAAACAGCTTTCTCCTCAATCATCTCTGGCAATATCATAGATAATAACTTGAGCGAAATTAAGGTTCTGTTAGCAAAGAAGGCGGCTGAGAAATGAATGTTGGCTAAGAAACCACTAGTGTGTTTTACAGCATTCAAGAGAAGGAATGGCGATAAAGGGAGGAAGTCATGAAGGAAGGACTCTAAGTCAACAAATACTGCATTTCTGTTATACAATGGGCATGACGCTCAGTACTAGGGATAAGATGGTATACAAGAAAAATGGTCTCTCCCAATACCTTGGACTTGAGTTGAGAATCCATACATTCAGAGAAGTAATTTTATTTTGATGAGGATTTTACGAAGAGAAACAGGGTTGTCATGGACAAGTATAATGAGTCCATTTAACTTAATCCAGTGAATAAACTAACACTTTGTTGAGGAAGGGACCCCTAAGCTGAAATGTGAAGAACAGCTGGGGCTCGTACAAACAAAGTGTGAAGAAAAAGAGTGTTCTAGGTTGTATGCCAAAGGACCAGCTTCTAGAGAAAGAATGGCATGTTCCAAAGGCTGACAGGATATCAGTGTGACCAGAAGGTAGAAAGTGAGGGATGTGCTCTGAATGAAGTGAGTGTGAAGGAAGAGGCAGTGCAAGTAACAGAGGTCACACAGAGCCTTGTAGACCATGTTAGAGATTTGGGCTTTACAAGGGCAAGTGAAAACGAGTACTTTATACTGAGGAGTGACATGATCAAATGTATTTTATAAAAATCACCTTGCCCACAGTGTGGACAATGTTGGAGAAGGGCATGCAGGAATGCAGGACTCTATGCAGAAGGCCCCTGTGAACCACCAGATGCTGGTGCCTGAACTAAGGCGGTAGCAGTGGGGACTAAAGGACAGTAGGTGGACTGAAGAGACACTCAGTCCACAGAAGCAACAGAGCTTCATGATTTAACCAGTTAGTGGAGGGGAGTAAAAGAGAAGAGAAGAGGGAGACTTTAAGGCTTCTTGCCAGAAACACCAGGTAAATGTGCTGCCATTTACAACCATAGAGAAAAACTGGGGAGTTTGGCAGGTATAAGCAGTGAATCATGAGCTCAGTACTCCGTAATTGGGCGTGAGATAACTGAGATACATCCTTATTGAAAGCGTCCTAGTATGTGCCACAACAGTGGTTCTCGGTGTGGTTACAGAGCCAGCAGTTTTGACATCACCTGGGAACTTGGTATAAATGCACATTTTCAGGCCCCACCCCAGATGTACTGAAGCAGGAACTCTGGGGGCAGGGACGCTGCTCCAGAACTCAGTGTTCTTCTACTGAGAACTCACTATCACACACTGCTTTTCATACAGAGTAGGACGCAGTGAGATGTATGGAAATAACATGGAATTCAGAAGATAAGGGTTCAAGTTACAAGGCTTCCAGGTGATTCTGAGGCACTCCCAAATTGGAGACCCACTGGACTATGGCCAATCTGTGAAGAATAGAAATGAGAAAGGGTTGGAAGCAAGAAAGAAAGCAGGACAAAGAATTTATCAGACCTACATTCCTCTGGGTGGGGAATTACTCTACTTTCTCCTACTTTGCTCATCAAACTGGATTGACTGTTTTAACACTTCTATCTGACCTGTTTTGCATCTCAGTGATGGTTCTTTCTTTCAAGGGGCCTTCTTTCCTCCAATTTCTCTTCTGCTAATTTCAGATGGCTGCTAGAGACATCTTAATAAAATATAGCTCTGACCGTAACTGTCCTCAGGTTAACAAGCTTCAGAAGCCACAGTGCCCCACTCAACAAATCCCAAGCTCTTTGGTTGGTGGTCAAGGCTGTCAGCACTCCTGACCTGGTGAGACCACTTAACCACCTGCTTTTACCCTTACTCATACATACCCTGAGCTCCAGGCCAACTGAAATGGCCATCATTCCCAGAACATGCTTGGCACTTGCCTGCTCTTAAGATACTGCTTTTGTTCTTTCTCCTCTATCTATACACTAACTTCATCTATTGATATCCTACCTATAGCCCAGAAGTCTTCAGTGACAGTCTCAGGCAGTGATGTGCTGGGACTGGCTTAAACACATCTTCTCCCAACTCAGCTTTCAGAAACTTCACACTGGTAGCTTGAAGTCAGCCATGACGGGAGTATTTACAACACAGAAATTGGCAAACATTACAAATCAGGTTTTCCTCACCCAGAGATCCACTTATTAAATATTTACTAGGACATCACTGCCAAGAAGAGAGGAGCCTGTCTTCCTATTACCCTCCACAGCAAAGACAGACAAACTATAGCACAAATATGAACTGCATCCTGTTTTTATACACACTGTGTCAGTGGCACACAGCCACACCCACTCACTGATGTGTTCTCTACAACTTCTTTCACACCAAAATGGGAGTAGTTCCAACCGAGACTCTGTGGCACACAAAGTCTAAAACACTATCTGGACCCTTACAAAAAGTTTCCCGACTCTGCTCTCTTGGACAATATTTATATTTACTACCTATCACACACTGTTTTTTATGAATACTAGAGAGCACCAAGATGTCATAGAAACAAAACTTAGAATTTGAAGATGTGGTCCAAGACTCTCTACTGGCTAGCCATCCATCTTCATCAGTGTACCTAACCTTGTCCAATTTGAAGGATGGCCTACCTGAGAGTGATGTTTTAAAATCAAACATACAGGAAAACACCTGGTAAATTTGTGAAGCCTCATGCAAACAAGAGCCAGCACAACTGTAATCTCTGTGTAGACCTTCTTCTGCTCTCTCAGAACGGTTTCCACACCTCCTTCACGGCCGCCTCCCTCACGGCTAGCATCTCCCACGCAGGCAGAATTCACTGTGTTACTGTGGAATGAAGCCTGAATGGCAGGCTTTTTCAGGCTCCAACAGCTGACCTGGCTTCTCAACCATGACCCCAAGGTTGGCCTAACAAAAAAACTGAGAAGCGACCCTCTGGCCTTCTTTCTTCCCTGACTGCCCCCCTCCCTACTGTCCCTAATGCTGCTGTTCTTCCCATGCGAACCTCATTCCCTCTGGGGTCTACCCTGTGCCCATTAAATGCAGATGTCCACTGTGTGTGCTGATAAAAAAGGGTCAACAGTGTTTTGAAGAGTCTCAACGCCTTGGGATAGAAACATGAGATGGCTTTATTTTTTTTTCAAACAGCAGTCCATCAAATTTGCTTTGTTGAGTCTCTTTGCCCACTAGTTTGTGGTTCCTTTAAGGCTATCACTTCCAGATTTTATTGTTTTCCTATCATTTTCAGCATTAGCCTATGTCAGTCTCCTCTGGATCTATTATTTTGTTTCCTAATCATTTTCCATATGCAGAGCAGTATTAGCAGATAGTAGGTGATTAATAAATATTCGTGCAATGAAGGAATGGCTCCTGGTATTTACTATTCAGTCCTCTCTTAAAACTTAGGTGTCAACATTCTTCCTCCCTGCTAGCTTTGGCCAGGCCTGTCTGGCAGAAGAGGAATGTGCTGTGCTGTTCATACTCTTCTTCTCCCTCTCCCAGGCTCTTTCCCTGAGGTGTAAGGCAAGGAGAAGAAAACAGAGAGGTAGTCTTCCCCACTGCTTTGGGAAGGCTTTGAGGTGGGTTCCCACAGACTCCCTTGCCAGCACTGACCAATCCCGGCACCTTCTCACGGCCTCCGTCCATGGGCTGCCACCTGTCTCCTGAGCTAAGCACATGCGTTCCTCAAGGAAACAGCTAGGGTCTCCCTAGTGCGTGGTTTCCAGTAAGAAGATTCAAGGGTGACTTCACTGTTCCCATCAAGCCCTCCTCCAGCTACCTCCTTGGTGGTCCACAACCCCCTGGTGATCCACTCCTGCCTTTCAGGCTGCTTTCTTTGGGGGGACACTGGCACACTGTCTTTTGTCGGTGCACTCGGTCTGAAAGCGGGTCGCAGATTCTCACTCCGTTGGGTGGCTGGAGGACGGGCCTTTTAGTCTTTATTTCTCTTGGCCCCACAGTCACTCTCCATTTGTCGTCACTTCTGTTGGGAAGCTGCCTAACAGGGTCATGAAATGGCAGCACTCCCAGTGGGACTGGTGAGTCCCTAGGGACCATCCTGCCCTGGCTTCAGGGAAGCCGGAGCTCCCACCATACTATCATAGTGTGAACAGAAAAGAGAGCTTCTCTCCAAGAATACCAGCCTCCTATATGTGACCACCCAGTCCTCCCGCCACAATGACCAGGGGAGGGGGAGGGAAGATTGGCTGGATTAATAGGGCTGACTTTGGGGCCCCTTGATAAGTCTTTTAAACTGGGAGGACAGCTGTCAAGGCTGGCAGCCCTCCAGACTAAGGAAATTGCCTTCTTGGTGATTTTGGTATTTACTTCTGGCCTTAGTCACAATTCTGGGAACACAAGAAAACGCATTTCCACGGCCTGTTATAATTAAATAGTGAAACCTTCTAATTCTTCAGAATGTAAAAGCTAAAGTAGTTACTGATGGTAGAGGGGGTAGCGGTAGGGTCAAGGGCTAGGAGATGCCATGGAAGCTGCCAACCGGCCCCCCTAAGACGCCTTCTGTAAAACCATGAAATAAGACTGTTTCTAAAGCTGGAAGTTTCTCTCGGGATTGTGCTTCAAACCTCATTTACTGTTGGACACCAAGGCCTACATTTTTGTACCAGCGAGTGAGAATCCAGGAAGACAGTGGGAAAGGCAATGCATGGGCAAAAGATAAAAATGAGCCAAGGATAACTGAGATGAGCATAGAAGAGCAAAGCACTTGACTTCCTGTGGAGAAAAGCTGTGTAGGGTCTGAATCGGGAATCTGAGTAACCCAGCATCTCCGTAAACTTGAGTAAAGTGACCATTTAAAACTTAATGGGAACTACTTGAAATTCTCTAAATTTGAGAAACCGTCATTTTTTATTGTCTTTCTTCTCTTCCTTCCAAATACAGACATCTTGAACAATGTTTAATTGCTGTTTTCTAAAGGAATATTTATTTCTCACAAAAAGCCTCTGCCACGGAAATCAGTGAATAATCTGTAAGTGCTCGAAAATGAGAAGGGATGGAAGTGGAAAAATAATTGCACGTCTTGCACCTGCCTCCTGAAAATCATTAGCAGCTTATGGTGCTCCAAAGCATCCAAAGCTCCTTGAGGATGTTAAAACAATCACACAATTGTTTCATCTCATCCTGGGTTTTATGATTTCAGCATTTAAGTGGCACAGACACACAGAAAGGTTTTAGATACACAGACACAGAATAGATCTTTGCATGCCATTGGTTCTGAATTCTCACCACGGCTCAGAAGAACCTGTTTTTGCTGCAAAGGGCCATACTGACTGGAAACTAGTGAATTAAGGAATGCATGAAGCAAAGAGAAGTCTGAAAACTTACACTTGTGAAGTAATTTCACAAGCAGAAATCTTCAGTTAGTAGTTTCTTCATTGCTATAATTTATTTAGAGGAAACACTTCACTTCCTTACACAGGAATACCAAACTGAGAGGTTCCAGTGCACAGACAGGAGAATCTTCCTCCTTTCCACACCCCACTCTACTGATGTTCCTCAAACATTGTGCGATGGATACCATCCCTGCCTCCATTGGTGGCTCTTCCTTCTCAGTGCTGGGTTGAGAGGGCTTCTGCAGTGCCCATCACCCGGTGTATTCCCCCACAGTCATCCTGCAGAATTTTCCTGGCCAACATTTTCACAGAAGAGGAATCCTACTTTTCCTAAAACCCTTCCTTAAGTCATTTTGATTTCCAGTTGTTTGTGAAAGATTGTCTCTAAAAGAGGAAATGACAAAGCACAGCTATCATTTATTGAGCCTGTGCTATGTGGTGCTGCGCTTTTCTACAACAACCTAGAAAAAACTTTAGCCCAGTTTATAGCAGGGAAGTGAGGCTCAGAGAGATTGTAGGTGGCCAAAGCCCCTGCCCCCCAAGTGGTTCTGTCTCAACAACGAAGGTAAAAATAACTTGTGCACTGCTAAGAGTTCTGAAGACACATATCTGAGGATTGAGACTACACTATTGATTTTAAGAGTTCAAGTAAATCTGGTCAGTTCTTCGGGAGTTAGTTTAAACCCCCACACCCCCAGTGCTACCAGGGATAAAGAGCAAGTACACGATGACGTCCTCCTGCCCTCGGGAATATACATTTCACTGACCAAATAAAATTACCCTGGGAAAAAGGGAATCAGATACAAAAGGTACAAGACAGGATATTCAGAAAGTGCAAAACTGTGTGGCAAACAGAAAGTGTTCCGGAGGGCCAGAGCCACGGCTTTGATTTTAGGAAGGAAGAGCGAACAGACAGGCCTGTGAAATTCACTGGGATTTCAACTAAGGCAGTAGAGAGCAAAAGGGTTTTCACATCAAATTTCAACCAGTTGCTGCTTGACCAAATCCTGGCCTTTCCCCTTTCTGTGCAGAGGAGAAACCTCCCCCTGGTTTCATGTGATGCCTGGAAACACAGAGTTCCCCCAGCTTTAGCCTGAGGAGCTGACCCAGGCTGCTCTCGACAGGCAGCTCAAAAACCTAAGGACTCAGTCAGGGGAACTGGAGCCTCCCTCAGGCCGCTGCTAAGTGTGCTCAGCTCAAGTTACTTACCTAAAGACTGAATGTGACACTGCTCTCAGAACTACCAGCATGACCTCTCCCTGCCTATCACAGTCAAAACAGGAGATGGGTGTGTATCGGCTGCTGCTTACCTCTGTGCACACTCTGTTGTGTGTCCCCCCAGTGCCACACAATCTGGCACTGGTCATCTTTCCATCAGACAAATGGTCCTCCGGCCACCATACTCTTGTCACTGTTCTCCACCCTCAAGCAGGCTCTTTTGAGTCAACTGCTGTGGTTTTTTTTTTTAATTTTTATTAAAATATAATGTATTATTTGCCCCAGGGTACATGTCTGTGACTCGTCAGGCTTACACATTTCACAGCACTTAACATAGCACATACCCTCCCCAATGTCCACAACCCAGCCACCCCATCCCTACCCCTCTGCCTCCCAGCCACCCTTAGTTCGTTTCATGAGTCTAGGAGTCTCTTATGGTTTGTCTCCCTCCCCATCCCTTCCTGTTTCATTTCTCTCCCGCACCGCCCCCAAACTCCCACCTTGCCTCTCGAATTCTTCATATCAGAGAGATCATGTGATACTTTTATTTCTC
Organism: Procyon lotor; assembly: GCA_028646535.1. NCBI lineage: Eukaryota > Metazoa > Chordata > Mammalia > Carnivora > Procyonidae > Procyon > Procyon lotor. The sequence goes on from CM053607.1 coordinate 88,402,010, forward strand.
TGACTGACTTATTTCGCTTAGCATAATACCCTCCAGTTCCATCCATGTCGTTGCAAATGGCCAGATTTCGTTTCTCTTGATGGTTGCATAGTATTC
>CM053607.1:88402605-88433755 GCA_028646535.1 Procyon lotor
AAAATGCTGTTGATATTTTGATAGGAATTACATTAAATTTATGGATTGCTTTGGGGAGTATGGACACTTCAACAATATTTGTTCTTTCAACCAATGAGCATGGAATCACTTTCCATTTCTTTGTGTCATCTTCAATATCTTTCAACAGTGTTTTATACTTTTCAGAGTACAGGTCTTTCACCTCTTAGTTAATTCCTAGGTTTTTATTGTTTTTGGTGCAAATGTAAATAGGATTGGTTTCTTAATTTCGCCTGCAGGCTTTCCTCTCTTCGAGAACCATGCTCAGGCCCTGCTAGCAGGGCATGCTGAATGTGCCAGGAAATGAAGCCATCAGGAGCAACCCTCAAGTAGCAACCCTCAAGTAACCCTCTATCTATCAGCATCTAAGCTTCTTTGTCCCTCAGTGGGATGATTTTGACATGTATTCTCTACAGCATTCAAGAGGTCTCCAGTGATATTGAGCCTTGGTTACTCACAGTAATAATCTGCTTATAACTTACCCTATGTAGACTTCCTTTCTCTTCCTTTCCTTCCCATTTGACTTCTCAACTCTCTTACCAGTATCTGCTGGGATAACTTCCTACTTACACTCAAATTCTCACATCAGGGTTTGAGAAAGCATCTAGTTTTTGCACTTAAAAGTATGTTTTAGGTTTTTTTGTATATGGTCTTTATCAAGCTGAAGAAATTCCTCTCTATATCAGTTTACTGAGAGTTGTGTGTGTGTGTGTGTGTGTGTGTGTGTGTGTGTGTGTGTGTTTTAGTCAAGAATGGGTAGTGAATTTTATCAAATGCTTTTCTGCATCTACTGATACAAACATATGATTTTTTTTTCTTTAGCTTGTTGATGTGATGGATTACATTAACTGCTTTTTGGATACTGAACCAGTGTTGCAAATCTAGCATAAATGCCACTTGGTAATGGTTTATTATTATTTTTATACCATGTTGAATTTGCTGTGTAATATTTTGTTGAGGATTATGCATGCATGTTCATGAGAGATATCACTGTATCATTGTTCTTTCTTGTAATGTCTTTGGTTTGGATATCAGACTAATGCCAGTCTCACAGAATAAATTAGGAAGTGTCTTCTCTGCTTCCATTTTCTGGGAGAGTTTGTAGAGAAACAGCATAATTTCTTTCTTAAAATGTTTGGTAGATTTCACTAGGGAACACATCTGAACTAGCTTTCTTAAGGTATTGGAGAGTTACTGATTACTGATTTAATTTTTTAGATATAGGCTTATTCAAATTATTTACTTCTTCCTGTTCACGTTTTTTTAAATGTTACATTTCAAGGAATTGATCCATTTCATCTAGATTATCAAATTTGTGAGCACATAGTCGTTCATTATATTCTTTTATTATCTTTTAATTTCTATGGGATCATCAGTACTTTGTGACATTAAATCTTTCTAACCTTACTAATCTCTTCCATTTATGATACTAGTAATCTGGGTCTTCTCTCTTTTTTTTCTTAGTTATCTTGGCTACAGACTTAACAATTTTATTGATCTTTTCAAAGAACCAACTTCAGCTATGTTGATTTTCTCTGTTAATTTCCTGTTTTCAATTTTATTGATTTCTCCTCTAATATTAATTACTTTTTTCTTCTGCTCATGCTAAATTTACTTTGCTCCTTTTTCCTAGTTTCCTATTATGGAAGCTTAAATTATTGATTTTAGATTTTTCTTCTTTTCTAATACATGCATGCAATGCTACAAATTTTCTTCTAAGCACTGCTTTCACTGTATCCCACAAATTTTGATAAGTTGTATTTTAAATTTCATTTAGATCAAAATATTTTTTAATTTCTCTTGATACTTTTGTTTCATGTGTTATTTAGAAGTATGTTGTTTAATCTCCAAATATTTTGGGAATTTCCAGCTATCTTTCTATTAGTGATTGCTAATTCAACTCCACTGTGGTCTGAAGAAATACTTTATATGATTTCTATTATTTTAAATTTGCTATATTTTAAATTTGGTAGAGTATGTTTTGTGACATAGAATGTGGTTTATATTGGTGAATGTTCCATGTGTGTTTGAGAAAGCAGAGTAAATGAAGATGGAAACATACATACAGCTCGATGTGGTAGTAATAAGTGTGTGAGAGTTCTCTAATTTTGTAAACAATTTTAGTGAATCATGATATACATGTAGTAAAGTTCCAAGGTATTAAATGTATAGCTCAATTAACTTTTCCAAACTTTTACTCCTGTAACCATGATCCAGATCATGAAATAAAACATTACTAAGAATTCACTAGCAATTATATTAATTTCACTATGTACCATCATAACTTCTTCAAACTAGTGGTTGAGCACAATATATGAGGGGAAGGATATTACAAGAAGAAAGTTGGTGGGACTAACTATAGCCTCATTGTGGCGTTCTCACAATGGTGTAATGGAGTTCATCATCCTCATCCTCTACAACAAAGTGTCAATACCCTTTCCTCTCAGCTGGTGAATCTGTCACCCTAGTTGATTTGCCTGATGGAGTAAACTCAAACCTTATCTTCTCTTGATGATCAGGTTCAATTGCCCCTGCCAGTACAGTAGCTCCTTTGTTTATGATTCATCAAAATGAGAAATTCCAAATTACCAAGTTATAATGGGGGATGGGGAGTTTGCCAGTTGCTATCTGTAGTTTTATGTTGAGTGGAATTCTTTTGTGATACATGGCCTTCATTGGAAACAAGACCTCTAGACCTATTCTTTCTAATATGGAAGACACTAGGCACGTGTGGATATTTAACTTTAAAGTAAGTTAAAATTCAATACCTCAGTCACATTAGCTATATTTCATCTGTACAATAGTTACATGTGGTTACTACACCGGAAAACACAAAACATTTTTATCATTGCAGGAAATTCTATCAGAGAGTACTACTCTAGACTCATATTTAACTAACTGGAGACAAAGTAATATAATGGCTAATGATATATATTTTATCCTATATTTTACACTTATCCTACATTTTATATTTGATAGTACCTCAATCTCACAGAGTGTCATCTCTAGTGCTCGCTTCGGCAGCACATATAGAGTGTCATCTCTAGTTGTGCTTTTAGGAAGGCAATTCTAATGCCTTCTCAGGCTGACCATTTGTAGGCTATGTTGTATGTGGTAGGATAAGTGGATCATATGTTCATGTGCCCTTTGGCATATCTCCCTCACCATAAAATAACTGTTTGGAGTTGAAGCAATGTCAATAAATCAAACATTCTGTGTACCTTCCTGTAGTCATGCTACCTTTGGCACCACAGGCATTAAAGACAACCACATAACTGGAAATCAAGTATGATGATTAGGACCATTCATGGCCTTTACCAAGGTAGAAAAGGTCTCATATAATCAACTTTTTATCAAGTAGCTGGTTGGTCTCCTTGAGGTATGGAGCCACACCATAGGCTTAGAATTTCTTTCAGCCACCTACAGGTAGGAAATGTACTGACAATACCTAGATTACTCTTAGTGCAAGGGATCCTTGCTCTTAGGCACATGTGTAGCCTCCATTTCTTTCCCATAGTTACTTCTTCCATAGGCTCATTGTGTATGATCTAAGATGATGTAGTACAAGGGTTGGCTGCAATCCACTGGATTCAAAATATAGCTGGTCCCAAATACATATTGGCCTAGCCTGTCTTTCACCACATTCTGACTTTAATCTTTCTCACAAGACCCTTCTTCTCTATAAAGGGCAGGAGACATGGCCATCAACTGCACCCAAGTTGCCAATTTATAACTATGACTACATGACAGGAGCTGACCTCTGATCATTCTCACATTGGAGAAATCCCGATGAAATATCTGGTTTATCAGTTCCAGACAGATGCCCTAGGACAGGTAATTTAACCTCACCAGTCTCGGGGTCTGAGGGAAGAGGGAGGACTCATGTCAAAATACGGGGGCTCCTTCTGAACCACCAGGTGGAGTATAAAGAAGAGGCATATCTGAAGTGACAATCCTGAGATTAATAAAAAACAGGCAGGTGTCCATCATTTCCAGTAATAAATGGGGAAAATAAAATAATTTTACTTCTTCCTCTTTAAAAAAAATATCAAATAGCTTGAACATAAAAAGTCAGCACCTTTTGGGGGCGCCTGGGTGGCTCAGTCATTAATCGTCTTTTGGCCCATGTCGATCCCAGAGGCCTGGGATCGAGCTCCGCATCGGGCTCTCTGCTCTGCGGGAAGCCTGCTTCTTCCGCTACCATTCCCTCTGCTTGTGTTCTCTCTCTCACTGTGTTTCTCTCTGTCAAATAAATAAAATCTTAAAAAAAAAAAAAGTCAGCACCTTTTGCATAGTGTATTATTCTACCTGCACTTTATTAAGAATTTCATGTCTTTTTTTTTTTTTAAGATTTGATTTATTTGACACAGAGAGAGATCACAAGTAGGCAGAGAGGCAGGCAGAGAGAGAGGGGGAAGCAGGCTCCCTGCTGAGCAGAGAGCCCGATGCGGGGCTCGATCCCAGGACCCTGAGATCATGACCTGAGCCGAAGGCAGAGGCTTTAACCCACTGAGCCACCCAGGCGCCCCGAATTTCATGTCTTCTTAAACTGCTTTTAATAAAGGAATTAAAATACTTTACTTCCTTTTTTATATTTTTAGGCAGGAAAGTCACTGGCTCTTCATACATCTAGCAATTGCAACAGTTACAGCTTTTTGAGAGCAGGATTAGAGCGAGGTAGATTGACTTCAACATTTAAAAAAAAAAAAAAAGCATACAAACCAGGGCCATCATTTCCAACAGGCAGGAATATAAATAGCTAATGTACCTTACTATGCATAAAACCAAACAAAAGCCAAAAAGATGTTGTCTAAAAGGTGATTAGAATTTGTGTGTTTATGAGATCAAGATGTGGCCACCCTCTGGTTTTGGGTCCATCTGATTTGGTCTGTTTATAAATAGAATTCCAGAGTGAATGAACCCACTTCCTGTTAGTCCCTTTCAATCTCATTTTTTTCCCTCTCAAGTATGAATTTGATGTCTTGCCCTGTTTGGAAGGAGAAAACGCAGTTTGTCATTTATCAAAATCTAAACAGCTGTAATCCAACAATGTTCGTTCAATTTTAATAGTAAGTAAATAAATGTGAGCAATGACTATTATGGAAACATGTGGACCTCAGGTTCAAATTCCATGAATTTCACTTCCAGTTCAGTTTCACAAGGTTTTAGATTTTCTTGGGACTTCCATTAGACTTCCCAACTTTGCTAGATTAATATGGATGTATATTTTGTAGAAACAGCCTCTTAACTTGTCCCTAATCCATAAAGCTAAACCTGTTTGGACTTGAATATTTTTTTCTCTTGAAAGTTCAAAATAATTTAGTTCAAAAGTTGAGAGCAAGAGTGAGTGATGTGAAAATGTGCTGGCTTGAAAACTACAGAATGATTAAAGTTATCATTATGTTTTCTACATCAGATATAAAATGGACAGAAAAAAATGTGCATTTCTTAATACTTCCACCTGTGTCACTCATCCTTAACGCACAGTAATTGTGTACTTAAGACTAGCTTTACTCCTTAACCAGCCATTTCAAAATACTTATACTTTGGATAAAACTCTGGGTCACTTAAGTGGTTCACAGAATCAGGGTGATTAAGGCCACTAGTCCACAATATTTTGCTATGAACCCACCATGTGCCATTTCTGATTTACATCCTTCAAAAGGCAAAGGTGGTGTACTTTTAGAAACTTGAAGGATGTTTGTAGTTAAGTTACACAGTGAGACAGCTTGAATTAAATAATGGTCTTTTAGAGTCAAGCTAACATTCAACTCTACTGTAAGACTAATTTGAAAATTGAAGTTCTATTTTCCTGTTGAAGCATATGTAAATATAGCACTAACCTGGAGACATCCCTATGCTAAAATAAAATAAGCTCTGAATAAATAAATTATTTTCTCACAGTTAAGAATATTCTAATCAAGGCTTTTCTAAGGTTGACTAGGACAGCTATATAATAACTACCAGGTCATTACTGATTTCTAATTATTTCCCTAGGACTCTGCTCATGGCAGCTAGTATAGATCTTTAGTTTTCTTAATGCCCAATTCTGTTACCAGGACTGTATTCCCAGCAAGCCAGAGAGGAGTAATAAAACTTTTTATTTTAGCTTATTAGTTGTTAGACTATGAGAAGCTATACCCAGACAGGATATGGACAATAGTCTACCAACCACAGATGGTGAACTTCAAGTTGGATGTGTTAAATGCATGATCACCTCCTATGGGTTCATGCATCCCATGCAAGGCAAGGTATGGAATACTTCTGATTACAGCAATAGTAGACTAACAGGTTTACCTTTCTGACCGAAATACCTAGAAAACTGGACCAGTTTTCAAACACTGGACATCAGACCATAAAGGACTGAGATGCCAAGGGAGGAAGAAACAGAAAGTGAGCTCTATGAGTGTCCCCCATCACAGCCTTGAGAATATTTAGACTGCAGAACAGGAGGAGGAATCCCATCAGAGCCTAGTGGCTCCCTGTGTTGAGGAAACAGTGTTTAGAATTTAGTAGGTGGTTAGAATTTGCAAGGCAAAGTGGAGAGGAAAGAGTTGCATATAGAGAGAAAGAGTTGCATGGATTCTTAAAGGGCAAAATTCAAGTCTTTACCTGAACTGAGGGGAACATGCATGTAGGGAAACTATGGAGGCTAAGGGAAAATCACCAGTAAGAGGTAGATGAAACAATCCTTATAATTCACACTAAATTCGGGAGTAGTTTGCTTCTCCAATATCCAGAGACTAAAATCTCTTAACACACAGGACAGGAAGCAGTGTCCCCATAAAGGTATCACCTCAGTAGTGAGGAATAAACGAAGGCTGATGTGGACCACCCCAGTGAAGCTCAAAACCAGGGACTAAAGTGATTCCAGGTAACTTAAATTCATATCAGAACAAATTCCCAAATTTTTAACAAAATACAAAAATTTTTAAAAGAGAAAATTAAAATACAGTGCCCAATGATGTAAAATTACAACTATTATAAATACTTTACACTCAAGAAGGTAGAAGAGAGTATGAGCCTGATGGGAAGAGAAATATTAGTTATAAAAAAAAGTCAAATCAAACTCCTAGGGATGAAAAATACATCCTCTGAGTTGAAAAACCCACTGAATAGTATAAATAAGAGAGAAGATTTTGCAGAAGAAGGATTATTAAAGAAGATTTAACAATAGAAACGATCCAAAATATAATACAAAGAGGGGGGGAAAGTTAATAGCATGTCAGTGAGCTGTGAGGACATCAAATGGTTTCCCCAGAAGAAGGGATGTGCAGAAAAGGTACATGAAAAAACAACAGCTGCTAATTTTCCAAATTTGATGTAATCTATAGACCACAGATCCAAGAAGAGCAGCAAATTCCCAACAAAAGAATTATTAAGAAAAGCACACCTATGCACTTTATAATCAGTTGCTGCAAAACTGCTACAAAGCAAATCTTAAAAGCAGCAGAGGAAGGTAAGATTTGTTACAGAATAACAAAAATAAAGGCAGACTTCTAGTTAGAAACAGTGCAGACCAGAAGACAGTAGAGCAACATTTTTAAAAAGAAGTCTTACAAAGTAAAAACCTCTTGCCTTGAGTCTTCCTTTTTGTCTTAAACGCAGCAGGAGGATGTAACGTCTGCAACACAAGCTGCCAACCTGTCACCTTGAGGCAATAGCTTGGGACCAAGGGGGGAAATCACTTAATGATGGTAGAAAAGAAAGATAGATACAGCCAGGTCTGATCCATTTTTGAGTTGCCACATCAATCTCGAAACCTCTTCACTCTGGATTATGTATTAAGTAAAGAAGAAACATGTTTATATTTTAAGCCACAGGTCAGCAAGTTTCTGTTACATGTGTTCAGATAAAGACTATGGGCTTTGTGCTTCTTCTTCACTAGGTCATTTAGCATAAATGCCCTCATCCACCCCTCCACTCTGTGTCTGTCACCACTCCCTAGTAGATAGGGAATGCCTCTACTCTTAGAGGAAAAATAATCATTCTCTCACCAATATAAAGATCACCCTTTGGGCTCAGTGTCTCTTTCCTTCCCTATTCCCTCCAGGACCTTGTATCTTCTAGCATTTCAACTACTCTCTTCCTATTGCTCTTAGGATTGTTTCCTCTTCGCTTAACTCAGTTGGCTTCTCACTGGGTAGAATTTATCTTTTTCTCTTCAATACTTCAAGTTGGTCAAGGCTTGTTGTTCTATATCCCCCACCCATCAACTTGTTCCTCTCCCTGCAGGAGTCAATTCTTCCCTTTAATTCCTCATAAAAACCTCTCAAAACTGGCTTGCCATTTTCTTCCTGTATATGCATTCTCCTTGACTTTTACAAGATATAACTTCTCATTCCAAAACTTGTCAACATTGACTTCCTTGACATTACATTATTTTGAAGTCCTTAATTACTTTCCACTGTTGTCAAGAACAAAAACATTGTCCTATTCCTTAGCTAGAGCTACTCTCCAACCTTTAATGCCTGGCATTCTGCTCTTTCCCCTTTCCTCTAAAAAACTCACCCCTCGAGGTTGTAATCATTATAGGAATTCAGGTCATTATCAATTCCATATCTTTAGCCCCCTAATCTCTCACAAATTCTCCATGTCCTATCTGCAACTGCAATCTAGACAATCATTAGTTTATTCAACATATCTAAAAGCAACTCATCCTTATCTCTAACCCAGTTTGTCCCTCCATTATTTTGCTACACCTGTTGCATATACCCTTGTGGCAGTCAGCAAATTTGAAAGTTTACATCCCTCTTCAACTATTCCTTCCCTCTTCTTAATTTAAAAGCATTGGTTACATTATGATCACATGTGGTTGTGGAAAATGACATCCTATATCAGACCTTTATCGTCTTCCACTTATAAATGTGGAATAGCTTCAGTTTTCCTACCTTCAAATTCCTCTCCCTCCAAAGAATTTACATATATATATTCCACCACGAGCATATTGCTAAAACATTCTTTTCAAGAGATCACAATTAAAATGGCTTCCCATTACCTGCTGGATCTCCAGCCCCAAAAGCAACTTTTAAGGAATCAAAACCTGACATAGGAAGAAATCTTTAAAACCCTGCTATGGGGGCGCCTGGGTGGCTCAGTGGGTTAAAGGCTCTGCCTTCGGCTCAGGTCGTGATCTCAGGGTCCTGGGATCGAGCCCCGCATCGGGCTCTCTGCTCGGCAGGGAGCCTGCTTCCCCCCCTCTCTCTGCCTACTTGTGATCTCTCTCTGTCAAATAAATAAATAATCTTTAAAAAAATAAAAATAAAACCCTGCTATGGCAGTGGTCTAAAATTATTAAGTATTTTGTGTACAACACCTGCAGACACCCAAGATTTAGTTAACAATTAGGTACAGGTTTGAATAGATTGCTGGCCACGGGCAATAAAAGTAGAACTTGACGTTCTCGATTCTGTATTCAAGAAACAGAGTTTCTTGATTCCTGGAAAATACATTACCAAAAGACTTGACATGAGCATCAACCTTCAAGTAACCTTCCTTCCTGTGCAGAAATTGAACTGCTATACCCAGCTCTGTACACTGGAACCACAGATATTTCAAACCCCATATTCAGACACAGCTCAGCTTCCACCACTTTCAGTTCTGGGTTTTGATCTTCTTCCTAATGCATTAAGTGTAAAATCAAATCTTTTTCTTAGTTTCAGTTACCACGGTATTTTCTCCATAGACACTGTAAACTGTTAAAATTAGTAAAGAATATTTTTCATTGTGCATCTACAGAAAGATTTGAGCTGAATTAACAAAATATTAACCCAAGTCTTTTAGTTCAATTATGTCAGTTGCACTCTGAAATGATGAGGAATATGCCAATGTACTGGACATAAATATATATGCAAAGCACATTTTTTCCCCCAAGCATGTTCTTTCTTTGGACTGAGGTCCCAACCTTTGACTAGACCAAATCAAGAAGACAGGCTCCCTAAGTTCCATTGTCAAGGATGGAGAGAACTGCTCCAAGATTTTCTAAATTTCTTTTTTTTAAGATTTTATTTATTTATTTGACAGAGAGAGAGAGATCACAACTAGGCAGAGAGACAGGCAGAGAGAGAGGGGAGATTTTCTAAATTTCTAACCGAGAAATGTTCAAGGCCTCTGATTCTGGGGTTCATCCTGATTTTATTGACTTAGTTCATATTTCCCAAACCATTCTTTTTTATTTTATAAGACTAACAATTTCATAATAGTAACACAGTTTGATTTCTACGGCTGTTTCTAAGCTTGGGAATTAGTTTAGAAGGGATGGAAACAGACTTTATTTCAAGGATGGGCTATTTAGAATAATGGAAATGACAGACTGGGAGTTCAAAGTGCTGGATCTTTCTCAGGGCTCTGTTAAGTAGCCAACAATGCAATGGAGGCCAGTGGTTTCTCAAAGTGCACAGAATCGCTTGTGATGTTTGTTAAAATGTAGATTGTGGGATCCACTTCTAGAAGATTTACTGTTAGTAGCTTATGCATACTAGTTAGATTTCTACATATTGTTAATATGCATATTAATATTCAGAAATCTGCATATTAAGTAAATTCCTCAGGAACTGCTCTTTAGACTACACTTTGAGAATCACTGCCTCAGGCAAGCCAACTCCTCTGGGCTTCAATTTCCACATCTGTAAAATGAGGGAGCTGGATTAGATAAGAGCTGAGAATATTGTCAGCTCATAATGTTTTATGACTCAATTAAAATGTTTTCTATTTCTAGGAATAAAGTCTTGATCAGTCAACATCAATGGCACTCAAGTGACTCAAAATCTTTTCTTTCATTAGTGTACTGCCTAAAGGGATATTTTTCTACTGCTATACCTACTATTACCTTTTTTGTACCTTTATTACTCACAGGTAGTCTTTCATGTCTACTCCCAAAAGCTGCCCATCACAAAACTTTTCACCAGGAAGAGGCAATAGAAACCATCAAATATAGCTACTATCCCCCACTAATATCCCAAATAAATGGTCACCTAGCCTGTGCTTGTTTACTTCCATTTTTAGGAAAGCACTACCTTGAAATATGGAAATGTCTTCCTTCTCTTAAATAAAAACCTTTCTCACTGGAGGAATAATCATATATCCTGGTTCTGACCTATGATTCTATATACAACATTATAATTCCTCATCCATGTGATAACCACTTGAAGACAATCTTTGTTCCATACTGTTTCATGTCTTCTTACACATTGTTGTTTTAGTTGCCTTTCAGTGGATATCTCCTAAAATGAGGGCCTACCGGTGAGTCTAAGCAGTGTCATTTATACTAGGACGATGTAAAACCAAGGGAAAGTGGGCACATTTGAAACTCCCTATCACAGATCAAAGGGAGTATCTTCCTAATACATTGTTCCAGACTAAGGTTATGTGTTTACTGAGACCTATATATTTACCTTCTTACTTTCTGGAATAGGCCTTAAAAAAGCTGACATTATTTCTAAGGTTATAGGTAGATCACTACTGCCTTCACCATCTCTGCACACTGAAGGGGTCAATGCAGCTGCTGCTGCAGATTTTTCTTACTATTCATGGGAATTCCCCAACACACCCTTATCCCAAGCCCAACAGTCCATAGCTCTTGTTTCCTTCCAGGGGCTTCCCTATTACCAATGAGATAATACGGGGTGTTGGACCTAGCAGGTGGCTTTTTTTTTCTTTTATCAAGAGGAAACAGTGGTTGATCAATACATTTTTCTTTTCCCTCCCATCACAATGGCCATCACCCCCACCAGATAGCTGAAGATAAAAACTGTCTTTAGTGGAACAACGGGAAAAACTAGAGCTGAGGTTTTACCATCAACAGTGGAAGACATAAGGCAATGGTGAAAGAGAAGAAAAAAAAAAAAACATCAGACAGGTATCAGGTATCTAGCAAAAAGTTCTTTAAAAATAAGAGCTAAGTAAAGATATTTTCAGACAAGATGAGAATATTTGTTGCCAATAGAACCATACTCCAAGAAATGCTAAATGACTTTCTTCAGACTGAAAGAAAATTATGCCACATGGTAGTATGGAATTGCAGAGAGAGACACACAGAACAGAGTAAAAGCAGAGGTAAACATGAAATGAAATTTTCTACCTTGCATAAAGACTATTTAAAGCAAAAATAATAATGTTTGATGGGATTTATAATATATATAAAAGTAAACTGCATGAGAATAGCGAAAAGGGCAGGCAGACCTGAAAGCTTCTTCCAGTATTTGTGAAATGGCAAAACTTTAATTCAAGATTTTATTAAGTTAAGAACACATAGTTTAAAAAGACCATAAACAGTAACTGTGCTAATAAATGTAAATATAAATATAAAACTGTGCTAATAAAAAGATGACAAAACATGAAATAGAGTAAATATACCTGAATCATCCAAAAGAAGGCACAACAGAAGTGATGAAGCAAGCAAAAATGATGGAAAAAACAGAAAACAAAACAGTGGGCTTAACAATACTGGCAATTACATTAAAAGGAAAACTAACAGAGAAACTTAAATAATCCAATTAAAAGATGGAGGTTAGAAGAAGAAATTTAAAAAAAAAAAAAAACTATGACTCAGTCAGTATGTGTTATCTTCAAGACACCTTCAACATAAGGACATAGACAGAAGAAAAGTAGAGGATGGAAAAAGTTATGCCACACAGGCACTGACATTAAGGTGAAATATATCACAATGATTAAAGTATCAATTTTTCAGGAAGATATGACAAGTCCAAATGTATATGAAACTCATGTACTAGCTTAAAATATATGATGCAAGATTGACAGAACTAAAAGGAGAGAAATTGATTCACAATCATAATTAGATAGTTACATATATGTATCTCAGCCAAGATAAAACAAGTTATTTAAAACAGCTAATGTAGAATAATCGAAAACTTGACAAACTTGACTCGATTAATACTTATATAACACAACAAATGGACAGTGGAGAATACACATATTTTCAAATATACATGAAATGGGACGCTTGGGTGGCTCAGTTGGTTGAGCCTCTGCCTTCGGCTCAGGTCGTGATCCCAGTGTCCTGGGATCGAGTCCTGTATTGGGCTCCTTGCTCAGCAGGGAGCCTGCTTTACCCTCTGCCTCTGCCTGCCTCTCTGCCTGCTTGTGTTCTCTCTCTGTCTCTCTGACAAATAAATAATAAAAATAAAAAAAAAATAAAAAAAAAAAAGATTAAAAAAAATATACATGAAATAACAACAATGCAAACCATATGTGTGTTCTTTAGCTAATTCTTTTTTTTAAGATTAATTTATTTATTTGATAGAGAGCACATGCACAAGTGGGGGGAGAGAAGGGAGAGAATCTCAAGTAGATTCCCCAATAAACATGGAGGCCCAACATGGGGTTAGATCCTATGACCTATGAGATCATGAACTGAGCCAAAATGAAGAGTTGGACACTCAAGGGACTGAGCCAGACAGGCACTCAAACTTTAACCAATTCTTGGTAGGCTGCAAAGCATTGACTAATTTGAATACGTTCTCTAACCACCATGAAAAATCTAGAACTCCGTGTGTCCAAGTGGCTCAGTCGGTTAAGTGTCTGCCTTCAGTTCAGATCATGATCCCGAGGGCCTGGGATTGAGCCTCACATCGGGCCCCCTCCTCATCAAAGAGTCTGTTTCTGCCCCTGCTCATGCTTCCTCTCCACCCTCTTTCTATCAAATAAATGAATAACATCTTAAAAAAAAGAACTAAATTAAAAAAAAAAATTATCTAGAACTCAGTAACAAAAAGTTAACTAGGAAGTTTCCAACATTTGGAAATTAACGACATAATTCTAAATAGCCCATGGGTCACAGAAGAAATCAAAATGGGCATCAGAAAGTATTTTGAAGAAATAATGAAAATACAACATATCAGAAGCTATGAGGTGATACTAAAGTAGCGCCTAGAGGAAAATGGGACTGATTTTAGATGCTTAAACTAGAAAATAGTAAAGGGCTTAAAAACAATAATCTAAGTGACTTGCTCAAGTGCCTAGTAAAAGAAAAAAAGTATTCTCAAAGGAAGAATAAAGGAAAATGTAGTAAACCCAGAGGTGTGGCCCTTCTATCACCCATCACTATCAATTACAATGTTAGACTGCCCCAGCTATCAGCAGGTAGCCTCTAGTGGTCCAGCACCTTCAGGGTTTGTCTCAATTACAGAGCACCTTCTCACCCAAGGCCATATCCTCCTTGAGCAGTCCATATCCAGTGACTGATTGAGGTGGATATGAAGCTCCAGACATCTGAGCCCAATGTAGGACACTTCTGACAGCCTATACACCCATCACGCTCCCTGTAGGGTCATCTGAACTTTTTCAGGCCAGATCACAGACTTCTTCTGACCAATGAACTTTAAGCCTCCTCCTTCCCATAGAAATTAAGCTCTAACAAATCCCCTGCATGGCAAAGTCTTTCACAGGGTCTTCTTTGAGAGAGAGATTTGCAGAAATCAATGGAAAAGAAGATGGACCTCAAATACAGAAAATCAACAAAACTAAAAATTTTTTTAAAGATTTTATTTATTTATTTGACACAGAGAGACAGAGAGAGACAGAGAGAGAGATCACAAGTAGGCAGAGAGAGGGGAAAGCAGGCTCCCAGCTGAGCACAGACCCCGATGCAGGGCTTAATCCCAGGACCCTGAGATCACGACCCGAGCTGAAGGCAGAGGCTTTAACCCACTGAGCCACTCAGGCGCCCCTAAAATTTGTTTCTTTAAAAGATCATTTATGTTAATAAACACCCAACAAGACTCATTAAGACAAAATGGGCAAACAAAAATATTCAACAAAAATTGCTTATATGATACTGATGCAGTCAAGATACAGAATACTTCTATCACCACGAGAATCCCTCATGTTCTTCTGAAACCCCAACCACCTCTCTATCCTCATCCCCCCAACCCTAATCCCTGGAAATCACTCTTCTCCATCCTAGAATTTTCTCTTTTCAAGGATATGTATAAATGAAATGATACAGTATGGTTTTTGTTACTGGATTTTTTTCATTCAACTCAGTTCCCTAGAGATTTCACCCAAGTTGTGTGTATAAATAATTCATTCCTTTTTGTTGCTGAGTAGTATTCTACGGTATGGATGTACCATATTTAACCATTTACCCATTGAAAGCCATCTGGCTCACTTCCAGTTTTTAGCTGTTAGGAAGATAGCCCCATGAACATTCATGTACTGATTTTTAAAAACATACATCTTACTTTCTCAGAGATAAATACTCGAGTGCAACTGTTAGATTATATGATAGTTGCATGGTACTGTGGGCTGGACTGTGTCTCCTTAAAATTCATATTTGGAGCTCTAATCCCCAGTACATCAGAATGTAAGGTAACTGTAGTTTGAAACAAAGCTCTAAAGAGGTAATTAGGGTAAAAGGAGGTCATACAGGTGGCCCTTAATCCAACAAGACCATGTGCTCAGAAGAGGAGGAGATTAAGACATGAAGAACACAGAAACCAAGGAGCAGCAATGTGAGGACACATCGACAGTGTAGCCATCTGCAAGCCAAGGACTAGGACCTCAAAAGGTGATAACTTTATCTTGGATCTCCAGCCTCTAGAGCTATGAGAAAATAAATTTCTGATGTTTAAGCTACTTAGTCTGTGCTGCTTTGTTATGGCAGCCTAAGCAAACTAAGATATATAACTCAATTTTATAAGAAACAGCCAAATTATATTCCAGAGCTGCTGCACCACTGCTATCAGTAATGTGCGGTGATCAGTTTCTCTGAACCCACTCCAGCATTTGATGTTGCCATTATTCTTTATTTTAGCCATTCTGTCTGATACATGATATCCTGTTGTTTTAATTTGCATTTCCCAAATGACTTATCCTGAATATCATTTCATGAGCTTATTTTCCATCCTTTTCATAGAATATCTTAATGTCTTCTGCCCTTTTGCTAATTAATTTTTTGCTTGCCTTTACTGTCAAATTTTGAGAGTTCATTATACGGTCTAGATATTGATTCTTTATTGGATATGTGGTTGGCAAATATTTTCTCCTTATCTGTAGCTTATCTTTTCATTCTAACAGGGAATTTTGCAGAGTAAAATTATTTAATTTTAATGAGCTCCAATTTACCATTTTTATCTTGCTTTTAGTGTCAGCTTAAGGATTCCTCTTAATCTTAGACCATAAAAACTTTTCCATAAGTTTTGTAGTTTTATTTTACTTTCATACTTTTATTTTACTTTTAACTACATGAACCATTTTGAGTTTACTTTTGTATAAAGTATGAGATTTAGGTCAAGATTCAATCATTGAAAAGGCTATTCTTCCTTTATTGAATGGTATTATCAGAGTCTAAACAGGGCTTGTGAGTCAAAAAGGTTAAGAATAACTGTTTTACATAAAAAGAGCCTCCATGCAGATTCCTATATCTTACTAAGGCAAAGCGAGCACGCTGTGGGTCTCTTTCATTTTCTGCCTTCAAACAATGTGCATAAGCTCTCTTCTTTCTTCCTTAAAGATATAAAAGAGCAAATGAGCATTCTAAGATCTAAAATTGTCTTTGGTGATGTTTATAGTCTGATTTATGGTCATGTTTGTGAGGGACTGATGCTTATTTGACTTGCATCCCTAGGTTAAACCTCTAGCCTACATGAAGCCCAATGATTTAAGACCTGTCAATTCCAATGCATCTTTGGAATTCAGTCCTTGCCTGCTGTACTAGCAGACTCTCCTAATCTAGATTCCCAGCCACCCCTGGCCACTTCACATTTGCTTCATCCACGCCCTTTTGTGAAATTATGAGTACTTCCATCGTTGGTCTTCCTTTCCCTGGAAATGGTATTATTACATCATTTGGCAGAGGGAGGGGAAGTAAGCTAAATATTCGATGGTAGAATAGAGGAGTCATTAGTCCTGAACGTCAAATATTTCTTCTCTTTTTGGGCAAATGAATTTTGCTACCCCACCTCTTTGGAGTTTAGAAAACCATGGGGATTGCTTTGGCTAATAACACATAAGCTGAAATAATGTGTGCTGGTTCCTGGTTGAAGTCTTTAAGAACTCTGGTGCTTCACCATTGCCTCCCTGTATAAGTTAGTGATGCTCCAGATTGTAGAGCCTTCATCTGCCTACAAATTGAAGCAAAAACGATGTAAAACAGAGTCCCGGCAATCCAGATGGAAATGTAGCACGAGTGAGAAATGAACACAGTTGTTTTAAACCACTAAATTTGTTTGTTCATTTATTTTTTACCATTACATCCCTCCATCCATCCTTATCGATATAATCCTAATGGCACTGTATGCATTTACTTAGTTGTAACAATACAATAAAGGGATATCCCAATTTGAATTGATTGTTATATATTTGTAAGTCTATTCATATAGAAAAATATACTAATTAAAAAAAATTAGGGTCACATCATGTTCCTAAATTAGTTCTGAAAACACAGTTTCCACATGCAGATCAAGACAGCATTCCACGGGCTAACATACAAGCACACCAAAACTCATTCTGGGCACTGAGTCAATAGTTGATATTTTCTGAATAAATGTAATCTCCAAGAGTGAAGTGTAATCAAGCAAAACGCTGACCCGAAATAACTACGTAGTATTTTAACTAACAGCAGCTTAACAACAGTTTAACAAAATTTTATACCCATCAAGCAAGATGCTGGATGGATGAAAGAAAAAAAAAAAAAAGCCCGTTGCACTTTAATGTGTGGATAAGGCAGATATTATGACAGTAGAAATGTGCTCTGGGTTCTGAGGGACCACAAAGGAGGGGTAAATGTCATGGTATCCAAGTTTATACATCATGGCAAAAAAACATTTTCAGCTCAAACTCTCATCAGAAAGTTATGCTCTTGATTAACTAGAGCAAAATTTAATCCAGAACACAAACAGGCAGAACCCAGGAGAAACAAGCCAGAGAACACAGTGTACTCCAATGAAAGAACCAGAGAAGTGCAAAGTCCCGCAGCAAAGACAAGAAGTCACATCTCACTAGGAAGTAATTAGCGCCAGGAATTTCACAGAGCTCACGGAAGCAGTAGAAGCTCCCTATCAATGAAATTGATGATGCCTGAACCTGCTTGAAGTGAACTTTCAGCAAGTGTGGAGGCAGAGAAAGATTCTCTTTCACTTCAGGAACCGCAAGGGGGACAACTGTGTTGGGTTCACAAAGGACAATCAGCAAATGGTGATCTGTGCAAAGCAGGCAGCACTCAGGCTGTGAATATAAGCAAGACTACTTTTTTAAGAAACATCAAACTGTGGCTTTCAGTAATCCCTTAGTGAGGATGGAATGTATAGTAATAGCAGCATATGCTGGTAATTAACAGCCGTGTGACTGTGTATATACATTTAAAGTGTGAATTATTCTGAAAAGCTATGCTTAAATTTACAGTCACATCTAAAGTTCTCATGAGATTGTGGGTTTATTGATTAACAACTAATCCTACTTCTGTCTTCACAAAATTCTGAAATGAGGAACCATTCTAGGAAATTATAAAGGCAGTTTGGGTTGCACTGACAAGAATAGTATCCAGAGTGATCAAAATGAGTTATGAAATACACCATACAAAATGGCATCCTGGCAAGGCTGTTCCAGTATACTACACTTGCATCCTTTCATGGTGGATGATGAAGGAAAACCAATACAATTAGGAAGTTAAGTTTAAAAAAAGAAAAGAAAGAATTGTGGAGGGGAGGATAAAAATCTATAAAAAAAAAAAAAAATCAAGCCATAACATTCCCCCTCCTCAGCATCACATGCCAAATCATAATTTTCTTTCCTTTTTCCAGAACATGCACTTTAAGCAGGTCTGCATGCTCTGACCCAGAAATTCTGCCTCTCTGAGTCTAACCCTAGGAAAGGATTGAAGATATGTATGGAGATTTTATAAGCAAAATGTATTCATTACAGAATTAATATTACTTAGGTGATAATCAATTTTTAAAGGCTTCTAAGTACTAATAAGAAATGCAACTAATTTTTTTTCTAATTTGGGAAAAAATATATAAAATCTGAGTAGTGATCCCACATTAAGAAATACAAAACTATGATCAACTCAGCCCAAATTCCAAAAACAACCTCTCTAACTACTGGCTAGTTGCTCATAGAACTCAAGGTGTTGAAACAATTCTCCTAACCCTGGATCTCAGGGTGTAAGCCTGGAATATTTTACAGTTCACTTCTTACCTTTTTCTTTCTTTTAAGAATAAACACTTTTCCAAGTTGAGAATTTCGGAAGGTGAGCCATTCTCATATTTTTTTCTCCCTACCACTAAGGACGAGATACAAAACTTGGTCTGTAAATTCAGACTTTGAACCAGGGCTTGATTATCAGAGTGGTAGTTAATCTTAGTGGGTGATTTCCCTGTTATCAACCACATGAAGTAAGTATTTATTAAGTGAAGGTTACGTGTTTAGCAAAACACTGGGGCTCAAGGATACAGAAGCTGTGGGTGTAAGAGAAGGGCCTTGGCTTCACTGTGCTTGCTCTCCAGCTGACTAGGTGATGCCCACATCAATCAGCCAGGAACAAATGGTGCTGGATGAATGGAAAGAGAGGTAAGTCAGCATGGAGTCTAGATGTCATTGACACTGATATAAACTCAGTAAAGACCACAATGACCAGGGGATAACTTGATAGAAGGGAGTTTCAACTAGTGCTTGAAAGATACATAGTATTTGTATGAGAAAACTGTAAGGAGTTCTAGGAATACAGCAAATATGAATGAAAGAATGGTACCAGGAACAAACTTTTTTAGTGTGATGGATTTAAAATAGAGGGGAACAATAGAGGGGAGCAAGTAAAATAGAGGGGAGTACTTAGGAAAACACAAACAACACTTCCAACAACAAATTAGGTGTACTTTGGTTTTTGTGTGTATGAAGTATGTGTGTATATTTCTCCTGAAACTGGAAAGGTAAAACTAATTTAAATGTTTGGGGTTTTTTTCCCAGTATTCCAAGATTCATTGTTTATGTACCACACCCAGTGCTCCATGCAATATGTGCCATCTTTAATATCCACCACTAGGTTAACCCTTCCCCTCACCCCCTCCCTTCCAAAACCCTCAATTTCTTTCTCAGAGTCCATAGTCTCTCATGCTTTGTCTCTCCCTCCGATTTGCCCCAATTCACTTTTCCCCTCCTTCTCCTAATGTCCTCCATGTTATTCCTTATGCATCACAAGTAAGTAAAACCATATGATAATTGACTCTCTCTGACTTATTTCACTCAGAATAATCTCCATGCTGATACAAAAGTTGGGTATTCATCCTTTCTGATGGAGGCATAATATTCCATTATATATATGGACCATATCTTCTTTATCCATTCATTTGTTGAAGGGCATCTTGGCTCTTTCCATAGTTTGGCGATTGTGGCCATTGCTGCTATGAACACTGGGGAACATAAGACCCTTCTTTTCACTACATCTGTGTCTTTGTGGTAAATACCCAGTAGTGCAATTGCAGGGTCATAGGGTAGCTCTATTTTTAATTTCTCAAGGAATCTCTACATTGTTTTCCAAAGTGAATGCACCAACTTGCATTTCCACCAACAGTTTAAGAGGGTCCCCCTTTCTCCACATCCTCTCCAACACATGCTGTTTCCTGTCCTGTTAATTTTGGCCATTCTAACTGGTGTAAGGTAGTATCTCAATGAGGTTTTGATTTGAATTTTTCTTATGGCTAATGATGATGAACATTTTTTCATGTGTCCATTAGCCACATTTGTATGTCTTCTTTGGAGAAGTGTCTGTTCATGTCTTCTGCCCATTTTTTGATGTGATTACCTGTTTTTTGGGTGTTGAGTTTGAGGAGTTCTTTATAGATCTTGGATATCAGCCCTTTGTCTGTAGTGTCATTTGCAAATATCTTCTCCCATTCCGTGGGTTGTCTCTTTGTTTTGTTGACTGTTTCCTTTGCTGTGCAGGTAAAAAACTACTTTAAATGTTAACCAATGTCTTGACAAATCTAAACTCAAAGATGTTCTCCAGGAATAATCTTATACTTGACTTGATATATTAAAAAGTAACAATAAAAAGTCCCCAAGGAACAACTTTGAGAAACTTTGTGAATCCTCCTCAGTCATCCCCAAATAATAATGGTGACCAAGCCAGCTTCCCACACCCCCCATCAGTCTCAGCATTCCTAATGTCAAGCCCAGGTCCCACTAACAAAAGTTTTTTCACTTCTGCTTATGCAATACCCTTCTTCTCCACAGCTCCAGTCCTCCCTGCCACCCCTTTCCTTGGCACTAATGAAGATCTATTCCGTACATGTTTATTACCATGTTTCAATTACCAGCCATATTTTGAAACCATCTGAAGTACACATGAAAAAATGAAGAGGAAGAATGGCCAGACCGATGAGACAGAGGAATATGGAATAGGTGGAAGGCAGACCGACTGCAAATAAATATTCAATTTTTCCCCTCAAGGAGTTTCCAATTCAGCAGGAACTACATGTGCAAATCAGTACAATACACAACTGCTTCAAATCAGTGAATCACAAGGTCGACTGACACAGGAGTGAAGGACTGGTCAAGTCTACCAGGGCAAGATGGAGAAGGCTTCCCAGAAACACATGAAATAAAACTGAAAGAAAAGGTAGGAATTTTTGGAGCAGGCTGGGAGGAGGCATTCCAGACAGAAAAACTACATGTAGAAAGACAATGATGAGTATCTGTATCTGAAATTGTTGAGAGGAGGGTTGAGGCAAGAGAGGTGGGAGATGAAGCCTGATAGGTAAGCAGTGGTCACTTCATGAAGGACCAAGAAGAAAAAGTCATAACAGCAGAACATGCTATGGGGGAAAAAAAACAAAAAAACAAACTAAAAAATACTCAGTGTGGTCATAAAGGTAAGGCATGCTTAATTTTTTTTCTTTTTAAAGAGTGTATTTTATTAGTCATATGTATACATTTTAAATTTAGTTTTAATGTGTTCTTAGTAGTGGCTAGATAAAAAGAGCCTGCAAAGAATGAGTAATGTATAAGTAACAAGGCAAATAACGCTCATTCACCTGGTTTCAGGAACAGAGTGTTACCATCATCTGTAGAGCCCCTTCCCGGGCCAAGGCTTGCTTTCCTGCTCAGGAAGAACCATTCAAGAGCTGAGCCACACTAAGCCCATGTTTCTTTCCATTCCCTGCTTCCCTTCCAATATCTCATTGACTCTTTCCTTCCCATCCTAATCTCATTCCCTGGACATAAAAAGAAATGTTTTCTGTTGTTTTCTTTTTAACAGGAAGAGATGTCCCAGATTTTCTATCCTAACACCTTTATTTTACACCAGAAAGCTAAAGCAGAAGAGAAACATCCTCTTGCTATTTCATGGTAAATTCAGAACTGGCACTTAGAGCATCAAATTCCAACTCCAGTTTGCGTCAGAAAACCAACCCTAAATTCACCTCTAGTTTTGTCCCTGTCCCATGATGGTGATGAAGCAGTCTTCCTTGATGACACTGTCAATACTTGATATTTTGTAGTCTTAAGCGTCAGGAACCTCGGTTAAGAGAGCAGGGAAGAAACGATACAGAGAACAGCACCACAAACTGCTATCCCTGTATTTAGGTAACTGTGGGAGAGCTATTAAAATAAATTATATCTTCTCTATTGCTGCTATAATATTTATTCGGGGGGCTTGAGGGTATGTAAGACCCTAATGTTTAATGGACTGATTATCAACAGTCTGAGCCAAGGGGTGTGTCCAATTAAGTCTGAGTCACTAGGAGCATCGATTTCAAATTTGAGAATACTGTTGGTTCTAGACAAAGGATACTATTTCAAGTAACTCTAAAATGAGAAAAATTAAAACTTACCTTTGTCCTCACTAAAGAACCAAAAACAATCACTACAAAAGTTAAAACATTGTGACCAAGTACCATGGTGTGCTGTTCTCGCATGCTGGGCATTAACTGGGAGGTGTCTGCATTTTGTCTGCACGTGTCTATTTACAGACTCATTAGGGAAGGTGGCTTTTTAAAGGTTTTGCATCCTAGGTATGAAAATCATCATTCAGCCACTAACTTACAAGCTTCAAATCATTAGCTCTTCTTCCCCCATCTGGGTCTTATCTGTTTGTCCTTTAGAATAAAACAACTGTTAGGGCTGGAACAGACATCCAAAGGCCATTTAATTATTGAGTGTTAGAGTGGGAAGCGACTTCAAAGACCTCTTAACAAACTCCTTCTGTTTACAAGAAGGAAACAGAGACCCAGAAAAGTATCAGGATCTTTTGAAGTTCATGAAAAGGTGGGACTTGGAACATGGTTCATTATTCTTTTTTACTGCGTCACTCATTCCATGGGGCAACTGTAAAGACTGCACTTCGTACACAAAATATCTGCTCTTGCATGGAGTCTGTCAGTGATTGGAACAACAGCCCTTGGCTTTTCTGACATTATGTCTTTGCTCAGAAAGAGCCATCAATCTGTGTTTTATCCCAGGAAAGCCATCTAGAAGGGTTCTTTGATGGCCCACAGAGATACCCCGAGACTTCTGCAGTGAACCTGTTGGGTCACCAGTCCTGTGGGATCCTGGAGTGATGAAGCCATGAAATACACTTGGGAAAAAAACCTGCACACAGGCGCATCAATGTCTTACAATTGGCTGCCTGGCCTTGTAGGACCCGGGTCTCTCCAACCAGCTGGACCACACTTTTCTCTCCCCTTCACTGTTCTTTTTATATATCCATTATTTATTCCACAGAGTCACATTCTGAGAAACACACCTAGTGCATCCAGCACTAAGGAACGTCTGCTGCCCACCTCATTGCCTCAGGTGAGCTTTCCCAGAAGGGCCATGCTCTGCTTAGGCACGTAAGCAGACTTCACTGCTGATGAGTGGATTCATTTCATCGCTTCATTGCAGAGGATCAGAATATCAATTACGGTGACACATAACAAGTCAATGATAGTTGTGCGAAGACCTGCTGCTAAGCCTCTCCCACCAAGTGTAGTAGGATAGAAACAGCAATCTCTTCCCTCTGCCCCGCCCCAAAAATATGGCCTCAAACTCTATGCCAATGATTATGGTTTTTTTTCAGACAACAAATGCACATTTTTCACTTTGTATAATACACTGTATCACTCATACTTCAATGGATCTTCACAAATATCAATGTTTACTAGGTGACGTGAAATCCCTTTTCACTACTTTCTGAAGGTCATTTCTTTCATTCATTCCTATTAATTAAACAAATATTTATTTAGTACCTAATATATGTCAGATACTGTCCCAGGGGCTGTGGATATGGCTGGAAACAAAAGAGGCGAAGATACCTCCACTCCAGGCTTATGTTTTAGTCATGGACACAACTGATCAATCAATCAATAAAAAAGCAAACAGAGAAACAAATGTAAACTAATCATTACCAGGTGCACATGTACACTAAAATATAATGCTGCTAAATGGTGATAAGTTCCACAGTATAAACATATGCATGCATACATACATACATAAAGTAGAAAAGGTAATAGGGAATAAGATGCGGGATGACATTATTTTAAATAGAGCAGTCAGGGAAGATGCCAGACAAGTTGTGTAAAAGAACCAAAAGGTTTCTTTATCTCTAGACCATCTCATCCTAAGTATGCTTCCCTAAGCTCCTATGGGAGAGGAATGCTGGGAAAGTAAGAAAGATGGCAGCCTTGCACCAGTGGCCCCCTTTCCCATTCCACTGGGCAGGTCTCTGGTGAAGAGCTTATGGACAGTCACCTATCTCGCGTTAGCAGGGACTCAGGTGAACATGTAATGTGGCATCACAGTGATGACCCACTTCCTTTCCTTCAGAGTCAAATGGAGATGGGAGGCCTGCCCTGCAGGGACAGGACAAGATAGGGCACAATCTGAGTGTCCTGCAAATGTTTACAGGAGATTCAGAATTTTCACTTTAAATGACATTGTTATTGCCTTTTATTTTTCCCTAATCCTGACTCCCTCCAGGAGGAAGACTCAGTTCCATGATAGTGGCACACACTCCTCTTACACCACTAGTTTTCTTTTTTTAACAGGAAGAGAAGAGAACCGAGGTCAGACCTTAGACAATAGTGGTATGTAGTGCAACAATATTAATTATTTTCATTGTATTTAATTTTGCTTCAAATACACTGATTCACACAAAAGGGAATTGATTTAAAGCAAATATCTAGTAAATGGTAGTATGAACGAGTTTAGATGTTGTAAAAACTATGAAGTTGGAGCATGAATGACTGAAGTTAGGAAAACCCCGTCCTTGCCTCACAAGAGCTGAAAGCAAATTTGTGGAATTCCTTCTTCTTCGATTCACGTATCATTAGCGCACTGTTCCAAAAGCCATAGTTATTACTGGTGATTTTTAATTACTGTATAATGTACGGAAATCTCTGCCTGTGTCTAAATACTTTCTTGACGATATGAGTATTCTATCAATAACCAGTATGTGATTTCAGTTTTCTTTGAATCTGCAAGCTGACCTTAATCCTTTGAAAAGCTTCTTGACATGGGTTTGGAGAAAAACAAGCAGCAATCATGAACACACCAACTTTCCCTGACGAACTAACAAGTGTTTCAAGGATTTCTTATGACATCTATTACTGGAGGGGGAATAGCCTCCTTGGTGACATGAGGGTGTAACTGAAATTTTTTAACTAAATAACTAGAGTTATTTTTAAAAATCCTGGTATCTGTCATTAAGTACACTGGAAAGAGCTGAAAATTTAACTCAGGGCAAGGATATTTCAACTGGATCAACTGTGCCAACTGAACCAGTTTCTTTAAGTACCCACCCATCCCTCATGCCTTATGTCCACACATGGGATACAAGAACTACTGATGCTGCAATGGTGTTTAAAATAAAATATCTCCCCCTAAGTTTAAACATACTCAAAAGTAACACTCATGTAACACCTAGACCTTTCGAAATACCCACCCCTTCTCCTTCCACAGCCCCCCCACCGCGTTCTTCCCTGCCAACCTTTCTACAGATAGAGGGGCTGGACAGGCTGGAAAAAATTATTTTCAGCACAAATTACCATTACAGATCAGTTAACACATCAAGAGAACAAACATTTTATTCTACCACTCTTCTCCCTCTCTCTCTCTGTCTCTCCCCCTCCTCCTCTCTTAAACACACACACACACACACACACACACACACACACACACACACGCCACTTATCCAGAATGTGAATCCACATGTGGATTTTGTCCTTCAAAGTTCTCATGTTTTCATATTATCTTAAACTTTTGAATTCTTTGGATTCTGTCTTTCCAAGAAACCAGTAAATCTAAATAATCCTTACACTATTTTTCACTCAATTAATTGAAAAACATAATTTAAAATTCAGCCTTCTGTACTCTTTCCATCCACTAAAAGTAGCCGCTTACACTTGTTGGTTGTTATTTAAGTCATTTCAATATAGCTCATTCTTGAGATTGGCTTTCTATATAACAGTCCTCAAAAAAACTAGGCAAAACTGGCTGAGTATATGAATCTAATATATTCCCACTGAAGCCATGGTGGGTTAAGTTTTCTATGCAAGCACAGTAAAATCACCAAAGGAGTGGGTGATGCATTGAAATCTGAGAAGCAGGGAATGAGTAATTCCACTGATCTCTGTGTCCTCTGCCTTCTGCTCACAAGGCCAGAGAAGGTACAGAACAATACACAAAGTCAATGAGACCACACTGTACCAAAGCCAATGGGACTACAAGGACTCATGCTGTCTTCTTCGTTGTTGAGTGTACACGGGCTGAGCTGGCTTACTTTTAATTTTTCAATTTTGTGTGTGTGTTCTGGCAACTTCAGCTCAGCCCCAAAACATAATCCAAACAGAAAAACTATAGAGTTTTCAGACTGGCTCCACATGGAGTGTCTACAAAGGCCTACAGTGCACCTTGGATGACTTTCAAGTTTTTTCAAAACCATCTGGAGTCTTTTAAAGTTGTCATTGTTTAAAGAACCTGCAGAGAAGGGAGAAAGCAATTTGGGTATCAGGAGAAAAAGAAGAAATAAGATCTAAGCTAGCCAACAGATGTGGAAAAATCTAGGTACCGTCCCCTCCAAGGCTCTGGCTATTACCTGCCTTTCTCCTACTGACTCAGCTGCCTTCTCCCAGGTAGCTCATCCTCCATGAATACCATCTGCCCTGATGTAGATAGAAGTGGTCTGTTTTTGCCTTTTCTTTCAAAGACCTAGTATCTTCTCATTACCCATAATTCTATCTTGTCATTTAAATCTACGTAACAGCTGTTATTTATTTTTCTCCTACTCTCATGAGTATCCATTGCCAAACCTTGCTCTGAATTTGTAACCAGGTAACTTTTTTCCTTCCAAGTCTCTGTTACCAAATTCTGGCATATTCACATTTTACTAATGGTATCTTCTCTGCCTCTCATTTCTAATACATTTATACTTTTTGATCCCTTCCCTAAAAGAAGATCTCCCTCTGCTTCTGTGCCCTCTACTTCCCACTTCTACAAAGCTCTTGACAGGAATCTAACCATTACTTTCCTCCTGTCACACTCTTGTGCAACTACCAACTACATTTATTCTTTCTTCCTCTCTGCAGCTCATCTGCTTTGGTCAGGTGTCGGCTTCTTCATGACCAGCTTACACTATGACTTCCTGTTTTTCTCTCTTGAGCCTTAACCAACTTGCTTCCCTGTCCCAATCTTACTACTTGAACAAATTTCAAAGAACCACATTAGCAAAATGAAATTTTTTTCAAGACATAAGACTTTATTTTAACTTAATTTCCCTTAAAAAGCACAAAATAAAAGCATAATTCAAAGTTGGCCCAACAGTGTTCCTTTGTGAACTCAAATAAGAGTGATTTACTGTTCATGCATCTATTCAAGAACATACCCCGTCGGTATCATAAAAACCCCATAAGCATTGTTCAGGAGTAAAAAGGTTCATTCAGTTCATATTCTTCCTATTAGATAATGTGGTCTTAATCAGGAGAGGCTAAAAATAGAGATCCCTGGTTCCTGGAAATGATTGACTCCAATTTCTCTTTCCAATGAATTTGAAATGAGAAGTTGAAGGGTCTCTGCCTCATGGGAACATCCAAAAAAAAATTAAAAACACAGTTCTTTTACCAGTATTTTACAAACATAAGGCTGATGAGTACATTTAGGCTTTGAAAAATGTTTCCTGTGCAATGTACAATCTAAAGATACACGTTATTCCTCCTCTAGAACTGAACATATGTACGAGTCTTGAACTCTTAAAGAAAAAAAATCAGTCCTATGTCTATGAAATGCAATCTTCCAAAATGTAAAGTTTTACTGTTAAAGATAAATTTTCTTAACTTTTTTGTCTTGAGAGTTACTAGAAGTATTTAAGTACATATCTAGCTAGTTAGCTAGCTAGCTAGCTCTGAATTTTTTTTTTTCCAGTCACTGGGATGGTCAATTTGGCCACTAGATGGTAAATTGATGATCCAAAACATAGTCACCTGCATGAGCAGATCAATAGCAAACAATTCATAATGTTACGCTTCTTAGACCTCAATTGATTCAAATCATCATGTGTCATCTCCCTTTGATTGGACATTAAAGTTAAGAAAATTGAAGTGTTTGAATAGGCCTAAGATACGTAAAGACATGAGCTCAGGGTAGTGTTAAAAGTCATTTCAGTTAATCTGGCACAGTGTTACCTGAAGATGAAGAAAGGTCAGAGAAACATTGATTATGCTCACTCCCTCTCACCCCAGGACTGAATGAATCATCCAAAATGAACAACCATCAAGTCCTGCTTTTACTTAATGATAACCCCATGCTATTTTGACTATCAGAATTGGATTCCAGTATTTTTAAATCACTAAAAGTTCTAACTGAGCATTCCAAACCCAAATATAGGTTACAGTTTATTCTTCTATTTGTACACAATTTCCTTGTGGAAAACAATGCATTGTCACTGCTATCAAAACTGAAAAACAATAAATACCTCTGATCGCAAAGTTCAGGAAATTTCCCTGAGAATGGGGTGATACATTTCATATATTCTTATATATAATTGACTCATTATTTTGCTGATGGCGAATCTACTTCTTGGAAGGTAATTCCGATCAATGAAAAAATTGTTTTAAATCTTCTGGGCTACTTAGGGCTAGATTATTGTTCAATTTTAAGTCTCTTTTAGGAAATCAATTTGTCTTCTTCTATCAATTAACAGCATTTGTTCATTGACTTAAAATACAAATTGAGTTTTAAGTCTGTCTCTGAATATAATGGGGAGAGTAATAAATGAATTATGTTTACTTGGAAAAAAAAAGAAATAAAGAGATAAGTTATCCAACATACTATTGAGAAAAAAATCAAGAGTAAAGCAGAGCACTGTTGGTAGAAAGAATTCAATCTCACCTGTCTTCTCTGCTATACTAAGTGACAGAAGACCACATGATTCAAACAGTGAAAAGATGATGCCCTTGGCTGGTTTTTCAAGGACAAAAGAGGTAATACTAGGTTGTTAAATATGCAGGCACCTTTCTCGCAATACTGCTGTGCAAATGTCAACATCTTCAAATAAACGGAAAGTCACTAAAAAGCTAGTAATTAAGTCCCAGTTTTTTGGCTAGAAATCAAAAAGGTGACACATAAAAATCACTGTGATTTAATTATTGGAATGAAAATGGCTACATATAGAAATACTTCAGTTGTAAATTTCTGGGGAAATCAGAATTTTTAAATTTGGAATGGTCTTTAAGAGATGAAATATGAACTGAGAATATAAAATTTAGAAACCCAAATTCAGGTAAAGAATTTTTTTTTTTTTTTTTAGTAAATTAGTCTGGTATCAATGAGTCAGTAAGATATATGTAAAAATTTGAATGTTGTTCAATTTAACCTGTGAAATAATGCATTCATTTGAACAATGCAATGGAAAATATCCTGACATGCCCATGCCCCAAAAAGTATTTAGGGTAGAATATATTTATAATACGTTCTGTGTCAAGTGAGACAAATATATAGTAAAAAGCACCAGAAAAAATATGTTAAAAGTCAAAAAATGTGTGCCTTTCAGTGGAAGAATGACCAATGAAATTTTTCTACATTTCTAAATAAAATTTAATATCTCTTTATTTTCTAGAATGAGCATTTATAACATTTACAATCACAAAAGAAAAAGAGAAAGGGAGCCTATACTAATTTACTCATTTATATACCAAACATTTGGGGAGCACCATGCTTGGCTATAGAAATACAGAGTACTTCTCAATTAAATCCCAGAACCACCTACATCAGAATCTTTTGGAAATCATGAAGTTCTACACACCATTCTAGACCAAACTGATGCTTATCTTGTGGAGTAGGGGGGTCAAGGAAGCTGATATCTGGTAATCCCCTTAAGGGATTCTTATGCACACTTGTTTAAGAAACTCTGCTATTGCGACTCATTGGAGGAACCTCTACACTTGACTGATATATATGGCTTTCCTAAACTGAGACTTAGAGAAAAAGGGATTTGTCAGGTGGAAAAGAGAAACAAGAGAAGGTCAGAATGACCCTAACGTCCGATCACTCTAAATCAACGTTTCTCAATTCTGATAGTCCTTTTTAATCACTTGAGACTCTGCTCCTCAAGGATGTCAAGTACTGCCATCAGTTGGGAGTGTGTTCAAAATGCAGACCTTCCACCCAAAGCCTGGACCTATTGAATTTGAACCTTCACTTTAATCAAATTTTAGGATAATCTGTATCCCTGTTAAATTTAGAGAACCATATTTGAGAAGCACCCTAGGTCAGGCCTTTTAAAATGCAATATTTCATTAACTGACCTTCTGGTAGCATTTTTCAACTGTCTTCACTCTTAAATTTGAGTATGTGTTGAGAAGAATATGAATTTCTTTGCTTTGAATAAAGCCTGAATTCACCATAATGCTACCACTTAATTATATAGAAGAGCAAATGAAAGTACTCTTTCCCCGAGGGAATTAGTATTAACAATTTGGTATAAAGCATTCTTGATCTTTCCCCTACATTTATTAAAATACCTCTCAATTCCTTTCTGCCCCGGGGTCATCTGTACACACTATTCCCCATTCTGACAGGGACCTCTCTCACTCTTCACTTAAACTCCAACTTATCCTTGAGGTCTCATATTAAGAAGTCATTTCCTCAATAAAATTTTTGACTTTTTCCAGAATAGGTTGTTTTCCTGGTATTTGCTTTTTTTTTT
>CM053607.1:88434255-88460088 GCA_028646535.1 Procyon lotor
ATTGGGATCATTCCCTGCATATTTTCAGACCACAATGCCATGAAACTAGAAGTCAATCACAAGAGGAAAGTTGGAAAGAACTCAAATACATGGAGGCTAAAGAGCATCCTACTAAAGAATGAATGGGTTAACCAGGAAATTAAAGAAGAATTAAAAAAAAATTCATGGAAAGAAATGAAAATGAAAACACAACTGTTCAAAATCTTTGGGACACAGCCAAGGCAGTCGTAAGAGGAAAGTATATAGCAATATAAGCCTTTCTCAAGAAACAAGAAAGATCTCAAATACATAACCTAACCCTACATCTGAAGGAGCTGGAGAAAGAACAGCAAAGAAAGCCTAAACCCAGCAGAAGAAGAGAAATTATAAAGATCAGAGCAGAAATCAATGAAATAGAAACCAAATGAACAGTAGAACAAATCAACGTAGAAACTAGGAGGTGGTTGTTTCAAAAAATTAATAAAATTGATAAACCCTTGGCCAGACTTAACAAAAAGAAAAGAGAAAGGACCCAAATTAATAAAATCATGAATGAAAGAGGAGAAATCACTACCAACACCAAAGAAACACAATTATAGGAACATATTATGAGCAACTATATGCCAGCAAATTAAGACAATCTGGAAGAAATGAATGCATTCCCAGAGACACACAAACTACCAAAATTGAACCAGGAAGAAATAGAAAACCTGAAGAGACCCATAACCAGTAAGGAGATTGAAGCAGTCATCAAAAACCTCCCAATAAACAGGAGCCCAGAGCCAGAGGGCTTCCTAGGGGAATTCTACCAAACATTTAAAGAAGAATTAATACCTATTCTCCTGAAATTGTTCCAAAAAATAGAAATGGAAGGGAAACTTCCAAACTCATCTTATGAGGCCAGCATTACCTTGATCCAAACCCAAAGACCCCATCCAAAAGGAGAATTACAGACCAATATCCTTGATGAACACCAATGTAAAAATTCTCACCAAAATACTAGGCAAAAGGATCCAACAGTACATTAAAAGGATTATTCACCACGACCAAGTGGGGTTTATTTCTGAGCTGCAAGGTTGGTTCAATATCTGCAAATCAATCAATGTGATACATTAATAAAAGAAAGAACAAGAACCATATGATACTCTCAATTGATGCTGAAAAAGCATTAAAGTACAACATCCTTTTTTGATCAAAACTCTTCACAGTGTAAGCATAGAGGGTATATTCCTCAACATCATCAAAGCCATCTATGAAAAACCCACAGTGAATATCATTCTCAATGGGAAAAAGCTGAGAGCTTTTCTTCTGAGATCAGAAACACGGCAGGGATGCCCACTATCGCCACTGCTATTCAACATAGTACTAGAAGTCCTAGCCTCAGCAATCAGACAACCAAAAGAAATAAAAGGCATCCAAATTGGCAAAGAAGAAGTTAAACTCTCACTCTTTGCAGATGATATGATATTTTATGTGGAAAACCCAAAAGACTCCACTCCAAGACTGCTAGAACTCATACAGCAATTCAGTAATGTGGCAGGATAAAAAATCAATGCACAGACTTACTTTCATTGGGAATTTTAGCTTTTAGTTTTACAAAATATCTTAATGTCTTATTTTTTTTCTTTTTTGTTTATTTTTATGGTCCAGTTACATACAACTCTCTTTTTTTCTTTCAAGGTTTTACTTAAATTCCAGTAAGTTAACAAACAATGCAACATGTTTCAGGTGCAGAACCTAGTGATTCATCACTTACATATAACACCCAGTGCTCATCATAGGCACCCTCCTAAATCTCCATCACCCATTTAATCTCTCCCCCACAAATACCTCCCCTCTAGTAACCCTCAGTTTGTTCTCTATAGTTCAGAGTCTATTTTCCAGTTTACCTCTCTTCTCCCCACTATGTTCATCTGTTTTGTTTCTTAAATTCCACAGATGAGTGAGATCACATGGTATTTGTCTTTCTCTGACTGATTTATTTTGCTTAGCATAACACACTCTAGCTCCATCCGGTTATTACAAATGGCAAGATTTCATTCTTTCTGATGGATGAATACTATTCCATTGCATACGTACACACACACACACACACACACACACACACACACACACACACACACACCACCTTTTCTTTATCCATTCCTAAGTTGTGGATGTTTGGGTTCTTCACATAACTTGGCTATTGTTACGAATGCTCCTATAAACATCAGGGAACATGTGTTCCTTTGAATCAGTATTTTTGGTATCCTTTGGGTAAATACCTAGTAGTGCAATTGCTGGGTCATAGGGTAGTTCTATTTTTAACTGTTTGAGGAATCTCCATACTGTTTTTCAGAGTGACTGCACTAGTTTGCATTCCCACTGACAGTACAAGAGGGTTCCCCTTTCTCAGCAACCTCAGCCCTACCTGTTGTTTCCTGTTGTTAATTTTAGCCATTCTGACAAAGTGTGATGTGATCTCTCATTGTAGTTTTGATTTGTAGTTCCCTGATGATGAGTGTTGTTGACCATCTTTGCATGTGTCTGTTGGCTATTTGTTTGTCTTCTTTGGAAAAATGTCTATTCATGTCTTCTGCACAGTTTTTAACTGGAATATTTGGGGGGTTTTGGCAGTTGAGTTTTGATAAATTCTTTATGAATTTGGATACTAACCCTCTGTCAGATATGTCATTTGCAAATATCTTCTCTTATTCTAAAGGCTGCCTGTTAAATTTGTTGACTGTTTCCCTGTCCCTGTGCAGAAGTATTTTTTATCTTGATGAAGTCTCAATGTTTATTTTGCTTTTGTTTCCCTTGCCTCTGACAAAGTGTCTAGTAAGAAGGTACTACAGACAATGTCAAAGAGGGTGCTGCCTATGTTCTTCTCTAGGATTTTGATGGATTCCTGTCTCACATTTAGGTCTCTCACTCATTTTGAATTTATTTTTATGCATGGTGTAAGAAAGAACTTAGTCTTATCGTTATTTTTCAGTTTAAATTTTATCTTGTGAAATATCAATATTCTGATCACTAATATATTTACTTAATATGTCCTTGACAATTTTATTTTCAACCATTCTGAGTCTCTTTCCTTTGGGCATGTCTTATATATAATGTAGTTTGGGGTGTTGCTTTGTTTACCAGTCACAAAATAGTTTAATAGGTCAATTAACCCCTTTTATTTTTTTATATGATCTGTATTTTGGCTTCAACTCTGCCATACTACTTTATGTTATATAAAATACTTAGTACCTTTCCATTTTTTGGTTTTCTATTTGAAAATAGAATAATATTATAAAATAATGCCTTTTTTTCTTTTCCCTATATCTCCTTGAACATCTAGCTTAAAACAAGTATCAATGTACTCTCAATAACTATGAAATAATCAGTAAGCCTTTTAAACTTTCAGGTTTTTCTTATTCTACCCTAATATTTTGATAGTTATAGTATATTTGCGTTTTTGGAGTTCATAACTATTATGTACTCTACAGTTTTCTTATATACCTACTATTTGGTTTGAGTTTTATGTGCAAATGTATGTTTAATATTCATTACAGTACTTACTTCAATTTTCTTTTGTTTTTTTTTATCATTGCCTTAAGCTCATTCTTTGTTAAATTCCTCAGAATATTCCTTGAACTACATGTTGGTAACAGTTTGTGTCCAACTGTTCTATCAGGAAGTCATTTTAGCTGGTTTTAAAATAAATGGCTCACATTTTTTTTACTGAGTAAAAACAACTTTTAGCATAAACCATTACTATCAAGAAGTTTGATGACATCAAATTTTCTTTTTTTGATAAATGTCTTGGTCTTTTTTCCTCAGTGCTCAGTTTATTTTTCGGTTTCTTTAAAATCCAGTAATTTTACTGTAATATGACTTTGCAGTTCTGTGCATATTTTAAGTGACATAATTTTATGCCAAATTTCAACAGATAAATGTTGAGTTCTTTCAATGTATAGGGTTGTCTCCTTTTTAATTTCAAAGACATTTTCTTGATTTACAGTTTTTACTATTTTTCTTTTCCAATGGCTTAGTTTTCTTATTCAAGGATCTCTAATTATATGCATATTAGACCTTCTTTGCCTATCGTCATTTTGTACTTTTTTTTTTTAAAGATTTTATTTATTTATTTATTTGTTGGAGAGAGAGAGATCACAAGTAGGCAGAGAGGCAGAGAGGGGGGGGGAAGCAGGGTCCCCACCGAGCAGAGAGCCCGATGTGGGGCTTGATCCTAGGACCCTGAGATCATGACGTGAGCTGAAGGCAGACGCTTAACCCACTGAGCCACCCAGGTGCCCCTCATTTTGTACTTTTTTTGAACTACTTTCTCATTCTTCATTTATTCTTTTTGCTTACTATTTACTTTCAGGTTTTATTGGTGGTATCTATTTACTCTCATGCTTATTTTAGACTGTATTTCTGAAATGATTTTTTCTTTATCAATTCTTGTTTTAGTCTCATTTAAGCTGTTTTTACATATCACCTATAACTTTAATTTTTAGCTTCTTTTGAAATGTTACATCATCATGTTATACTTTTGTTTTATGGGCACATCTTCCTGGCTCCAGTTTTCTGTGGGAACATTATTATTATTTTTTTAAAGATTTTATTTATTTTACAGAGAGAAACACAGAGAGAGAGGGAACACAAGCAGAGGGAATGGTAGCGGGAGAAGCAGGCTTCCTGCCAAGCAAGGAGCCCGATGCGGGGCTCGATCCCAGGACTCTGGGATCATGATCTGAGCCAAAGGCAGACGCTTAATGACTGAGTCACCCAGGTGCCCCCTGTGGGAACATTATTATGCTCCTTATTCTTGCTTTCTTTTTTTCATCATAATTACTGCCATGGAATCCAATTTAGTTTTCCTTAAGTTATAGGAGGGATGGAAAGGTTATAAGAGCTTTTCTAGCATCACTTACCTACCAGTGTGCTTTGTAGGGTTTTTTTTTCTTTAATATTTTATTTATTTATTTTTGGGAGGAGAAAAAGAGATAGCGAGAGAGAACACAAGCAGGGAGGAGAGGGAGAAGCAGGCTTCCCACTGAGCCCGGAACCAATGCTGAGGCTCAATCCCAGGACTCTGGTGTCATGAGCTAGCAGAAGGCAGACACTCAATTGACTTAGCCACCCAGGTGCCCCTCTGCTTTGTAGTTTTAATGAAGTGTTAGAAGCTATAGCCTCATGGTGCCTGCATGGCTCAAACACCCCTGCTTGTACTCCCTTTCTCACTGTCTGTCAAATAAATAAAATCTTTTAAAAAAAATTTAAAAATTTAAAAAATTTTAAAAGGCTATAGCCTTTTACTTTCTGACACTCTCTGAGCTCTGTGCCTCTCCTCCACTTCTATGTAAACTTCTTTCTGCACCTACTGACACTGTTCTGCCTAATTTACACTGTATTCCTGTCAGTTTCCCATAGATTTGTGTTTTATTTTGAGAGTGAAAAGTGCTACTCTGGACTTTTCAGACCTTACCATAGCCCTTGCACTCATCCTCAAGTTGGTATATAAAAAAACATTTTCCATTTTTAGCTGCCTTTTTCAAATTGGCTTATAGTGTTTTCTAGTGAATACCTATTGATTATTTTTAAATACTCCTGGGTTTTTGCTTCTATTTACCTACCCCTAAATTATACTATGTCATGACTCTCCCTTACCTTCTCTAAAATGTGGTTTTAAGAATACCTTGTCTATAAGTTTTATTGTAGGTAGTGCTTCTTTTATTCCAAAGTGACATCCTAATTGTTTGCCTGCATTTGTAGAGACACTCAAAAGGATTAAAAATTATACCACTTTCATCATTTTTCCAAAATCCTCTAACTTTTTAAAGTGATATTTAAAAGGCTTATATATAATTTTAACCAACACTTGTAATTCCGATCTTTTGCATTCATTATTCCTTAGATTGTTACAAAATCTACATTACATTTTTTTTTCTCCTAAAAAACAAACAAACAAAAAACTTAATCTGTTAGGCAACTTCTATAACATTAGGTTTCACAAGTAAAACTATTTTACTTGCAGGGGGGAAAGGGACAGAGAGAATCCCAAGCAGGCTCCATACCCAGGATAGAGCTTGATGTGGGGCCTAATCCTAGGACCCTGAGATCATGATCTTAACTGAAATCAAGAGTCAGATGCTTAACAGACAGAGCCACCCAGGTACCCCCTGAATGTTTTCTATTTGTAAGAGCACAAATCGACCCTCAGAAATTCAATCTTTAATACTGCTGGACCCAGAGGACCAATTTATTCCTTTTTAACATACATATAGTATATAGTTAAATAAAATGTTCTACTAAGTGAGCATTTAGACTGTTTTCAAATTATATATATGACTTACGGTGTTTTACTAACATCCTTGAGTACTTTAGTATTTCCACAGAATATATTTTTCATTCTTTTTTTCTTTTTATTAACATATAATGTATTATTTGCCCCATGGTACATGTCTATGAATCATCAGGCTTACATATTTATTCTTCACTCTTCAATGTGGAATTGTTCTGTGCATATTTCAAATTTTGCATAAATTTTCAAATTGCTTTTGAAAGAAGCTAGAAGAAAGATGTGTATTTTCATTCTCAGGCTAGCACTGCTAGTCTTTTCTGAGAATTGGAAAGTCCATCAAACATATAATACTGTGTTATAAAATGGAAGTGAGTCAAAAGTCAACCCATGAACAGGTCCAAGATTTTCCTCAAAAATCACTTTGAGGGTTTCTCCAGTTCATGGACAGACAACTGGTTACTTTAAGAAATCCCAAATCACAAGCCAAGGGTACAATAATTTTAACTTGACAAAATGCCACATGATTATCAGCAAGTATACACTTGGCCAGATGATTTCACCCTCCTTTCTCCTTTAATCTCCCAGGCTTCTCTGTTAGTGTGTGGGTCCACTCCACTGCTACCATGCTTTGAATGCTGCTTCTTGTTTGATATTTAAAAAATAAGTCACACTTCCCTCAAGATAAGGGAAGTAAAAATAAAGCAACAGAATATAGAAAAGGTAGAGGAGTAAGAGGATTAAATCTTAAACCAAAAAAAAAGCATATACACTAGCACAATAAAACATTTTGGGAGGGAAAATAATATAAGGTAGCAAAACAAAATTTAAGATAAAAGATAAAAACTAACAATATGTCAAAACACAAAACCAGAAAGGAGAAAAGGACTGCCATGGAAGTTAATATCAGGTAAAGTAAAAGGAAATCTAAAAGAAAAAGAAAAAAGAAAATTTTAATGGCAGTAGAGCTTTAAGGTAATGAGAAAAAAACAAAGGATACCAAGAAATTTAACTGAAGAACTAAAGCCCACATTTTAAAGTACTACACAGTCTATACCATAGCAAAAATAAATACTAAAATATTACTATTTTCTAAACAATAAAACAAAAGACACCTTTAATATATAAGAAAACAGAACAAAGAAAGTGAAAAAGATGAAAAAATGTTGACACCTCACTGTAGGCATGATTCCCACTACAGATCATCTCACAGCAGAACATGGAGACAGCACTTAGGAGCTCTTTTTAATACTTGCCATTCCACAGATTTGGGCCATGCTTTAAAACAGCCATCAGGGGCACTTGGGTGGCCCAGCTGGTTAAGCATTTGACACCTGGATTTTGGCTTAGGTCATAATCTCAGGGTCATGAGGTCAAGCCCCACATTAAGCTCCATATGCAGTATGGAGCCTGTTTGAGATTCTCTCTCTCTCTCTCCTTCTTCCTCTGCCCCTCCCCTCATTTTAAAAAAAAAAAAAAAGGAAAGGAAAAAAGAAAAAGAAAAAGAAACAGCCACCAAAGAAAATTACATTCTTGTCAGATAAAGAGCAATTTTCCTTCCTTACAGCTAAAGTTAAAAAGTGGAACGAGTCCACTGATGAGATACTCATCCTTCCTCTCTGTTATTTTCAATATAGTGACTATGAATCTCAATCCACAATCTTACGTGAGATATAACTTCAATTTCTATAAATCAACTGAATTTCTATTTTGAACTGCCATATCAGATGACAGAAGCTCATTTCCATCAGTATGTTATGTCCTCTCTCCCTCTCATCTTTGGCCCTGGATCTAAGTTCTAAAGGGCTGACCAAGTATGAAGGTGTGGTAGAGTATGCAACATTTTTCTGATTCTTGGGAGTCTTCTGTCTATATAGTATGTACTAATCTATTTTCTTCTTAGATACTCACTCTCGTCCCTGAAGTACTTTAGAACCCTCTTCTAAGCAACCCTCTTTTCTGTCTGTTTGGCTTTTTTTAAGACTGGGTCTTCTCCACTACTTCCAGAGAATCTTTACTCTAAGACATGGGGGCAATTCTGGTGCTCCTGTGCAGAAATGGCCATTTAGAGTCTTACTGGAATGTCACCATAATGGATTTCAAACTCTTCTCTCATGTCTCCCAGTCCATCGATATTTCATTACCTTGATGGGTCTATCCAGGAAGCTGGATCCAGGGCCTACTCTGTCTAGAATGGGAGAGTCTCTCTCTTCTTTGGACCAAGGAAATCTTTTCTGTTTTCAAAGAAAGCTCCATTCTCCTCAAATCCACACCCCCTGTTTACCTTAAATCTTGGGACTTTGGACTTTTCAGTCAAAAAAGTGTCTAGAAGACAATGATCATGGCCAACTATCAAACTGAAAAAAAGTAGAGAGATGGGAAATATTTGGAGAAAAAAATATTGGATACCAGTTTCAGAAATATGTTCTTATTATGTAGTCCTTTTTCTCACTATGTCTTATTCATTTCAAAAATTTTTGAACTAAACTCAAAAGGTTGCTTTCTATTTTGATTTTTGATTTTTAAGATTTTTAGAAATTCATTTTCTTCTTTTAATTTACATTAATGCTCTCTTTCTATTAAAATATTAACAAGACCAAATTATCATTGCATTATTAATGCCCCTGGCTAACTAAACATTGGCCCTTCCCTTTGTGAGTTTCTATACTAAAATGTGAGATTGGCTTTTTAAGCTTAATTTAAAAAGAAGAGATGAGCCTACAATTTTGGTGAAAACACAGTTTTCATTGCTTCCCTTTGATATTAAAATAACCTTAAATTTTAGAACTTTCTTTTTTCTTGAATTGAGACCAGCTTTAGAAAAATGATGAGAGGAAGGGGAAGGAAATCTTTTCCCTTGCTATCAGGTCTACAGATGTGGAATCAAAGCTTGTGTCTATAAGACAATTTGCAACAATTTTATATCGTGTTGTTTGGGTCTCTTATTTCTCCACATCATATGGATAGAAAAGAATGAGGTGTTACTCACTGAGAGCCAATTAAGAGGCCTCTGTCTAAAAACCCCACAGAAGAGAATGACAAGGGAGCCGGAAATATCTTTTGATGTAATTTCAGAGCGAGTGGCAACTTTACTTAAAAACAGTATGGATATAATTTGAAACCCTCATCCCATATACCATTCTTAACATATTTTTTCACATTAACAATCCAGAGCTCGAGTTCATGCCAATCCTCCCAATGATTCTAATTTAAACACCCAAAAATATCATTATAAAAAAATATAATCTATATTATTTACTTTTGTTTAAGGAGAATTATACATAAAACCTAATAGGACGAAGGTAAACACCCTATATTGTTAAACAATGCAAAACAGAAGAGAAAATGGGCATTCGGATTCTTCCGTATCATCTTATTTCTACAAATAACT
Source organism: Procyon lotor (assembly GCA_028646535.1). Taxonomy (NCBI): domain Eukaryota; kingdom Metazoa; phylum Chordata; class Mammalia; order Carnivora; family Procyonidae; genus Procyon; species Procyon lotor. The sequence goes on from CM053607.1 coordinate 88,443,897, forward strand.
CCCAATTTCCCCAATTAAGGTTGACAAACAAAATGACTGCTAATTGCTTTACTGAAACAACTTCGTTAAATTTTCCCACACCATTCCTTTAACACAAAATCTATGCTTTAGGTGAAGGATACTAATGATACATTCTCATTGACAAGAGCATAACAGATCTGTCTACAATAGTTCAATAAAGTCAAAGTTAACTAAATAAGGGGGAAAAAATTCATACAGACTAAAAAAGCACCTGAAATAGAAAACAAGAAAGAATGTAAAACTAAAGAAATAAACAATGAGTCTCCCAAAAAATCTACAGTGTGGCTTTTTTTTTTAAATGTATGCTTCCCAAAATGGGTTAAAACACATCCTTTCTAATAAGGAATAGCCAATTATGTAAATCTGTACTCTTAACACAGAACACTAACTGAGTCTGGGAGAAAGAACGAGCAGATGGAGAGACCCTTGGGAGAGCTGGTGTAAATAAAAACTCCTGAGGCAGAAAGAATCCTTTCACTCGAGGGAAAAATCTAAGCTTTTTCAAACTGAAACAATTTTCTCTTTGTGCACTTAGCTATTCAAATAAAGAGGGCAATACAAATGTGCAATAATAAGTTGGATCCATCATGATATTCAACCTTCCAAAACAATGCCCAGCTCTGCTGTTAATAATTTAATATGGCTGATCATTTTGTAGAAAAGAAGATTCTCCTTCCAGAGGGCCATTTTTATCAACTACATTCATCTCTGAATTCACAGTTCAAACTCACTTCAAAGCTTGTCGTAGGCAAGAGATCTCAGCCACTTTCTCATGGGCCTTACCAAGCATAGCAGTTGGCAGTAACACAATGATGCTCATTTGGACGTGAGCGTGACAGTGGTAATGTATCTCACTGTTAATATTCACAACATCATTCTCTATGGAGCGGGAAGAAGAAAAACAGGTGGGTGGGATTTTATCTTACATGTTATTTTTTTCATGGACAGCTTTTATCCTGCAGTCTTTTCTTTTCCCTTTCCCTTCTCTCTGCCCTTTGTTTCTTTACCCTGCATAACCTCTCCATTACCTCTTCACCTCACCTCTCATGAACTAATTAAGCAACCTGGTGGATGTTCTTCCCTACACTTCTCTTTGGTCACTAAGACTACTGAAGGGAGGACTTGCCTAACAAAAATAATAGCGGTACAGGAATAGACAAGTAAGTTAGGAGAATAAAAATAAGTGAAGAGAAATAAAACCTAATATAAACTGGAGTTTAATTCAGGACTAAAGTAACATTTCATTTAGTTGGAAGAGGTCATTTATTTCATAAATGGAGCCTAAACAACTGGTTATCCATCTGAAAAAAAATGAAGTTGGACCCTTAAGTCAAGCCAAATGCAAAAATAAATTCCAGATGGATTGAAGACTTATGTATAAAAATTAAAGCAATGAAAACTGTTCAAAATTCTTTATGTACAATCCTAGAGGGAGGAAAGACTGTTTCACCAATTCTGGGAACCCAGACACACTAAAAAAAAAAGTACCAATGCATTTAAATACTCAAAATTTAAAATTTTGTTTGAGGGGTGCCTAAGTGGTTCAGTGGGTTAAAGCCTCTATCTTCAGCTCAGGTCATGATCTCAGGGTCCTGGGATGGAGCCCTGCATCGGGCTCTCTGCTCAGCAGGAAGCCTGCTTCCTCCTCTCTCTCTCTGCCTGCCTCTCTGCCTGCTTGTGATCTCCTGTCAAATAAATAAATAAAATCTTTAAAAGAAATTTTTTTTTGTTTGAAAAAGGGACCACACAGGAAAAAATATTTACAACATGTGTGATAGGTAAATGCTTGATATCTTTATTATACAAAGAGTCTTATAAATTAACAAAAGAAGAGCAAACAACCCAGTGTATGTTGGGGTAATAGATATAAAAGAGTCAGTTGAAAGCAAAATACCAAAAAGCATTCAGCCCTGTTAAGGCAACAGTGAGATAATTTAAAGCCATCAGATTGTCAAAAATAAAGACTTAGGATACCTATTTTTAGCAAGGATTCAGGAAAAATTCTACTATATTGCTTGTGGGAATGTGAATTAATGGAGGGTTTTTTGGGAAAGTAATCTGCAATATTCATTAAGTTGAAAATATATATACCATAATCCACATAATCCCACTGCTATGAATTTATTCTATAGAAATAATAGCATCAAGATATAAAGGAATATATTTACAAAGTATTTAAATGAAGAGTCATTATAGTGAGAAAAAAAAAGAAAGTGTTCATCAAAAGAGCAGTTCTTAAAAATATCATTACAGTCATAAAATGCATTTGACAGCATTAAAAGGAATACATTGGATATGAGCCAGTTGATTTGAAGGTATTTCTCCAGTGTGTGGTTCAGCAAGGAAATCAAGATTCTGAGAAGCTTATGTTATATGACCTTTTCATTTTTAAGGAGAAAAAATAATACTGTGTATGGATGTGTTTTTTTTCTTTTTAAAAATAACACCTTTAACTGACATAATTCACTGTCTCATAGGGTACACTTCAGCATGTCATTTATTTTTGTCTTCATTTTAAACTGTCATGGAAAACGACCAAAGGAAGCCTAGAGCACAGACTGTCTACCCAGGCAGAGTACAGCAACAGAGAAGCAACATGAGCTTCTCCTTGAAGCACAGGCAGAGTTGAAAGATTAAACACAAAACATCCGTGGTTTCTGGTGCCAAGTAGAAGCATTCTTGGTGAAGGAAGCCAAAGAACAGAGAATCAAAATATATTTCACCTAGAGTCTCTTGGTGCTTGTTAACTTGAATGAAACTCTTTCCTGATTACTATCCCATTACACGAGCAAACACTATTAAAAAACCATGGCAAAGATTTTGATTGATACCTCATTCTAGAAAGATTTTCTAGCTCCAGGCACCCTCTTCTTTCACTTACAGCTCCACCACAAATAGACACACGCATTTAAAGTAAGAACAGATGACAGTGACACAACAGCACTGCTCCAAAGAACACCAATCGCCACCTCCAGGAGATGTGCAATGTGGCCATCCTGGCCACGTGAGGCTTAAATATTGAAAATATTGCAGCAAATATTAAACTGATGATTTTTACTTTCTCTTTTAATGTGTATTTCATGGCATTTTCTCATCATGAATTTCGATAATTTCGAGAGATTATCACTCTATGACAGGAGACGCTAGAATCTCATTTCCTAGGGAGATTTTAGGCTTTAAAACCAGGCCTTGTTGGGGAACCTGGGTGGCTCAGTGGGTTAAAGCCTCTGCCTTCAGGTCAGGTCATGATCTCAGGGTCCTGGGATCGAGCCCCGCATCGGGCTCTCTGCTCAGCGGGGAGCCTGCTTCCCCCTCTCTCTCTGCCGGTCTCTCTGCCTACTTGTGGTCTCTCTCTCCCTCTGTCAAAAAAAAAAAAAACCTTTAAAACCAGGCCTGTGAAAAGAGAGGCTTTGCTAAATTCCTCTGTCTAAACTTTAGCATATCAAAAGCAACCCTGGAGGGTCCAGCTAATTGACTTCTGTGGTATTATGGAGATGATAGCCTTAGTTTAAGGTTTAACAAGAGTAAAGAGGAAGAAGGAAGTAAAAGAAAATCCTATTCCTTCATCTCTTTCCTGAGGAATATAAAGGTAAACCAAGGTGGGAAAGAGCAGCAAGTGGGCACATTATTTCTTGACTGTTCCTCCCTGGGCTTTATTCCCAAATATGGGAGACCTAGAAGTCAAGGTGTCTCTCAGGCTGCCCAACACCCACCTCAGCTGGACCCCAACAACGTATGGCATCACGAAGAAGCCAAGAGCCTTGTTCTCAAGCTGATATCAACCCCAAGAGGACACACAGGCTGAAGTGGGAGAGAGTGGGCCTGGCAAATCAACAGAGCAAGCCCAGGTGACCTTGAAAAGGCAGAGAAGGCTGACACGGGATGGTGATGCTCTGCAGCTAGGGAGAGCAAGGGGGAGGCCAAATCCACAAAGAGAAGGCAGCTAAGGCCCCATGGGGACATCCTAAGCCAAAAGAAGCCACACACTTAATAGCTGCAGATATGCAGCCAGTAAGAACACCACCATCCAGGGTGCCTGGGTGGTTCAGTCAGTTAAGTGTCTGCCTTCAGCTCAGGTCATGATCTCGGGGTCCTGGGATTGAGACCCGCATCGGGCTCCCTGCTCATTGGGGAGTCTACTTTCCCTCTGCCCGTTGCCCCCACTGCTTGTGCTCTCTCTCTCTATCTCTCTCTGTGATAGATAGATAGATAGATAGATAGATAGATAGAAAGATAGATGATAGATAGATTGATAGATAGATAGATAGATAGATAGATAGATAGATAGATAGATAGATAGATAAAAGAACACTACTACCATCCAGGGGGCAGGGGCCAGTGCCTAGGAGATGGCTGCTAACAGTGCTAACAGCCACCACACTCCAGGACAAGCCAGAGGCCACAGGTCCATGTCCCCCCTATGGCGGCACAACCAGAGACCACTGAAAGGAGAGAAACAGGGAGGAAAAGCTTTTGAAAAACTGAGCGTTTTTATTTTCTATAATTTTTTTTTTTTTTTAAAGTATGTTCCACGCCCAGCGTGGGGCCCAACTGAGGCCTCCAACTCATAGCCTTGAGATCAAGCCCTGAGCTGAGATCAAGACTCAGACACTCAATCAACTGAGCCACCCAGGTGCCCCAGATGTATTTTTATTTAAAAGAGACTTATTCTCCTGAAAGAGGGATGGAAATGATGGGGATAAGAGTAAAACATTAAGCTACATTGGGCAGTTAGGTTAATTTTTGTTTTCCTACTGAACAACCAGTGACAGCACACAGAAATGTCCTTAAATCTCAAACAAAAGTTTAAAGGACAAACTTAAAGGATATTCCACTTTCACTGCCAACCCAAGCCACTGTGCAAGTTGGGCGAGCTCCTCTGGTGCCCCTTGGAGGCAATCGTGTTCCCCCCGCTGCTTACGGACACAGGATCTCTGGCCTCTGAAACCTCTGTCTGGGAGGCTCTGCTCCCCAGCCCGTCCACCAGCCATCAGAGTAGCAGCTCCAGCACGCTCCATAATCCCTCTGACACATTCAAATCTGTGAAAAACATAGGGCTCCATAACTATTGTCAAAAGGCATCTTCTTCTCAGCCCACTCCCCGGAGAAATTCAGGTGCAGAAAAGGATACTTCTAAAAAATTATCCAATTGGCCAGTCGTGAGCCTACAGCTTCAGACAACACAGGAGGAAAAGCCTTCTCCTTGCCCCCCTCGTATGTTGCCTTCTCCAACCTGCTTTCACTTCTCCCTGGTTAGGCACTGGGTTTTGGCTAAACCAAGATGTTCCGATTTTTTTCTTTGTGTCTTCTTTTCAAACCACAAACTTAACTCACACGGGAGCCAAACCCCTTAACTAAAGGATAATTTATGACAGCGCCACTAGCATTTTAAGCAAAATTGGTTTTGGGGACAGGGGTAGAAAAGCCAGGAGGTCAGAAGTTGATTCCTGAGGAAGGTATGCCAGCGGCCTCCTCCCTAGGGCTGGCGGGCTGGGATTATCACATTACACAGAGGGCCTGTGCCAAGGCCAGTAACAATGCCACTCGGATTCTATTCATTCCCTCCATGGTCTCAGCAGAGCCTGCCGAGCAGGCAAGCTCCCTGCTCTGAGGACACAGGTCTTGCAGAAGGGCTTGTTTTTTAGCACTGGGACAGTCAATGAAATGTAAGAGGCTCGGGTGCCACAGTGAAGAGAGGCCATGTTGCTTGGATATGTGAGCCTGGAACACGTCCTGTGCTTCCACAGAAGGCAACACGATCCACCAACAAAAGCTCTAAGTGGTGCTTAGCGAGACAAGGCCCAACCAGCACAAGAGAAAAGGATGACTCACGCAAGACTCTGTACACACATGTTGGGCACGTCTTCTCCGCTCACGAATCACACACAGGAGCTGCAGGTCAAGACACTCAAGGCCAATCCGAGGTTACCCTGTTCGAGGCCCAGGTATCTGACCCAGATGTGAATAACTCAGAGCCGGCATGCAGCCTCCAGTAGGGAACAAACAATCCTGGCTGGGAAGAGCTTCTGGAGTGGGATTTCCAGATCCACGTGGGGGGCGTCATGGGAGGCAAAGGACGAGCCAGGACTAGTAAAGCTGCTTCTCTTTTTTCTATCACAGAGACCTTTTCAGCTTCTGTACAGAAACGAAGACACCTGAGTAAAAGTGCCCTGGGAGACTGGCGTTAAGGGTGGGATCACATAGTGTCTGGGTACTCACTCAAGCCAGAGGGTGGAGAGAGGTGCTGCTGTGTTGGAAAAGCCATGTTCTAGTGATGGCCCTCATTCCTCCTGCCTTTCTGGGGTCACTGACCCAAGAGAGCCACCCATGCCGACCTGGGAGCTCAGGGGGCTGCTCTAGCCTACACAGATGCCTCCTTCGGGATCGACTGGGCTGGCAAAGAGCGCACAGGCCCAAGGAGACTTCTGGGGGGTGGTAAGATGCAGTTTCCTTGGCAAGGCTACCCTGTATATGAATCAACTACGTAAGTGTCACCCCAGTCAACTCAACAAGTACTTCTAGCAGACTTTCCCAAATGGCTTATTAAAAGTATACAGTTTGTATTTTAAGAGCCAGCTTCCTCTTGGAAGATTATGAAGCACACCGGTAATCATATAAAATTCCCCATATCGTATATGCTATTTATTATGACTAGAACCGCCTAACTCTAATAACTTTTCTCCCAGATAAAGAAAATTAATTTAATCTGCTCATTTTCCACTTACTATCTGTTCGGTCACAACAGAGAAAGAAAAGCCAAAGTGGAAACGAAATTATTTTTAAGAGAATTAATATAGCTAAGGAAGCATGCCCTGCTAGACCAGTAATGATGGGCCCCTGCCAGGTTCCAACGGAGGATACTGTTTCAAACATTACAGCATTTTGCTGATGAACATGCCCCACTGAATTTCTAACCATTCATTTTCTAAATTGTACTTTTTAAAACTTGACAAGACTTGTTTGGTTACTTTATTATACCCTCTTCTGAATTTCTTCCTTCTGGAAGTTTTTTTTTCCCCACCCTTAAAGGGCTATCATCCCTGCTTTGTACAAATCTATCTTGCTAGTCAGACATTCTCAAAGTTCTTCACAGCTCCCTCCTTTTACACTGGTTAATTTTTACATCTGAATGGTGGATAGAAAAGGCCAATTTCACAATCTGGAAGGTGTTTCCTTAGTAGCAATTTCCTCAATGAGGAAAGGAAAGAGCAGAAGGAAAGGAAAGAGCAGAAGGAAAAGGAAAGCAGAAGGAAAAGAAGCAGAAGGAAAAGGAAAGAGCAGAAGGAAAGGAAAGAGCAGAAGGAAAAGGTCAGAGCAGGTCTCACCTAGGCTGTGCGTTTTGTCTGAGGTTTTCAATCCCGTGATTTCTCTTAAAAAGGCCTAGATCAGATACAAACCCCAGCAACACAGATTCATCTCCTGAGACTTGACTGTTTGTGCTCAGCAGAGAAGACCTCACAATTCAGGCATCGTTGCATCCAGTCCCTACTGGTCCAGGTAGGAATCCAAACAGAGAAGCTATCTTCCAGGACAAGGAAGAGAAAGAATTTTTTTTTTTTTTTTTTTTAAAGATTTTATTTATTTGACAGAGAGAAACACAGCGAGAGAGGGAGCACAAGCAGAGGGAATGGTAGCGGGAGAAGCAGGCTTCCCGCGGAGCAGGGAGCCCGATGTGGGGCTCGATCCCAGACCCCTGGGATCTGACCTGGGCCGAAGGCAGACGCTTAACGACTGAGCCACCCAGGCGCCCCGAGAAAGAATTTTTTTAAAATGAAGAACTACATAGCCAACCTTTACTAGCATATACGTCATTTTTATTGTTATACTCCGAATACCCGCAAATCACAAAGGATGTTCCACATCAAGATTCTGGCTGCTATTAATAAGACCACAACTTTGGAAGGCAAAGGCCTGCTTTTTCTCAAGAAACAAGATAAAGAACGATAAAAGGCAACAGAGGCCTAAAACATATCATGAATGCTAATCTTACTGATAGTTTATATTAGCCTTTAATACGGAGCTTCATATTTTTTAACTATTTCTTATTATGGGGAATTCTTATGCCATAAAGAAAATAATCACTTAACTCTCTTCTATTCTATCCATTCTATCAATTGCTTTTGCTGAAAACCAGGAGGTTCCAAGTTTCACGATGCCTCATTCCTAGGATTCTTAACTTAGGGTTCACTTGGATGGGAAAAAAATTAGCAGTAGTATCTGGGACTCTGTCAACAGTATAAATTATCATATATATGTTATAACTGGACATACAAATGAATTATTTATTATTCATTGCTGTGTTTGAATCAGGTAATTTTTATAAAAACCCACTGGTAGATATTTTTTTAGTGTACCTATAAAGAAGCAAACTTCCTACTATATTATAAATTAAAAAAATATTTGGGTAACTGCATGTCACAATACTTCTATGTATTTTACCTGATGCATTTAATTTTTCTTCTGACAGATGAAATACATTAGTTTTAGTATAAGAAAGAATCTACCGGCATCCACATAGCTGAGCAAGATTGTGGCACGCGCACGCACATACACACACATGCACACACACACACGAAAGCTAAGGAATCGTACACCAACTCTATATGAGAGATGGTGTTGGCTAGATGATAGGTAGGGAAGGATTCAAGGAAACCAGAGAAAAGAGCGTCATGCTAAATTATCAAGGTTGGCTGTGTGGGGAGCACTACAGAAACACGCACCACGTATTTGGGCAATATTTACATATTTGGGGGGGGGGACAGTAAGCTGCAGCATGGTCTAGTCACTGTAAGAAAGTGCTGAATCCTTTGGAGTCCACTAATGTTAAATACTGTACAGGCAAAACTCACACAGATAATTCCATGGTAAGGAGAGTTTTAAAATCCAATAAAGTGCCTTATCTGTTTTGAGGCCAATCTAGGAATAACAATTTGAAACAAACAATTTCTCTCCTTCCACAGAAATGTTAATTCTTAAAAAAAAAAAAAAAAAAAAATCTCACCTAACGCCTTATTGAGATTCCCCTGTCTTTGGATGAGCTGCTTCCAGTTCTGCCAAATATTTCTGCAGTTTTGTGCTGCCAGTGTTCCTAGTCTCATAGTCATCTCAAACACAAAATCTTCTCTCATAAAATGTGTTTCAAAATCCCTCTAGTGGAGAAGTCACCTATTAAATTCCTCCCTCAGAGGACACAGTGTTGGCTATGTGGTCTACAATGGAGTCCTTAGCATTCCCAAGGAGTGGCTAAGGAGAATGCAGGTAACAGAAGTAATTAGTGGCACTTGTACACTGAAAGCATTTTGCTCTATTTCCTAACCCGGCAGAGGCCAGTTTCCCAATATTTAAAAAAAAAAAAAAAAAAAGACATTTGAAAATGCAATGTATAGAAAAATGAAAAGGAATAGGTTAGGAAGTGGTTCACACTAGAAAGGACTGTCAAGAATTGGGAGCTGCATTTGCCAGAAATTTGGGGCTCAAAGAGAAATAACTTGCAAAATTTATGGTAGCTATTTTTTCCACCTGATTTGTCCTACTTTCCTATTCCTTCCCTTCTCCTCTACTATTTCCCCTCTTAGTTGCCCACGTCCTCCCTCTCTTCCTCTTCTCCATTTTCCCCCCTTTCTCTTCTCACTATTTTCTAGTCCTTCACCTACTTTTTATTTTGTTTTCTCCTTTAATTTCTGTTTCTCCTTCCCATTCCTGAAGCCCAATGAGGAAATCCCACCTTTGGAAATCCAGAATAGTCACAGGATTCTTCAAGCGTCAAGGATGACATATTATTTCCCATTCTTTTACTTTTGATGCTCTTATCCTTTATTTGTGGAGTATAGCTCTTTAAATACCACATAGATTCATGTGTGCACACATGCACATGTGTGTGTGAACACTCTACAGGTGAGATTCATGCAGCTAATTCCATTGTAAGGCTAATTTTAAAACCCTACAAGGTGTCTCATTATTTTGAAGCCAATCCAGAGAGAGCATGTGTGCATGTGTCTTAGTCCATTTTGATAATCCCTTTTAACTGGGATGTTTAGTTTTTTTTACTAACATTTAGTAATAGTAATAACTAAATTACTAACATTTACTAACATTAATTTACATCAAACGTAATTACTGACATAGTTGAGATTAGCTCTACCATTTATTTGTTTTCTAATCGTCTATTCTTTGATCTTTTGCTCTTCCTTACTTCTTTTGAATCAACAAATATTATTCACTGTATTTCTTCAATTGGATTTTTAGCCATATCTTTTTGTACTATTTTTAATGGTTGCATTGGTCACACGTACCCACAATCAATTAGTTTTCCTTTATCTCACAAATGTTATTTTTACGGCTCACTCTGCTTTTTGTTATTGTTGTCATGTATTTTATTTCTACATTATAAACCCCACGATGCACTGTTACTTTGCTGTTTGTCTTTTTTTTTTTTTAGCTTACTTTTATGTCCACCCACCTGTACATCCTTTCTGGTGCTCTTCCTTTCTCCTTGAAAAATCTGTGCTTCCATATGTGATCACTTCCCATCATTTGAAGAAATTCTTTTTGAGTTCTTATAGGGGAGGCCTATTACAAAGAATTCTGGGTTTTGAAAGTCTAAAAAAGGATTGATTTATACTTTATTTTTCAAAGGCATAATTTACTTAGTATAGAATACTACATTGGCAGTTGTGTGATGCCTGAGAAAAAAGACCGAGATGGAAATTAGTGTACAGGAAGCTTGATCTCCACAGACTAACACCTCTGGGAAGATGGAGGGATACAGACTGGGCAGAAGGAGAACCTGAGCTATAATTCAGTCACAATATCCTGACAAAGGCCTCTCCATCAGGAGAGAGGGAAGGGCCCTTATACTCAGGATCATCACCAAAGTTCTGAAAAGAGTGGTTTCCACTGGCTGCCTTCTCTTCTTCCCTTCCCTACATTCCTATAATCTGGCTTCAGACCATGTTTCTGCAGAAATATTCCAGCCAACGTCAAAGATAAAATCCACAGCTAAATCCACTCAACACAGAAAGTACACTTGGCAATATCTATACAAATTTAAAATATTTATATCACTGACCCAGTGATTCCACTTTTAGGAATATGTCTAATGGAAAAAGTTGCACTGACATGCAAATATTATATACTCACAGACACATACATATGCCTTTTGTAATTTGTTTGTAATAATAAAAAATTGGAAACAACTTAAAAATCCATCAGTAAAAGACTGGTTATATAAAAATGTTATTTAATAAAAGTATAGACCATATTTGTTAACTGAAGGGCTGAATGAATAAACAGCTACCATGATATATACCCTTTAAACTTGAGGCTTTGACAATCTCCCGAAATATCGCTACTAAATGTGAAAATAAAACCTTATTTTTACTATTTTTATTTAAATCAGTTTGATATTTACTAAGGGAAATTTCTTAAGAAAACCAGGGGGAAACAGAGTCCGTTAGAAATAGAAATTAGGTTAAGAAATAAAGCACAGATTTCCTACCCTAAAGTAACTTAAATCTGCCCACAAATTTACTAATCTGGCATAATTTATTGGTTATAAAGGCCTCTCCTCAACTCTATTCCTAACAGGATTGAGCCCGAAGAGCTCTTGAGTCTCATCTCAAGATTACTTATACATCTATCTCTGAGCTAATTAGAAAGGCAGAAACTTGTCTTTTATGTGCCTCTCTCATATGAACATTATACATGAAAGATAGCAAGTACACATGACAGGTAGCAGGTAATGTGAAGCAACATTTGGAAGATCCCCTAAAAGCTCTTTATCAATCTTCCGTTGGTTTCCCAGCTTCAGTTATGTCCTGCCTTCTATGTGGGGAAATGGAATGTGAGAGAGGAAATCACAATGTAAATAAACACTGGCTGCTAGGCTGTTAAATGAACCCTTGCAGGGGGGGATGGGGCTGAGAGCAGAGAAGGAAATCTTTTCACTTCTCTGAGAATACCAAAACATAAAAGAGCTACTACCCTCCTTTGATAAAAGTTAGTTCTGTTACCTGAATCCACTCTCTTTTCTGCACTGAAATAATGTTACGTAACATTATTCCATCCTTATGGATTATTTCATCCTTATATACTCACATTGCCATTCCCCAATGGTTACACTTCCGAAATAACAAGTCTCCTAGAGTCATGCATGTAATGTGGACCCATATCCCAAAAGTGGAGCCAAAAATATGCCCAAGTTTCTTTTTTTGAAAAAAAAAAAAAAAATTCGCAGCTTCCTTACAGTGTACTTGATGTACAATACACTGCAAATATTTAAAGCATACAGCTCGGTAAGTTTTGACATTATCACACACCAGTCACGGCAATGAATATACATGCCCCAAAGTGTTGCTATGCTCCTTTATAATCAATCCCTGCTACCTCTCCCTGCTTTCCAAGTTCTGAGGAAACAACTCATTAGCTTGCTTGTTGCCAGTCTGTTTTCTAGAATTTTATTTATAAAAAAACATACAGCATAGATTGTTTTTGTGTCTGGATTCTTTTACTCAGCATTATTACTTTGAGATTCATCCATGTAGTTACATGATCAATAGTTCCTTCGCCTTCCTGCTGGGAAGCTTTCCGGAGTATAGACAGGCTACGTGTATTTATCCATTCACCTGTTGTTGAACCTGTGATCGTTTCTACTTTTGGCTACTACAAATAAAGCTGCTGTGAACATTTGTGTGCAAGTCTTTGCATGGACATATGTGTTCTCTTCTCTTGGGTAAATATCTACTTGTGAAATGGATGGATTGTATATACCATATGGTAGGTATATATTTAACTTTTTAAGAAACTGTCACTCCATAAACCTAATTGGTTAGAGCATTTTACATTCTCACTAGGAGTATATGAGAATCCCAGCTCTTAATCATCCTTGTCAACATTTGCTAGGATTAGACTTTTTCATTTAGCCATTGTAATAAACACATAGGGGTGTCTCATTGTGGTCTGTCTTCGCATTTCCCTTATGACTAACGATGGTGAACATCTTTTCATGTGTTTATTTGCTATCTCCATATCTTCTTTGGTCACTTTTCTGTGAGTATCTTTTGCTGATTTTTTTTTTGATCGAGCTGTTTGCTTTCTTATGTTGCTTTTTGACAGTTCTTTAGATATTCCATAGTAAGCTCCTTCAGGCTTGTCTGGTTAGTTTTAATTCCTTAACAGTAGATCTCCTCTCACTCTTAGGATGTAGAAGGTAGTAAAAGACTACTGTTCCTGCCCTACTACCTTGGAAAAAAAAGAATGCATTAAAATTAATATATAGTTTGTTAAAGACACTTAGAGAACCATGGGCACAAAGTCAGGTAAATAAACTAGTTCCAGAGAGAGACAAGATAGTTCTACATGAGCAAAAACAGATGATTACTTTCACTTCCTAGAAACTAACGGGTGTGGGAGGGATCAGACTTGAGGGGAACTTTTACTGACCTCTTGGGCTTGCATGATAGATTAGAATCTACAGGGGCCCCAAATACAGATTAGTTCTACCTGTCCACTAATTTGACCTCACAGAACTTCTATGGAAAATGCAGCAGCATTGGGAATTGTGAATATATGCTGAATTTTGCCAAATACTTTTCTTCAGATAATCATGGTTTTGGTTTTTAGTTTATTAATATAGTGCATCACACTGATGGATTTTTTTTCCCGTATTTATTTATTTATATTTTATTTTAAGCTTTTGACCTCCTTCACCCAATTCTCCCAAACCCAACTTGCCTCTGGCAACCACCTATTGGTGGTGCTCTTTGTATCTATAAACTTGGTTCTTTGTTTTTGTTTTTTTGATTTTCAATGTTAACTAACATTCCTGGAATCAACCCTTCCTGGTCACTATGTATCATCCTTCTTATATACGGTTAGATTCAATTAGCAAAAATTGTGTTAAGAACTTTGGCAGCTACGTTCATTAAGAATATTGGTCTGCAGTTTTCTTGTGATGTCTGTCTTGTTTTGTTATCAAGGTGATGCTGGCTTCACAGCATGATTTTGCAATGATTTCCCTCTCTTCAATGGTCTGGAAGAGTTTGTGAAGAACTGATGTTATTTATTCCTTAGGTGTCTGGTGGAATTCGCCAGGGAAGCCATATAGCCTGGAATTTTCTTTGTGAGAAAGTTCCTAACTCAAAATTCAGTTTCTTTAGCTGATAAATAGCTCTTGATCCTCTCTGTTTCTTTGGAGTGTGCCTGGGTATTTAACGTCTTTCAGGGAATTTGACCATTTCATGCTATTGTCAAATTTACTGGCCTGAAGTTCTTTTTTTTTTAAAGATTTGTTTATTTATTTGAGAGAAAAGAAGAAGCAAGAGAGGTAGAGAGAGAGAGAGAATCTCAAGCAGACTCCTGGCTGAATGAGGAGTCCAAAGCAGGGCTTGATCTCCTGACCACAAGATCACAGCCTGAGCTGAAACCAAGAATCAGACACTTAACTGATTGTGCCACCCGGGCAACCAGGCATAAAGATTTTTTATTTATATTTATTTTATTATTTTATTTTTTATTAAATTTATTATTTAATTATATATTAAATATAGATATTTATTAGTTATTTTATTATTTTTTTATTAATTAAATGTAATTATTTAATTAATTAAATGTAATTATTATTATTTATTTTATTTATTTATTATTTTTATAATAGTCCTTTGGTAACCAAGTTTAAAGGGTATATATGTATAAATATATATAATATATAATAATATATTACATATAATATGAAATAAAAATATATATTTTTATTTATGTATCTACTATATATACCACACACATAATTATATATATTTATATATAAATATAAATAAATATAAATATATAATATATAAATAAAATATAAAAATAAAAAATATAATAAAAATGATAATATCATTTTTTTACTAAGTAGAATCTGTAACGATGTTCCTTTTTTCATTCCTGATACTGGCAGTTTGAATCTTTTCTTGACTTGAATATTTTTTTTTTTTGGCTTAGTTGTCTAGAGTTTTAGTGATTTTATTTTCTTAAAAAAAAAATCACATTTAAAAAAATCTCATTTTGAGTTTATTGATATTCTATATAATATTCCTATTTCATTGATTTTTGTTTTGATCTATTTTATTTCCTTCTGCTGCTTATTTTGAATTTAATACACTCTGTTTTCTCAGTTAAAAATACTTTCTAGGGGCACCTGGGGGCTCAATGGATTAAAGCCTCTGCCTTAGGGTCAGGGCATGATCCCAGGGTCCTGGGATGGAGTCCCACATTGGGCTCTCTGCTCAACAGGGAGCCTGCTTTCCCCTCTCTCTCTGCCTGCCTCTCTGCCTACTTGTGATCTCTCTGTCAAATAAATAAAATCTTAAAGAAATAAAAAATAAAGGTACTTCCTAGTTTCCTTTCTGATTTCTTATTTGATCCATAGGTTATTGAGAAATGTGTCATTTAGTCAATACATGTTATGATATTTTGGAGAGCTTTCTGTCACTGATTTCCAATTTAATTCCTTTGTACATATAATGCACACCATGAATCTTTTAAAACCTACTTAGAATTGTTTTATGGCACAAAATAATATCCTATTAAATGTACTGTGTACACTTAAAAAGACTGTATTTTGCTAATGGTGAAAGTGATATTCTAAAGAATTTATTAGATTGATTGTGTTAAGTTTTCTATATCTGATTTTGTCTGTTCTATCATTTACTAAGAAGGGAGTATCAAAATATCTAATTCCCACTGTGGCCTTGTCTCTTTATCCTTGCAATTCTATCAGGTTTTATGTATTTTCAAACTATGTTCACAAGTAAATAAATGTTTCTGGTTTTTTATGGTCTTTTAATGAATTTGATGTGGTTTTGGAACATAGGTGAGGTTCAGTGGGATGGAGTCCGGAGCTGATGACCAAAAAGAATTCTTGAGACATCTCTGGTGCAAAACGGTGGTTGTTTTTTTTTTTTTTTAAATTTATTTTTTATTAACATGTAATGTATTTTTTTTTTTTTTTTTTTTTTTTAAAGATTTTATTTATTTGACAGCGAAAGACACAGTGAGAGAGGGAGCACAAGCAGAGGGAATGGTAGCAGGAGAAGCAGGCTTCCCGCGGAGCAGGGAGCCCGATGCGGGGCTCGATCCCAGGACCCTGGGATCTGACCTGGGCCGAAGGCAGACGCTTAACGACTGAGCCACC
>CM053607.1:88460588-88477236 GCA_028646535.1 Procyon lotor
TGTCCTTCAGGGAGGTATGACCAATCACAGACCAGCATGCCTCAAGGCCCCTTGTCGAGCCCATTCTCTAGCGCCCGATTTCCGCC
The DNA here is from genome assembly GCA_028646535.1 of Procyon lotor. NCBI lineage: Eukaryota > Metazoa > Chordata > Mammalia > Carnivora > Procyonidae > Procyon > Procyon lotor. Next base: position 88,460,675 of record CM053607.1, read on the forward strand.
CATTCGGGCAGGGGTCACGAGTCCGGGCTCAACAGGTCCCTTTAGCAGCTAGCCAGCGGCTGACCACATGTAAGGTGGTATCTCAATGTGGTTTTGATTTGAATCTCCCTGATGGCTAAAGATGATGAACATTTTTTCATGTGTTTGTTAGCCATTTGTATGTCTTCTTTGGAGAAGTATCTGTTGATGTCTTCTGCCCATTTTTTGATGTGATTATCGGTTTTGTGAGTGTCGAGTTTGAAGAGTTCTTTATAGATCTTAGATATCAGACCTTTGTCTGTAGTGTCATTTGCGAATATCTTCTCCCATTGAGTGGGTTGCCTGTTTGTTTTGTTGACTGTTTTCTTTGCTGTGCAGAAGCTTTTAATCTTGATGATGTCCCAGAAGTTCATTTTCGCTTTGTTCTTATTTTTAGAATTATTTTAGCTATTTTAGTTTCTTTGCATTTATATAAATCTTAGAATCATCTTTTTTAAAAAAATATTTATTTATTTTGACACAGATAGAGAGGCTGGCAGAGTAAGAGGAGGAAGCATGCTCCCTGCCAAGCAGAGAGCCCAATGAGGGGCTCGATCCCAGGACCCTGAGATCATGACCTGAGCCAAAGGCAAAGGCTTTAACCCACTGAGCCACCCAGGTGCCCCAAATTTTAGAATCATCTTATCTAAATCTACATAAAGTCTTGTTTGGCTTTTGATAGAAATTACATTAAATCCAAAGATCACTTTGGGGAAAACTTACATCTTTATTATGTTAAGATTTCTAGTTCATGAACATGGTATGCCTTTCTATTTACTTAGATCTTCCTTTATGATTTCTTTGCTCAGTATGGTTTTGAATATACAGACCTTGTACATGATTTTTAAGTTTCATATTTAAGTATTTTTTTATTTTGGTTCTATTGCAAACTGTAATGTAACTGGATTTTGGTTTCTGACTTTTCACTACTTGTATATAGTAATAAAATGGATTTTTGTGTCTTTATCTCATATCTTGCAGCCTTTCTAAACTTATTTATTGTTGTACATTTGGAATTTTTAAAGGGATTTCATGAATTAATGTAGAAAGATGTCCCTAGAAAAGAACCAAGACAGGTGTTTGTTCAGAGGAATTCAAGTTCCCAATAGCAGAATCTCACTGAGTGTTCTTTAGAAACAAAAGCTTAGAAATCTCCAGTGGGACAGGGTTCTCTAAGGAGTGAATGCCTTTTTTCCTATTTCCATGAATTCTCTCAGTTTTTTTCTCTTAAATGTCATTTAGCTATAGCAATGATCATTCCTATAAGCAAACACTGGATTTATGTAAAATAGTTTTTACTTTTTCTTTGTTCAAGAGTGTGGGCCTAGACTTGATTCTTAGAGTAGATTCACCATTCCATTAACAAATGGAGTGTGGGTCAAGGAGAGTCCAAGTAGCCCTACCTCTACCTCTAGCTTCTTTTCTCAGGTTTTTATTATATATTAATGGTCCTGTTCTCCTTGTGCTGCATAATAATATCATACCTACTTTAGTATCTTATAGTACCGCATTTAGTTTGTGTGAAAAAGTTTATAAAGAGCCAAAAAATGATCTTAGGAAGGCAGTACATGGACAGTTAAGGCAGGCTAGGTCCCCTATGGGCACAGAGTGACTGAAATTCCATGTATATAACAGGTGCAGATGTTTTTCATTTGGGAGACAAAGCTTTGCTAAACATAGGGTGAATACAGGCATCTGGATGCAGTGATATTTCAGAAAAGAGGCATTTATGTCTTTGAAAATTTTCCTGAGAAGAGGTGCATTTCAGTCTCTCCCTTCCACACATACACACACTATTAAAATCTTGAGGCAATTCTGTAATGAAAGAAATGTATTTCTGAGAGGTGTCATATTGTTAAGGACAGTTAAAACTGCAGTCATCATGCGTAGTTCCTAAGCTAAGATGTGTTTATCTTTCCCTCCTCTCCAAAATATTCACTAGTTAATTCACTTCTTTCAAAGATGTTTCTGTAGAACATTGGGTAGATTCTGTGCACCAAGAAAAAATACTCAGTTACTTTGCTTTCATGTGGTAGAAGGTGAGAGCAATAAAGAAGAAAAGTAGATTATCTGTAAGGGGGAAAATGGGTCCACAAAAAGGCAGTCATTGAGAACTCAATTAAAAATTTAGTTTTTAGAATTAACACTGACATCATGACATTTAAAAATTTAGGATTCAAGTAGATGGAAAGATTTGGGTTGAAGCTGATGCATATGAAATTCCTGGATACATTTGTATTCCCACGTGAGCTAAAATGAATCTCCATTCTTGGGATGTGCTGTCATGGAAACCAATGTTATATTTAAAGTTTTTTGTTTCAGGTCCTCTTTGTGTTTGTGTGTATGCGTATATGTGTGTTTGCATGATTTTTATTTTCAATTAAAGCCTCAACAATTTGAAAAATTAAATTCAGGGATTAAAAAGACCATCACCATGCCATTTAGTTTCTTGCCCCAACTCCCAGTAGGTCAGGATAATATTACTATTACACTGAGATAGCCTGTCTTCCTTTGCTCCCTCCCTCCATTCTCTTTTTCTTTTCTTAACAGTCTCCAGTAAAAATTTCATTCCAGAGCTAGCTGTTCCAGTATTGGAAGACGCACTTAGTAAGAGAAGGAAGGATGCTTATTCTGTTTGAATATTAGCTTTATGAGAAGAATACTAGAGGTGTTTGCACCAGCATCAGAGTAAATCAACTCTCAGATATCTGTTGTGGCCTTTTATTGGACTCAGCCAAACACACCCCATGTTAAGATACCGGGAGGTTTAATAAAAGTTAAACTACACAGGTATTACTGAAAAAAAAAAACCAACCAAACAAACTACAGAACATTACTAGATATAATTAAGGGGTTCAAAAAAAAAGTAAATGTGCTGCAATCAGGATGAAATTAGTGTTTTAATTTAATGAAATTTTATAGAAACACTCGATTCTAGGAACTATAGAATTTTAACTTTTTTCTGTCAGAATACAAAAGATCCCAGGCTAGCTGTAGATAAATGTATTTTTTCCCATCTAGCAACATGTTTTGTGTAGTTTATGCTCTTTGCAGTTATTCCCTTGTCTTTGCCCGTCTTATTTGTGAGGGGGATGTTTTCCATCACCATCATGTGTCTAGAATGAGAAAACTAAGCCAGGCTCCAAACCCAGCCTTGCCCAATAAAATATATCTAATTAATGAACAGTTTTAATTCTTAATGAATATTTGAAAATATCAGGTTTGATGCACCAAAACTGACTTAACTCTTCTTCAAGTGTCAAGTAATAAATAGTCAGACTCAAATATGATTACTAATCAACAACAATATCTTCACATTTATTGCTTTATTTTGCTGGTTAGGTAATTTTAGTATCGCACACCAGAGTAGCTTGAACAAGCTTACCTAAATTTCATTCATTAATACCACAAATTTATTTAGCTCCTACTCTGTACTTGGCACCGCTGTATGTCCTTCAGTGGTCAAAGATAAACAGGGTTCTATTTCTCTTCGAGAAGGCATATAATCATGTGCAAGTGATAGAACAAATAGCCAAATGACTACTGAGTATATGTAAAAATACTAGTCCACAGTTATTGAACTATTATTATGAACTATGTTTCATGTGTTTCCAATCATTTAACATTTACATGGAAGAGATCACTAGTATGTATATTTTTTTAGGTAAACAATCTGAGGCTTAAGCTAAATAACTTGCCTGTCATCGTACAACTGGAAGTACAGGAATTCAGACCCATGCCATCAGACTTCTATGTTTCTGATCTGCCTCTTGAAAAATAAACTTTTAACTTATAAACCTTTTTTAGTTTGCAAAAATATAACACAAAAATTCTTAATAAAACGCAACAAAATGGATGCAAATGTGTGATAGGATGTCAGACATGCAGGAGTTCAAATGTTATTATTAGTCTCTTAGAGTGTATGGATTTTTATAATTCTTAATTGCCTCGCTAAACTCTACCTCATGACAGCTTTGTCCTTAGAAAGAAGTTAGTAATTCCTTTCTATGTACCCTTCCATCCACAGTTTTGAGTGGAATGTTTACTGTCATTTTCTTCCATTTTAATTTTTCTTTTTTGGAGTGCATTTTGGGTTTTCAAAGATATTTATAAATTAGCTTTTAATTGTTGATTTTTATCTAAATCGCATTGTCAGTTATAGTCTTTATTATATAGGTTATTAGACATTTGTTTTTTAGCCTAGTATGGGTTCAGCTTTTGTAAGGTTTCTGTAAGAACTGGAAAAAAGAGTATTTTGTTTATTGGGTGTATTGTCCTAAAGATAGATAGATAGATAGATAGATAGATAGATAGATAGATAGATAGATAGACAAACAAATAATATACATATATTATATTTATCTTATTTTTTAATTTAAATCTTGCATAATTCTAGCTGTTTTTTGGTTTGATAGAGGACCTATCCTACTAAAATATCCTATTCTGATAGTGTGGATTGGTTAATTCTTCCTTATTATTGTCAGCTTTTATTCTCTTTAAGCTGAGATTCTATTTTTTCCTTGTAATAAGTAAGTTCTTCCTCATTAGAGCTCATTGGTGGAATAAGTCATTTTTATTAAAAAGTATTCCTCCTTATCTCTATTAATTGTTTTCCTCCAATACTACTCTATCGCCCATTATTTTGCCATAGCAGCTATTTGCCCGATGGAACTTTGGTATAGCTTTGCTTTCAGCATTTCTTTTTATAAGCAGAACTTAGCTACATTTTAGTCTGCCTGTATGGTTGGGGGGGTGCGTTTCTTTGTTTTCCCTATTGTCCCTGTGTGTTGGAAGCTGGAGGCTTGCATCAGAGGACTAACTTTCTGCCCATCTTGGCTAGAAGTTCTCTGCTGGACTTTGGATTGGAGCTGGAAGTAAAGGTCAGAGTGCTAGTATTCTGTTACCGATCCCTGTGAATGTTGGCAACCCTGTGATTCCGTGGTATGGTTGAGCAGAAAGTTACCCTGCCTCTTCATGGCACTGGATTGGTTGGCCTGAAATTTCAGGGGGCTTGAATTTGTAAAGTGTGGCTGATAGCATGTAGCTAGTGAATTTTCTAATCTAATAAAGTTGAGGAAAACCATTGAGCTAAAATGAAGGGAGAACTTTAGCTGAACATGTCACAAAAAGTAATTGTTTTTTCTCTAAAATCCAGAATAATACAATCTGGAAACAAACACAGAATTAGCTTATTTGAACTAAACATAAGCACCAGAAGAGGAAAGAAATTAGCTATAATCAGGAATAACTTCCCTTAGAAGACAATTCGAGGTCATTTTAGGTATCCGTGTCTTTTGTACTATTCTTGGGAAGTAAAGAAAGTAAATGTTTGTCCTCTCTAAAAATTCTGCCTCGTGTTTTGGCATCCTGGGAATTTGCACTGATGCCTGCTTGATGGAAGCTGTCCAGCCCTGCTAATCACTTCCCCTCTACCTGGTTTGCAATGGTAACGCTTTTAATACTTAAAAATGTCTTCCTTCTAATTATACCCTCTGGCTTGGTGGATGCAGGAGCTGCAGAAGTAAATCAAGTCAGCACAATAACTCAGTTCCAGTGCATGCTTAGTGTTTTGAAATGATCTTGTGAAGAACACAGTGTTCTCTTCTATCCCATGTGTAGCCAGGTATGTGAAGTGGGGCAACTGCGAATGAGTTGAAAGTTTAATTTGTTAAATATGAGTCTCATTTTAAATATAGAAACAGCCTTGGGAAGGGTTTAGGTTTTCAGTGTCAGTATCTTGTGTATATACTTATATGAGAGTATTTCTGGGTCAAATTAGTACGTGCTTGGTAATATGGATGCTTTGTTTGTATTGTTTTAAAGACCACCATAAATGCCATTAAGCTAAACAGCAGAAAAGAAAAGGCACATCTCTGTGTTGGTTCTCAGTTGTCCAGACAGTTCTCAGATGTCTGATGTTTGTTTCTCATTCTCACCTCTTTTCCATCAGAATCTTCAGGGAAATACAAAAGTCTGTCCACACCAATGTCTTCCTAATTTCATGCTTTTGTAGTTGACCTGTGAGGGAACTCTGCTCCCTTCGGTTTGGTCAATGAGTCTCAACATGGCTTAAGTTGACTTAAATGAAAAATGGAGTTAAGTTAATAAAGTCAGTCTTTCTAATCTTAAATTATTTTCTTGTTTGTATGTTCAGATTAGTTCAGATTATATCCTTTTTTTTTTAGTTAAAAAATCATTTTGAAAAATAATAAAATAGGGAGAGAATAATAAAATTGGGAAATATTTAATGTGCTTCCTTAGCAAAATAAACTGATAATTTAAGTAGTTCCTCTGACTTTTTTTCTATCTAATTTTACAGTATTATGAAATTTAAAGCCCTGGAAATCATTGACTTAAGTCATTCACTAGGAATTCTTTCAGAAAATAAGAAGATTAGGTAGTATTTTCAGACTACAAAGAGTATATCCAACACTCTTCTGGAATGGATGGACGTATCAGATTAATTAAACATACTTGATTAGAAGGCATTGAGTGTTTTCAGCCATGCCCTTATCTACCCACTAGTTGTTCTCAGACTCAGTAGAAGTGGGTAAATGGGCCTGAGAGGCACTGAGGCCAAAGCCAGGCCCTCGAGTCTTGGAAAAGATTCTATAGTTGGCATTTTCCAAGGCTGTAAAAATGGAAAATCTGTGAAGTTGCTGTGTCCTTGGGCATTTCCTGAGCTTCACACACACACACACACACACACACACACACACACCCACCCTTGGGCATTTCCTGAGCTTCACACACACACACACAAACACACACACACACACACACACCCAGTGTTTAGGAGTTATCTAAACACACACATATGCAGATCCAGTTCATTTTGTATTTTTTTTCTAATAAATTAAAAATGACCGTAAATGAATGGATGCGTGCATAAGCACATTATGCATATGTTTTCCTTTTCAATTTGGATCTCTCCCCATGACTTGGCAAAATCCTCAGTCCTTGGATCTTGAGAAACAGCATGCTATCTTCGGCACTGGTTGTGCTCTGGGCCCTCCTTGGCCTCACTGGTCCTCACTAGGCTGACTCCCTTACAGTGATGTCTCTTCTACAAAGATGATGGTGACTGGAGCTTTTCAGGTCAGTGCTTTTAGTCTTGGCTACTATGGCTGCTCAGGTTTGACTACTGTCCACATCATTTCTCTTGCTGTTTGCATCTCATACGTTTGTATATTGGATATACAAATGACCACATCTTGGATAGTTTGAAGAAGAAATGATAATCATTTGTCAGACAGAGTTTACATCAGTTGTCAGTGACAGGCTCAGCTCCCTGTGCTTTGCTAACCTGATGAGCAGTTCTCAAGCTGTCCTAGGCATCTGTTTCCCTAGGTCATACTTTCTCTCTAGCTTCTTGGGTTCTGGGCCCAAAAGTTCTCAGTTCTCCTCTATGAAGTGGTGCGCTACATTCTTTTTAAAGGCAACTTCTTCACCAGTTTGGTGATACCTCTGTCTACTGCAGCTGTGTTTGTTGGAAATTGCATAGACAACATTGCGTGTCACTCCACTGATTGTTTCCTAGACTCTAATGTCTTTATCACCCCTGTGGGCACTGGTATTTATTTATCACTGAGATTTCAGAAAGGAAGGACTGTGATAAAATGCTCCTGAAAAGACTATCTTTGGGAAGAACAGAACTCCCTAGCATTTTGTTTGTGCTGTTTCTTCTTCAATAGCAACTTTCTTTCATCCCCACAGCTGCTGGGCCAGAACTGTTACTAAATTTTAATTCTGCCCTCCCAGAGAAAAGCCTTTTTCTGTGCTTCTAGCTCTTTGCTCTTGTTCTAAAAATGACAAGACAAGCATAAGAAATCATTTATGGTAGAGGTGCGTCCTGAGACCCTGTAATGGTTTTCCTACAGATGATATTAAAAATATCAGCTAAACAATTAGCGCTTGAAAGCACTTTAAGGAATCTTATACATAAATTTAAGGAACAACCTCTGTAACATTAGGATGACCTTAAAGTATATTTATATGTTTATACACTAAAGTGAGCCTACAATGCTTTATTCTTTTTTTTTTTTTTTTTAAAGATTTTATTTATTTATTTGACAGAGATCCCAAGTAGGCAGAGAGGCAGGCAGAGAGAGAGAAGGGGAAGCAGGCTCCCTGCTGAGCAGAGAGCCCGATGCAGGGCTCGATCCCAGGACTCTGAGATCATGACCTGAGCCGAAGGCAGAGCTTAACCCACTGAGCCAACCAGGCGCCCCACAATGCTTTATTCTTTTAGTATTTACAGAACACCTTTGCTAGCTACTTGTACTAACTTCTCGGGATCTTACAGTGAATTAGATATGCTTCCAACCCCCATTGCAGAAGTTCCAAAGTTTTGGGAAATAAGCACTATTTGAACTCAGGACCTGGATGTTTAACCACAGGCAGTTGATACCTCATTAATAAGAGACATAAAGGTGTCATTCAGTATGATTTCACTTACTTTCTGCCTACCTTCGTGGTAGCTAGTTATTTTTGATAGCTTTCTCTTTTGCATCGTTAGAAAGTAATAAAACCAAGGGAAATACTTTAGTTTTTGGTTCTTGTATTTCATCTTGAAGCTGCCTAAACTTGAACTCCTTGAGCAAGGTTTCTTGTGGAGATATACCAAGAAGAGCCTCTGCACTGCAAACTTCTTCACTCATTGCCTGCTTGACACCACAGCTGGGATTGATTGGTTGAGCTAGGTCATGGTGCCAGGGAAAGAGGCTCAGCATTCCAGGCACCGGCATGTTAGATCCATGGCCAGTCTGTATACCAGACTGGATTCGAATCCACCCAGCCCAGAGTGCAGGGCTATGAGAATACAAGGCAGGTCATACCACCCATAACAGGCTTCCTGGATACCTGTGGCCCAGCCTTGAAAGATTTTTACCCAGCTTAGTTTATAAATTTCCATTTTGGCCACTCAGATGTTTCAAACTTATGTTTCTTCATTTCATGCTAGGTAATGAGGAAGAGGCCATTTACAATAAACGATCCAGTCTTTTTAGACAAATAGATGATAAAGCTTGTAGAACACCCATTAATGCTCACACTCAACTCTCTCAGTTGGAAGTGTGCTTAAAAGGACAAATGCACTAGTCAGGGGTCTATGTCCTGGGAATGTTGTACTTTTTATTTGAAAAGCCCTGTTATTGGGGTGCCTGAGTGACTCAGTGGGTTAAAGCCTGTGTCTTCAGCTCAGGTCATGATCTCAGTGTCCTGGGATCGAACCCCGCATCGGGCTCTCTGCCCAGCAGAGAGCCTGCTTTCCCCTCTCTCTTTGCCTGCCTCTCTGCCTACTTGTGATCTCTCTCATCTCTGTCAAATAAACAAATAAAATCTTTAAAGGAAAAAAAAAAAAAGAAAAGCCCTGTTTTTGTGAGACAGAGAGGAGCTCTTTTATGAATGCAAATAATGCCTTGCTTTTGTTTCACAAAATATTGAGAGATGGTGTTAGGTATAATCAAATATCTCTACATACGTATTTGCACATACAAGGGTGCTTTATATATTTGTGAGCAAGTCAGAGATAAACTTGGATATTCAGTGCTTCCAGGTTTGTGGAGATTGGTGAAAAAACAAAGTTATCCTAAAGTGAGAGACTTCATAATTGATGATTTTAGACCTCAGAGACCGGAACTGACTTTCTGCTCTTTTGGGTATTGCAGGTGGATAGGGAAACCAGGCTCTGCTTTTACCTGTGTGATACAGACTTTATTTATGGCCCAGGCCAGAGCCCTGTGGCTTTCCCATGTGTGCAAAGGTTAAAACCAGGACCTTGGCTTTGCTTTGAGAACAGCGTGTACTAGGTTCCTTATTTTAATGTTTCATATTTTCCATTTTATAGTGATTGTAACCTGTTTGGGGTTCTGTCTTTAGACCAAGAAAAATTTTATGAATGGTATGAAAGCTTCAAGTGTGATAACTTAATGATCAGAACCCATGTTCCTAACAGAAAACTCAAAAATGTTTTGATTATGGAGATGACTTAATAGGCAGTCGGGTAAGGTGTTTTAATAGAAATGGCATAGTTAGGGCTTTTTCGCAAGGTGGCTGCACTAGGTGGAAGGCAGAGTTCCTTAATCATCAGAAATTGGGCGTGGACTTTCCTTGCTGTAGCTTCCCTCCATACTCAGATAAAGGAGGTATAAAATCTCGAGCAAGCAAATTAATTTTACAAAGCACTTAGAAGCTGAAATTAAAGTGCCAGTGGAAACCACTGGAAACTATCCTGAGTGCTTTTAGTGAAAATCCTTACTGCCCAGCTGTAACCAACAGATGTAGTGTTAGAACTGGCAGGGAATCAGATTGTTACGAGGACAGCTAACAGAGTGTAACACGATGAATCCAGGGCAAACATGATTCCCATGTCTTGATTTCAGATTGGGACTGTCTGTTAGGACATAAAATACATTATCCAGATCCATTCTGTTAGAAATTGTTCCAGAGATTTGTTCAGAGACATTGGAAAACATCCCACAAACCCACAAGTTATTTTCTGAGCACATTACTTATGAATATAATGACAATGTCAGTTATCATTCAAAATTCTCTTGTGGGAAGAATGTGAAATCAGATGAAATGGTGAGATTCTGTTGGGCACGGTGAGAAGTGTGGTCGCTGTATTAGGAAGAACTTGTCCACTGGGCCAGATGTCTAATGACAGGGAGAGTAACTGATAGTTTCTCCACATCCTCTCACCACTAACAGCAAAACTTACTTATTGATAATGCTTCCATTTCCCATTCCTTTTATATGACCACGATCAGCCAGTAGTGAGTTACGGTAGGTTAACCGTTTTTGAAAGATAGGAAAAAAAAAAACCCTCAGGTTTTCTGTTTATTCATTAATTTTGTAGCCATTCGTTAAACTTTTTTGAAGCAACTTTCACCCCACGAGTGTATATAGGACAGTGGCTTCCAGTCTATTTCTTGTTGTAGGATGTGATCAATCACGAGGTATGTCCCAAATGATAGGGAAGGTGCCAAAATTTGTAGCATTATTTTTGTATAAATTTAGATGAATTCTGGGTTACTGCTATAGTGATATAACTCTCATTTGCCTTTATTGTAAAATGCTTTCTGGAATAAAACCCAAATAAATTAGATAGAGCTGGAAAACCAGTCTATCTTACTTTAAACATCTGGTTGAGCTGAACAGTATCTTGTGTCATTGGGTTTCTCACCTGCATTTAGCCAGGGGAAAAAGTTGAGAATCTGTGTCATCTCTACTTGTCCATTGCTACATAAGAAATCAGTCCAAACTGAATGGCTTAAAAGAAAAACAACATTTACTTTGGTAAGAAAAGTGCAGCTTGGGTAGGATTCACTGGGGATAGCTTTCTTTTGTCCCACTCAGAATCAGCTTGGTCAGCTCTAAGACTAGAGACTGTAGAATCATCTGAGGACTTGGAGCGCCTGAGTGCCTTAGTTGGTTAAGTGTCCCACTCTTGATTTTGGCTCAGTTCATGATCTCAGGGTCATGAGATGGAGCCCTACGTTGGGCTCTTTGCTCAGCACCGGGTCTTCTTGTCTCTTCCCTCTGCTCCTCCCCCGATCACTCTCTTTCTCTTTCTTTTTCTCTCTCAAATAAATAAATAGAATCTTAAAAAAAAATAAAAGAATCATCTGAAGACTTGCTCAGTCTAACATTTCAGGCAAGAATGTGAATTATTGTGGCCAGAGGACTGTGCCACATTGGATCTTACCAAAGTGGTCACAGCTAGCTATGTATTTGGTCTTCCATTCTCTCCAGAATGTTGGCAGTCACCATCAAGAAGTGGAGATTGTGTTCTTTTCCCTTGATCCTAGGGAGGATGGTGAATTCTCTGATTAATAGAATATAGCAGAAGTCTTGCCAGGCTTTGACTTCAGAGTCTGGTCTTCAGAGGATAGTAGGGCTTTCTGCTGGCTCTCTCTCACATTGCTTGCCCAAGCCACTTAAAGAAGACATGAGTAAGTATTTGACCAACAATCGCAGCTAAATCCTCAACCAACAGTGAGGATTAGTCTTAATAGATTAGATGAGTAAATGAGCTCTTGGTTCACTCCAGCTCTCAGGAATCAAGCCATCTAGCTGATCCCATGTAGAACAGAGATGAGCTGGCCCACAGAGTCTTGTCCAGATTGCCGATTTGTGAGGAAAATAGTTGCAACAGATAACTGAAGCACTCTGTTTTAAAGATTAAAGAGAGAATGTATTCATATTTTGTTTGAAGAGCCCAGAGATTACTCTGGAGCAAAAATGGCTCTATTCATCGTTCCTGCTGATACGTTTTTCCTGTGTGATTAGATTGATATGAGTCTCTTGTCCAATTTTACTCTTTTCCAGAAAATCATCCTTGCTGTAGAATGTAGATTCAGTACAGCTAAACTGATAATGTGCAGATTTCTATTATTTTTGGCAGTGAGTGCCCCCATACTCTTCACCTCTATCCTCTGTTTCTGAGTTGCTTAATTTGATAATCTTAAACTCTAATTTTTGAGCTGTATGGTAATGATAGGAGAACATTCTTACTATGTTAGTGTTGGTGAATGCTAAGGTTCCAGGGCTTAGGTATTAGTGTGAGTCCAAATTAATGAACGTACATAGGGACTTATATGACAGTGTATAATAGAAGATAAACAAGACCAACTTTCTTTTAATAGGATTTTGCTATTTCAGCATGCTCTGTGCTAAATAGGAACACATTGACATATGGTTTTGCTCCTGAAATGTCACTATGTTGTTTATTTCTCCTAAGAATTCTGATAAATGTCAGAATTTTCACCTTTCACAGACAATAAATGGTAAACAATGCTTTAAAATCTATACAAATTCATCATGCAAGAAAATTCTTCCTTTAGATGTTAGCCATGCTGTCATTCTATTCTTGGAGAATCTGCATCAAAGACCATTTAGAGCAGTCATACTCAAACTTTGTATGCATCGGAGTCATCTAGGTGGCTTGTTATATAACTGACTGCTGTGCCTGATCCTGAAATTTTTGTTTCAGTAGTAGAGTGGAGCCCAAGAATTTGCATTTCTAACAGTGCCACTGCTCCAAGGATCGCACTTTAAAAACTGTTGATCTAAAAAAAAAAAAACTGTTGATCTAGAGAAACAAGATAAAGTCCTATTGTATGTGTAGAGCTTTTGCTGCCATTCTCCGAAATAAACTCTAAAATGTAAAACAGCTCTCAAGTTGCCACATGACAAAATGGTTTTCATTTATCCAGAGGTTAGATAGCCATTTCTCTTTGCCACGTTTCATCACATATTGGGGTAAAGTTAAGAGAGGCAAGAAATTGGTTCTTTCAGTCTGAATGTCATCAAGTTCTAAATGGATTCTAAAACCGAAGATGTGTCATGAAAAAGTTATTGCAAGCATTTCTCACAAACACACAACTGGAGAATTTGGGTAGTTTTCTGATTTGGTTATAAAATAGCCAGAATTCTGCTTCAAATCTTTCGGTAATAAAAGATGCAGAAGACAGATTAGATAATTCCTGACAGCTGAGAGACTGAACTAGTTCTGGTCTAGATGTCTTAGCTAGGTGAGTCCTGAGAAAACAGCAGTGTCCTCAAGGGAAGCATGATAGGGTTTCTTTCCTTTATTTCTGAGGGAGAAACAGCTGCAACCCTGAAGATTTTGTTTTTCAGCCTTCTAAATATTGTCAACTAACTGGAGTTAGTTGGATTATTCAAAGAAACGCCTGGTTAACAGTACTCTACATTGACACCGGAGTCATGGAATCATTCGTTATTGTAGTAGTTATTGCAAAAATTTTCTTTATATTCCTGTGTGCTCGTTTAAATATATTTATAACTTTCAAAAATATAAATTAAGGGCCATATTACAGAATTTTAAAGAAGTCAGATTGTTTTTAAAAATTTAAACAAGTAAATAGAAAAAAATGAGGAACATTATAACTTAAACATATCCTCCCCACTCCAGGTATTTATTTACATTTTAGTTTCATCTCTTCAGATACTTTTATATGCATATAAATGCATTTTGGGGGGTGTGCCTGGGTGGCTCAGTCAGTTAGGCATTTGCCTTTGGCTCAGGTCATGGTCCCAGGATCCTGGAATCGAGTCCCACATCAGGGGGAGCCTACTTCTGCTTCTGCCTCTTTCTCTCTCTCTCTCTCTCTCTCTCTCTCTCTCTCTCTCACTTTCTTTCTCTATCTCTCATGAATAAATAAAAAGAATCTTCTGCATATATTGCTGTGCTCCCTTTTTCACTTGTAATTATGATCACTATAGTAAATATTGATCAGTATACTTATTTTTTCCTTAGCTAAGTTCCTATAAAAAAGGATTTATATATTAAAATGATTAGATCTCTTTTACGGCTTTTGTAAATTGATTTCCAGAAAGTTGTACCAGTTTATTCTCTGAATGAGAGTAAGAGTACTTTATTCCCTCACTCTTTTTTTTTTTATATATTTATATGTATATATATATATATATTTGTATATATGTATATATATATGTATATATATATATTTGTATTGTATATATAAATAAATAAAAATTTATTTATTTATTAGAGAGAGAAGCGCATGCACACAGGCACACAGTGGAAGAGGCAGAGGGATCCAGAAGTCTCCCCTAGCGTGGAGCCACCTCAGGGCTCCATCCCACCACCCATGAGATCATGACCTGAACCAAAACCAAAAGTTGCATGTTAACCGATTGAGCCACCCAGCTGCGTCTATTCCTTCACTTTTAAAGATACTTTTATCTTTAAAATATCTTCAGCATTTTTGATGAGCTTCAAATTGGTGCCCATTATGTCTTCTAATGCTTTCCTTTTTCTATAAACACAAGTTTCATAGGTTGGTTGACCATTCATATTTTTTTATATTCTGAATTGTCTGGCAATAGCTGATATCTGTTTTTTTATTATCATGTTCATTTTTTTCCTTTATTTGTAGGAAAGCCATTATATCCTAAGGATATGTCATAATTTTTAAAACCAGTGCCTTTCTGAATTTTCAGAGTATTTTTTTAAATATAAAAGTTAACATTTTTATGGCATCCAATACAAAAGTTTGTTGTTGCTGTTTTAAACTTTATGGTATGGTGCCTGTAAAAGGCAGAGATTTTTGTTACTGTTTTTCACTTGTGAAAAATACTCATTTATATTGTTAGTAGTTTTAATGAAACCATTCTTATTATTTGTTTTGCTCAAGCATTTCTGTAATTGTCAGCTAGATTAAGATGTACACGTCACTAAAACTCTTAGAATCATCTCTTGTGCTTTCACTCAGGTATCTCCTAACTCCTAAAGGTAACCAGATTCTGATTTTCCATCACAGTAAACTAGCTTTCTTGATTTTAGATTCATATCAGTGGAGTAAAACTAAATATGCTCTTTTGTGTCTGGAATATTTCATGCAACAAGAAGTTTGTAAGAGACATCCTTGTTGTAACTAATAATAGTAGTTTATTCTTTTACTTTTCATAGCTCTGAAATACATAATTGCTTGAATATTCCAAAATTCGTTATCCTTTCTACTGTTAATGAACTTTTGGTATTTCACAGTTCAGGCCCCTTGCAAATAATAACATTCTTGTACTTGTTTTTTGATGCATGTATGTATGTTTTTTTATTGGACTGAAGATCTCCAAAGGGTATGTGAGTAAATATTTAGGAATTTTTGTTATCACTTAGATATCTTTACAAGATAATTGACAATTCAGACAATAATAATGATAATGTAAGGAGCTTATAAGATATGTATTAGTAATGTGTGTGGAAAAAAATAGTGCCAGGATTGGAAGAGGAGAAATTAAAGTAAGGGTGATAAAGTTCTTGGACTATAGTGACAGCAGACTATGATAAGTTAAAGATGCATATTATAAACTTAATATAAAAAGAAGCTCTTGCTAATAATACAACAGGGAAAAATGAAGTCTTTAAAAAAATTCCCAAGTAAACACAAAAAGAAGGATAAAGGAGCAAAGAAGAGATAAATATAAAACAAATATTGTGGTGACAGATTTAAATAAAACTATATAAAAAATTAAATCTACATGATCTAGGCACTACATTTAGTAGGCAGAGATTGTCAGGTTAAATGAAAAAAGACCCAACTATATGCTGTCTATTTTAAAGAGACCCACTTTAAAAAAAAATATTTTATTTATTTAATTGAGAGAGTGTGTGCGTGCACTTGAGCATGAGTTGGAGGGAGGGATAGAGAGAAGGGGAGGAGCAGGCTTCCTGCTGAGCAGGAAGCTGGATGTGGGGCTCTATCCCAGGACCTGGAGGTTATGACCTGAGCCAAAGGCAGATGCTTAACCAACTGAGCCACCCAGGTGCCCAAAGAAACACTTTAAATGTAAAAACAAAATTGATTTAAAGCAAGAAGCTTGGGCAAAGATAGACCATGCTTATGCTAATAAAAAGGAAGCTGGAGTGGTTATGTTAATATTAGACAAAGTATATGTCAGAGCAAAACTATTACTGGGAATAAAGTCATTTTACTACAATTGAAAGGTTAATTTGATGAGGGAACAGAAGGCAAGCTGAGGACAAAGCAGAAGCGGATACT
>CM053607.1:88477736-88521841 GCA_028646535.1 Procyon lotor
CAAGTCCCTGCAATTGCACAACTGGGTATTTACCCCAAAGAAGCAGATGCAGTACAAAGAAGGGCCACATGTACCCCAATGTTCATAGCAGCAATGGCCACAATTGCCAAACTGTGGAAAGAACCAAGATGCCCTTCAACAGATGAATGGATAAAGAAGATACGGTCCATATATACAATGGAATATTATGCCTCCATTACAAAGGATGAATATCCAACTTTCGTATCAACATGGACAGGACTGGAAGAGATTACGGGGAGTGAAATAAGTCAAGCAGAAAGAGCCAATTATCTTATGGTCTCACATGTGGAGCATAAGGAAAAACATGGAGGGCATTGTGAGAAGGAAGGGAAGGGGGAACGGGGGGGGGAATCAGAGGGGACGATGAACCATGGAGGGGATGGGGTGGGGGTTTGGGCGAGCCTGGTGGTGGGTATTGAGGAGGGCACGTATAGCATGGAGCACTGGGTGTGGTGCATGAACAATTAATCTTGTAACACTGAAAAAATAAAATAAACATATTTGGGGAAAAAATAACAAAGTTGTAGAAATATCACATATTAAGGCTTGTTGTAAAGCTATAATAACCGAGGAAATATGGTAGTGGTGAAGGGATAGACATATAGATCAATCAACATAGATCAACGGAAGAGAATATGGGAGTCCAAGAATAGATTCATACAAAAATGGCCATTTGCAATTCAATGGATAAAGAATAGTTTTCTTAAAAAATATTAGCACAATTGGTTATCCACTAGAAAAAACTGAACCTAGACCTAAACCTCACACACAAATTAACTTAAAATGCACATATATCTTATTTATAAAACTATAACATTTCTAGAAAAACACAGGAAAAATCATCTTGACCTGTAGTTCCACAGAATTCTTAGAAATAACACCAAAAGCACAGCCCATAAGAATGGAAATAGATAAAGATCTTTTCAAGATTAAAAACTGTTGCTCTGCCAAAGACACTGTTAAGAGAATAAAGAGGTAAGTTGCAGACTGGTATAAAATATATGCAAATCACCTATCTGACAAAGGACTTGTATCTAGAATATAAAGAATTTTCAAAATCCAACAATATGAAAACAAACAACCGAATTTAAAAATGAGCAAAGGCCCAAAGAACATATAAAGTTGGCTATAAAGCACATGGGCAGAGGTGCAACATCACTGGCCATAGGGAAATACAAATTAATATCACAGATACCACTACACATTTGTTAGAATGACTAAAATAAAAGATACCAATAAGACCAAGTGCTAGCAAGATTCATGACAAATGAAACTCTCAGACACTGCTCATATATATTGGTATACCCACTCTGAGAAAGAGTTTGGCAGTTAAACATACAATTGGTATATGCACAACAGGGCAATCCTACATCCAGAGAGAGAGAGAGAGAGAGAGAGAGAGACAAAGAAGGAAGGAAGGAAGGAAGGAAGGAAGGAAGGAAGGAAGGAAGGAAGGAAGGAAGGAAGGAAGGAAGGGAGGGAGGGAGGGAGGGAGGGAGGAAGGAAAACTATGATGACACAAATACATGCAAATGATCGTTCATAGCAGCTTTATATGTGACAGCAAAAACTGGAAACTCAAATGTCCTTCAACAAGAGAATGCATATAAAATGGAATACATCTATAAAATGGAATACTATTCACAACAAAAAAGAAGGAACCACTGACACATACAATAAAATGGTAATAATAAAATGGATAAAATGGGCCAGTGGTTGCTAGAAGTCTTGGTGGGAGCAGGGGGGAAGGTGTGATAAAACAGGGACTTACTGGGGACATTTTTGTAGGGTTGATGGAACTGTTTTGTATTCTCATTACAGTGGTGAATATATAAATCTATATGGGTGTTAAAATCAACAATACTGCACACCAGAAAGGTTGGTTTTACTTTATGATAAATTTAAAAATAAATATTAAACCCTGCATTTAGCACTGCAAATTCAGTCATCCCTGGAACTTATCATGTTGCCCCTATTATTCAAAATCTAAGTTTTAAATCTATAATTCAAGATGGAGGGAAAAGCTCCACTCTACAGGGTGTACTGAATGGGGTCAATTCTCCAAGCACCATGTTCCATAGTAGCTACAACTATTACGTAAAAGACTGTTTTCAGGTATTGCTTCACTCTTGGTCAGTACTTGGGCCAACTATGAAAATGGCTATACCAGAGATAATAGAAGGGAGGGCTGTTACTAACACCATTATCAAGAAGACTGGAAGAAGAGAGAAGCAGCCCTTTTACAGACTGTGGTAATACTCAAGGTAAGAGGGGAAGGGTTGCCATGGTTGTAAAGATGTCAAAAGGAAAGAAACAGGATATTTCCTTCCTCTGAAGTCTTCATAGAACCTTATGTACACACAATCCCAGCTCAGTTTTTCTAGATGTTTCTAACATCTCAACATCACCCTTATCTTTCACCTGATTGTTACCTATTATTAGGTAACCTTTCCTTTGTTTTGTTTGTTACCTTTCCTTTGTATATATTTTATCTACTTTTACGGAAGAGACAGGTGATAAGCCAATATCAGAGATTTATTTCAAAATAATGCCCGGGATATGTCCTGGGCTTCTTAAAGGCTCAATTTCTTTTACCATACTTTCCACACATGTGGTCCTAATAATTTCTTTGTGGTTTTTATTTTTATGTTTTAGTTTTGAAGTTCCTGAAGTATATACAGATGTAAATCAAATTAAATAACTACAGGGATGGTGTTACTGCTAAGTATATTGTATTAAATTCAAATTTAAAAATCAAAATGCTCAGTTAATCAGAATATTCATTCAACTACAAGTCAACCTCATAGGATATTAAAAAAAAACCTTCACAAAAGGAGAAAAGCCCACTGGTGCTCAACCATAAAGAATATATAATGATGTCATCATTACTTGGTCAGCCAATAATTGAAAAAAATTTTAATGGGTATTTATGAGCCAAAAAGAGGGAAGGCTGATGGGGTGCAATTCTTTATCTTAAGGTCCTATATTTTGTTTCATTCCTCAAAGGACATTTTACAACCTTCTAGGAAAAAGACTCAAATGGCTAGCATTCCCAATCACCTGCTACCCATCACCCCAATTTCTGTGAAGGGCCTACATAAGGAATGCTCTTTATATTTTATCTTAAAAAAAAAAAAAAAAAAGTCTTGACTTGTTCGACAGTGACTGTTACTTTTTAAAAATTTTTTAAAATTTCTGTTACTTTTTTAAAATAAAATTTATTTTCCAGTATTTTATAGGTAGAAAGCAATTATTAAGTAATTGTTGAATGGATTGATGAAAGAAAGAATGCAAGAACCAACTCCTGTGAAAAAAAGCACTGTAACAATTCTACCCTGTTATGCTATGGGGAAGATGCTAATCACAAACAGCATTCCACAGTGCCAAGGGTATGTACACAGACCCCACCATCTTCAGTACCTTTCCTCTGAGATGGAAAGATGAGGCTATGTTCTCTGAGCCCTCTCACCACAAATAATAATAATAATTATTATTATTATTACCACCCTTATTGTGGACTGTATCTTATTTCTCCACCTAATTAAAGTATTCCTTCTGAAAACCAACACTAAGTTAAAGATGCTTCAAATTAAATGTGTGTGGCATGAAGAAACATTCTGGCTCAAGCAACCTGCCGCCTCTTCTTCTAGGTGACATAAGCACTGGCCTTGGCTGTACCCAATTTAGACATCAAAACTTGTCCATTTGTACTACGCTATTTACCCATTACACTCATTGAATTTTCCCACATACTTTGCCCAATTATCTACCAATTTAATCCATTTAAGCTATCTCAACTACAGTAAATATGTTCCCCTTTAGCATTTACTAGCACTTCGGCTGGCTTTTCAAGGGCCTCTAACAGGCTTTATGATTCATTTATTTTTCCTCTTCTAGTTCAATTTTGTACTTATGACTCATCACAAAATGGATGCTACTGCTGTAGACAAATGAACTGGCAAGAACCTAACTACACAATTGGCCATTTAGTCCTGAAACTAAATGAAACAGAATAATGACTGCAAAATTGATCTGGACCACAGGGCAGAAACCATACTTAAACTTCATCCAGCACAGAGCACCTGCCACAGAGCTATGTCTGGATGCCATTTACTGTCCTTTTCCATTATTGTTGATAATAGCAGTGTTTTCAAATGGAACATTCCTCCTGCTGCAGATCAGAAGGATTTAGAAAAATATCCCATCATCTTATTTGAAGGATGAATAAAGTAATGATTCAATTTCCTCAGGCTTGCTGCAACCTTGGCAGCTAATATTAATTACTATCTCTAGCCATTGGGCACTAGTGAAACTATGACTTCTAAATTAAAATAAACAGCATTTGTCTATTTTTTTTGTAGGACGATGAATCCGTTCTGACTTCTGGCAGGAGGCCCCATGTAGCTCATGGGACTCATAGACACTTGTCTCGGGTACTTTAAAGAACCTGAACTTTCTCCTTCAACATTAACAAATTGGCATAAAGATCCTAAAGGCTGATTTGTAATGTTTACCTTTGCCTCACCCACAATCTCCCACACACCCTCTGTCTATTAGGGAGGCTTCTCTGCCTTCATATGTTTCTTTGCACTTCATGAAAGCTATCTCTCCTGCATGCCAAAAAAAGATCTCAACACTACAGAAGAGAAGCCCAAATGGTACCTTAAGAACCCCAGCATCGGTGCTAGGAGTATTCTGTGGTGGAAAGGGGATCAGTTGCTGTAACCAAAAAATTGATCACGAGGATTATCAAATTCATAAGAACTTCATAAAAAGACAAATCCTTGGGAAACATAGTTATTTGTTTGGCAGCCTTACTGAATAGGGTCTTTCTTTGATATGGACAATTTTGGAGGTCAAGGGTTTTCTGTGCCTAATGGTTGAAGTGACAGTTTCCCTCCCATAAATTAAAAAAAAAAAAAAAGGAAAAACATAATCACCTAATTGACAGCAGCCATATCTGCCTTCACGAGCCTGAGATCACCGAGAAATAGATCATGACAAAGATGGCTGATTAACCATGTGGCTTGCATTTCCCCCTCTTCCTTACTTACAGAATCTGACTTCCAGGGAGGCAGTATGCCTAGTTAACAGTGTATTTCCTACTCTTTCTGCAACTAGTAATGATTACTGAGATTTAAGTAGAAGTAATTGGGTGGGGCTTCTGAGAAAGCTCTTTAAAAGGACCTGATACTCCCAAGGGGCTCACGTGCAGCCCTCTCCACCACTACACACCCCATCTTTCTGACTGGAATATGAACATGATGGACAGGGCACTCTGGCTATATTTTGGATCATTCTGAAGGTGAATGAAAGATGTGAAAGATGACGAGGCGGAAAGAAGAGGATCCTGGGTCCCTGATAACAATGGCCATGATTTGCCAGCCCTGGACATCCTACGGCTCATAGGAGAAAGAAGAAAGGAGACTTGTGTCTTTTTAATGTCAGTTATTTGGATTTCCTGTTCCAGGATTCTGCCAAGCCTAATACTAGCAAACTCATCAAGCAATCATCTAAGTTTATGGAGCACTATCTGTGATCTAACATTCGGTGGGGTGCTTACATTTACATAGCCAACACTGAGAATGTTATCCTTGCCCCGTCATTTAAAACTTAGGCAAGTAAGACCAACCAACATTGAATATAATGAAATTTCAAAATTTATGTCAGAAATGCCTATGAACTCACATAACACTCTGTACTTCTGTTATAATGCCACTTTCTATATGTGCTTTTCCTTCTTTTTCCTTCCTTTCCTTCTATTAAGACTGAATAATGTTGAGGGGTACCTAGGTGGCTTAGTCATTAAGCATCTGCCTTCTGCTCAGGTCATGATCCCAGAAACCTGAGCTTGAACCCCATAGCCCCGTCCCTACTCAGCAGGAAGCCTACTTCTCATTCTCTCACTCTCCCTGCTTGTGTTTCCTCTCTGGCTGTCACTCTTTCATTTTGTCAAATAAATAAATAAAATCTTTAAAAAAAAAAAAATTGAATAATGCTTTAAAGAAAAGCTGCTTCTAATTCATAAAATGAGTCATCAATAAGAACACTGTAACTATGACACATGATAATGATGAATGTAAGCTTTCTGGACATTCTGTTTACTTCTCACAGCTAGAGATGATTCCAGGTTGGCCTACCCTGTGTCTTGTCCACCTCTTCAAATTCAAGAAGCTTCTGCTTAACCACTTAAGTGCATGGACTTGTTTAATTAATTAAACGAGGAAGTGAGTAAACCAAGGTGGCTTTAATGCCCAGGCAGCCTATAGAAGCAATACAAAATCTAAGCTGGTAGTGCCTCAACATTAGGAAACCAAAACCTAAGGACAACCTATCACAGGCTGCCGTCGAGGCTTTAGGCTACAGCCAATCACCAGCTTCCTTACTAATTTCTACTGCTTCCTTATGAAAGTCCCTCCCAGCTCCTGCCCTTAGCCCTTCTACCCATTTTCAGTTTGGTGCTACTAAATTTACAAACTGAGGGTTTTGGAGGCGAGCCTGGTGGTGGGTAGTGAGGACGGCACGTATTGCATGGAGCACTGGGTGTGGTGTATGAACAATGAATCTTGGAACACTGGAAAAGTAAAATTAAATTTAAAAAAAAGTACAATAAAAACCAAATAAATCTAAAAAAATATATATTCTTAAAAATTTTAATATACTTCAGCTTGTTTTTTTATCAGACTTTTGCAGCAGAGGATGAAAAATAAAGGAAAGAATAGTAGTTCAATAAGGCAAGGGACACAGAGTGGCCAAGGCTGATCAAGAGAAATGTTCTCTTCTTAATGTTCCAACGGCTTTTTCCAAAGGTTTAAAATCCCAATTCCTTCCGTCAACTTGTAAGTTGATTTAACTTTTTCATAAACTGCAGACTATTTTCCCAAGTGGTGGTCCTGTATTGTGGTACCAGCAACAATGAATGAGGGACACCCTTGGTACTCCCAGTAGGCATTCTGATAGTAACAGCGGTATCTCACAGTGGTTTTAATTTACATTTTTCTCATGACTAGTAACAGTATCTTTTCACATCTAATTGGCCATTTGTAAATCTTATTTTGTAATATATTCAAGCTTTTGACCATTTTTACTAGATATGCTTAACTTATTATTGAATTATAAGTATCTGAGATAGTAAGCCTATCTTGTGAACTTTTTAATTCATGTATTTAATTTTTCAGCTCTGCAAGTTCCACACAGTTCTTTTTATATATCTTCCATTTTTCATGTTTTATGTTTACTTTAAATTATGAAATATTTACAAGAGACTTCAAAAGTCTCTTAAAGTTTTGTTTGCTAATTCCATCTTCTCTGTTATTTCTGGGTCTATTTATTATGCCTGAATTTTCTCTTGGTAACTGGTTACCAAGTTTGTACCTCTTCTGATCTCTAACAACTTTGAATTGGATATGCTGCATTGTGAATTCTGTGTTGTTGAGTATCTAAATTATGCTGTCTTCCTTTAAAGAATGTTGTCTTTCAATTTGTTAGGCAGTTAAATTAAGAGGATCAACTTGGCCTTTCAAAGGTTTGTTTCTTAAAAAAAAAAAAAAAAAACAAAACGGTTTGTTTCTGCCTTTGTAAGGGCAGATCAGATCTAGTTTGGCCACCCTTATGAAGTCTGATCCTTTTAGGAGTCTCTACTAAATGCTCTGTGTGTCCACGGAGTCTCTCCACTCTGCCTGGTTAAAACTAAAATGTTGTCCAGCCCAGCATGACCTCTTAGAATTGTTTGATTTATAAATTCTTAGTCATTCTGTGTCCTCCTGCAGTTTTACCCTGTACCTATACAGTTTAGTTTGCATTTTAAAACTCAAGAGGCAGCCCCTTCCCACCCTTCTTACCTGCTAGTCCCAAGCGTAGTTTTGGAGCTCTTCCTCTGAGAACTTTCCTCTATTCTAATACTCTGCCATCCCCCCCCCCCCCCCCCCCCCGCCCCTCCACTTTCGGCTGCCTCCATTTCCATGAACTCTGATCTCTGTCACATCAATTCAGTGACACCACCGGATGCTCTACTTGAGTCTTCTCTCTCTGGGACAGGGCCGACTGAAGACCTACAAGCAGAAAGCTGGGTCAGTCACAGGTTCATCTGGTCTGTTTCTCTTCTCTGAGGAAACACAATCCTGTCTGCCTACTGTATGATGTCTGAAACCAGCTGCTTTGTATTGTTTTCCGGATTCCTACTTATGTATAGCAGAAGAAAAGTCTACCACTAGTTACTCTCCCATGCTCAGAACACATTATCCTAGATGATTATTTCTGTGTGTGGCTATGTAATAGAAGGGCCTCTTGGAAGAGAGACATCGGAGCAATTGTCTATGAGGGTGCAAGAAAACAGAGAATGTGAAGATGAGATAGTAAATGCATGCTCCTTCAAATAAAAGACTTTTCTAGACTGTGTACATTTGCCTGTGACATCATCTAGAATTGACCATGTGCATGGTGACTTTACAAGCATTATATAATACTGGCAATATATATTCAAGTATAAAAATAGTGAGATACTGACTATTTTGGCAGAAATGAAAAAGAGAAATGGGCTGGGGGAAAAAACAAGGGTATTTAGAGGTTAGCCTTGAACTGAACCTTGAAAAAGTGATGGGACTGATAGAAGCTCATAAACGGTGGACAGGAAGGTAGCTTGCAAGTCTTCCAGCTGTTTTCAACAGGAAAAACTATCAAAGGCTAACTCAAAAAGCTGCTTGAATCTGATCAGGTTAAGTAGTTAAGTTCCTTATGGATGCTTAGTCTCCACTGCCTGCCTAATTAGCATTATGTATCCATCCACTTTATGAGATACCCGTTAAAGTCCTTTGAAAACAATAATGCCAACACTTATCAATATTATTATTAATGTGTCTATATGGGAAGGGGATCAAGCAGTATTCCTCCCTAAATACTCCAGTAACTACTATCAGAACTCTATTACTGAAAGGAATAGAATCCACCCTATAAAAGCAGTAACTATCACGTTTCAAACATAATGTTTACCCAAATTAAACATTGCCTGACCAACCCAAGGATGATATCCAGTAATACCACTTTATACTTAGATCTGCTATTTTAATAAGACACCAACAGGTTTAGCAGATGTTGCATTAAATAAGTAAATATATTCCAGGCAATAAATCTGCAAATAAACATTTAGGATAGCACTAAAACTATGCGCCCCATCCTTTCCAATGATCACAATAGGTAATATTATATGACTAATTACAGATGCACACAAATACTAATGATCTATTGGAAGAAGTGTTTCCATGTGGTTTTAACTTGCAATGACCTTACACATACTATGTATTAGTATATAATTAAGTGAACATTTAGGCATTGTGAATATTCTGTATTTCACCTATCAGATGGTTATGTGACTTGGTGAAAAAAATCACCTCTTCTGGTCACAGCTGGGTCACAAATCGAATGTACTAGCTTGAGGATGTCATTTAATATGTCTACAGGCCTGAGTTTCTCCATTTCCAAATTGAATTATTATCTAAACTACCAAACAACTTAGTGGAATGAAAAAAGAACAGAAAGTCATTCTGACAAAGCAAATATTCTACATACATTTAAACAAAAATACTTTTTATACTGTGAAATTATTGCTGCAAAAATTTCCTCCTTGGACACTAGAATGAAAAACTAAAGCTGAAAACAGAAGCAATTCTGGCATTAATTCTTCCAATTTTTAAGATAAATAGGAGTCATCAATCATTCTCCCTTTTATCTTTTCCTCTAGCAAAATAAAAATCCTTGTGGCTTATGAGAAAGCAATAAAATTATGCAGAGAAGCTGTACTTGGCAAGATAATTCAGTCCAACGTTAAAGATCAGGACTATAAAAACACATGGCTAAAGAAATGTATTTACTGCAAAATATAAAAGATCCATTCCTTACACCAAGGAAATATTTGGACATATTTTGTTCACATTCTTAGTTCACCGAACAATCAGTATTTTGCCTTAATTCTTCAAAGTAGTTAGGCCACTCCTTCTAATGAGACTACTTCCCTAATAGTTTTAAGGTAAAGCAATAATTAATTGCATTTAAGTAGAAAAAATTAACAAATTATATATTACTTTGTGCTAATAAATGGAAACAGGTTATTCACTTTGAGTAATACCACTGTTGTTTGGGTGGCATATAACAGGTTCTCAATAAAGAATGGTTGAATAAATAACTGCATAGTGGTGGGAATTTCTTGTAAGATTAGTTATAGAAAAGTAAGTAAATCCAAGAAATGTATAACACATTGGCAAAACACGCAACTTATTTAAAAAGTTATTTTCAGGTACTACAATATATGGACTATTTCATCCCTAAACAGTAATTTTCTTTGTTCTCAGCTACCAAAAACTAAAAGAGGAAAGTAAGACCCATACTCTAATGTCCAATTTAAGCCAAGAATTAACTCACAAAATAAGAAAACAATTTGTATACTGAGACCAAGGGTCCCAAGATCATTTTTCTGCGGTCCTACAGATAGTTACTGTAAACATCATTCCGAACTTCAAATACTGTCAGTGCTGGGATGAGCTGATATGTATATTAACCTTCTCCATCCTACTGACAAGACTCCCAGCCTTAAGTATTGTTTCTCTAAGGCACAGCTATTCTGCTTAGGTATTCAGTTTTACAGCTGTCCTTAAAACAGAACCTTAAACAATGCCTTAAAACATTATGCCTAAATAATATGAAGCCTATATTGGCAAGGTGCACTCTTAGATCATATTAAAAAGACATTCTCTGATGCCAAATGGAGCCATAAGGAAGCACTGGGCTCAGCTAATTATGGGCTGGCATCCATCTGAAGAGAGGTTGGGGCGGTTACCCAACCACTCAGCTGGGAGCACTGTCATCTTCATTACCACAAACCAGCCACTTGTCTTTGTGTTTTAGTCTCCATGGCGGCAAGATAGAATCAATAATAATGAGTTCAGTGTTAGAACTATTCACAATAAAGAAAAAAAAAAACAGCCTACCAAGTGCTTTGAGCTCCTGGGAAACTGTGTAAACACAGTTTATCATTTGTATTCTGAGACCTTGTCCTTGTTGGAATCATGTGGTCCCTAGTGCCATGTTGCCTGTGCATTCTTTCCACATGGGCAGCTTTTTCTGTTTGATGTTTGGACATGCTAGTCCAAGGTTTTACAATTTCCAGGCAAACTTTTTTTTTTTTTTGGTTTAAAAGAAAATTTTCCTATGACCGTAATCATGCATTTTTTCCTTTTTTTTTTTTTTTTTTTTTTTGAAAAAACAAGCTTCTTGCTTGTCATTTCAATACTAGCTATAATTTGGAAGTCAGAAGATAAGTTCCAGACACTGTGATTTTTTAGGTGGCATTGATCACTGCTCTGGGTTCAGTTTCCATTATCATCAAAATGAGGATGACAAACCATGCAATCTTTGGGTACATTTATCCAAACATAGCCTATGGACAAGAACGTTTGCATCAGGAATACTGAGGGGACTCAGTGAGAATGGAGTCGGTTCCATCCCAGACCTTGCTAAGCAGAAATATTTACTTTGAGACATTTTTAATAAGCACTTCAGTCGTAACTATCCATGATAAAGTCTGAGAGCTAGGACTCCAAGATCAGCAATTGATGACCTGCTGGTTTCCACAGCTTTAAAGAAGAGATTCAAGTTTTGTCATTCTTCTTAACTAAAGGCTTGGGAGAAGACACCCTTAGTGGGGCCAACTCAGCCTTACGTAACACTTTGCCTCAGTACATGTGGGGCAGAGCCATCGTGAGCTTCCCTCTGCAGTCCAGGGGGCTACAGTGCAAAGAGGCATCTACAATGGTGAGTATCATCCCATCTACCAAACTTGGATCTTGAAGAAAGGTCTGGGGGCACCTGGGTGGCTCAGTCGTTAAGCGGCTGCCTTCGGCTCGGGTCATGATCCCGGATTCCTGGGATTGAGCCCCGCATCGGGCTCCTTGCTCGGCAGGAAGCCTGCTTCTCCCACTACCATTCCCTCTGCTTGTGTTCCCTCTCTCGCTGTGTTTCTCTCTGTCAAATAAATAAAAAATCTTTAAAAAAAAAAAAAAAAAAAGGTCTGGGCATTTTCCTGTATATCCTGGAATAACTTTCCCCAGGTGCTAACTATAACAAATATGAGAATGCATGGTCTCAGAGGAACTAAAACCCCAACTAGAATTTAGTTAATTATCAGAAAAGACTGGTATGTTCTTTTACTTTGTGGAAGTTTACAGAAGCATTTCTGATGCCACGTCAACACAAAAGTTTTTATTAACGTCTTGTCCTAAAAACCATCTGCTTTCTATTTACCTGTAGGTAAAGAATTTCCAAAAATGTCTTTTTCTTTTTGTCCTAAAAGAATGAGCCTTGGAAACACTCTTTGGTCTATCCATGATATATAAGAAGGATAAAATGTTGGAACATCAAATTCAACTCCATAAACAAGAAAAATATTACATGGTTTAGTCAAAAGCCTCATTCAATAGGGTGGGACGGAAAATCTTTCATTATATTTGACACAGCATCTTCTTACCCCTTATAAACCTCACTCACAGGGCACCTGGGTGGCTCAGTGGGTTAGGGCCTCTTCCTTTGGCCCAGGTCATGATCTCAGGGTCCTGGGATCAAGCCCCACATCGGGCTCTCTACTCAGTGGGGAGCCTGCTTCCCTGCTCCCCCTCTGCCTCTCTGCCTGCTTCTGATGTCTTGCTCTCTGTCAAATAAATAAATAAAATCTTAAAAAAAAAAAAAACCTCACCCCATCTGTAAAAAATGGGGCTTTATGTCAAAGAATATTAGGAATATGAGTTTTATCATACCATAGACCATATGATATATATCACCTAAGCTATAAATTACATTATAGAAAGTTTATCAATTTTTTACAATAATCTTTAAAGACAAAAGAACTCTTATCATTTTCCCACCCAGAAAAAATGTTTCTCATCTCATGAAGAACAGAAAAGAAAAAGGGCTACATGGCACATTTAGTCAGATAAAAAGTCAATGGAAGGTAACTCGAGAAGAGCAGTAATAAGGGGTTCTTTTGTAGTGACTGAACAGTTCTGTATCTTGGTTGGGTTGGTGGGTACATGAGTCTAGACACAGGATAAAATTTCTTAGAACTACGCCCACACCTGTGTGCGTGTGTGCGCACACACATGCACACACACACAAAATGAGTACTTACGGAAACTGGTGAAATACCAGTAATATTCACAGTCTAAGCAATTGGATTATATCAAAATTAATTTCCTGGCTTTGATAATAAACTAGTTATGTTAAGATATTACTAAGGGTGAAGTAGCTGAGTGAATAGCATGTGGAACCTCTCTGTATTACATTTTGCAACTTCTTGAAGGTTTGTAACTAGTTTAAAATAAAAAGTTAATGGAAGAGTTAAGAGTTCATCCCATTGTTTATTCCTCTTCAAATACATTGATGGCTGAGGCTGTACACACATACATGTTATCTGGGCAAAATACATAATTTATTTAATTTGAGAAATTCAATAGGGATCAAGGTCAGCTTCACTAATCACTCGTCACCCTCTAAAACTGAAGCTAAATTCTGCAGAACATAAGCAACCCAAAAGTGAAATTTGAGCAGGTGTTTTAGCTGACTTACAAACACAGATTTCTCAGACTCTGAAAGACCATCCGGAGATTTATTGCACAAATCTGAGCCAATTGGTCACTTGAAGGAATTGTCTGTCTTTTAACCCTTCTCTGTACAGGCTTGCTTTTTCCCCCTCTCACCTCTTCACTTGATAAGAACAATCCAACTCTTCTTGGAAGTTCCTATGTTTTTGTCCAGAGATTTGATATTGGACAGCTTTCACTGAGTATCATGGGTGGTCTCAAGGATTTGAGATGTGATTTCTTATAAATTTCTCCTTTTATGCTCCAAAGAGCTTGAGGTACACCTGCCTGCTCTCTTTGTTCTCTTCTGAAATAAGCACAGAGGAAGTAATTGAGTTACAATTGCTCAGTTGCAATTTGCGGGCACTTCCAGGACCGCAGCTTTATACTCTACCAATGCACCCTGAATGAAACCAGGATTGCTAACATGGAAGTATGTTTGTGGAGGTGGGGATAAGCAAAGGAGGTGAATATTTACTGAAAAGGAATAGAGATGTGTAGGGAAAGTATATTAAGAATCTGTATTTTAAGAAAAGAAGATCTATCATCCATCCTAACCTCAGTGTCTTTACCTATAAATGGGAGCTTTGACTGGAAAGGTCAATACAATAATATTCTATTATTTGAACCACTCTAATAAATTAAGCAAATATTCCAAACCAGAAAGAATCACTTCTTCAAATGCAGCTTATTCTGTAGATTAAACATAAACATTTTCTTGTATTTTATCTTAGAGAATTTAAATACAGGAAGCAAGGAGTGATTTTGGAGATAACTTTCTCCCTGATTCTACTCATAATTAAACTGTAGTCATCAGATCAAGTATGATTCTATTCTTGCCCATATTCTACAATCTGTTTCCCAGAGCTCCTGAGTGAGAACTGGAATAGAGAGAAACAGTCTGCCGCCCTTGGTCCTTTCTTGTGCACAACCCCCACTGGGAATTGAAAAAAACCATAAAAACTATACTGCAGGCTCAAAAACTTGTGCTGAAGGAAAGAATGTTTTCCTATCTCAGGCTGCTTTTGCCCTGCAGGATTTATTGCCTGTTGAGGCCTCCATATCACCCCAGTTCATATAAACAGGAAACACAATTCCAAGTAAAGAAGAAAAGGAAAGAGAATGCTGGAGGACACCAAGCACTATAAGTACATTGTACAATGAAAAATTAGCATATTGCTAAATTTCCTTCCCCCAAGATAATGTGATTCTGGACTGCCAAAGAGCTTGAGATTGTATATAGTTGATGCAAATCAAGTGTCTCAAAGTCCCAGATGGGAAGTTCAGAAGTCCAAAGTTAAATGGGGTGGGGATGACCTGTTAAAATCACTAGACACAAGGTTTCTATCTGCCCGGATCACATCCTCTCATGATAGGTACACCTTGCAAATACTCAAGGACTAGGGAACTGGAGGTATCATCTAACCCAAGCCAAATACATTTAGGAAGTGAGAAATTCAACAGAATTTAATGATGCAGTAAATTGTGATATTGCTAGAGATTGTACAGTAGTGGTGTGGAAAGTTAAGCTGAAGCTTCCGTAGAGAATAATATCTAAAATCATGATGACTTATGGTTAAATATGACATTCCATCTCTCTGTATATATCATTTTATCTTTCTATATATAATGCACAACTAAAAATTTGAATTTACACACTTTTAGTATTCCTAAACCTTAATTATCTTACCTGCTGCTACAAAGAGATGCATCAAGATCACACAGGTATTCTAACAATATTTTGGTGGGAAAGGTACACAGATGTGGCCTTTTCATCCTCTGGGCTTTCCTGTATAAATTTATGCACAGTAGCAATGATAAACTATTGCCTTAAGATTGTGCTTTTATTAGATAAAATTTAAACTGGTTTCTAGAATCTACTTACAGTAGAAAATGCTGTCTATGAAAACCAAAAAGCAAGGGTAAGAAGTAGGAGTGGTATAAAGATTAAAAATAAGAGAGAAACAATTCCTATTTGAGGTGCCTACAGTTTTATAGTGTATAGAAAAAGAGCACAATCTGAAGATACATGCTTAAGGATGCTCTGGAAGTTTAGGAAAGGCTCTCCAGAAGGAGTGACTTGAGTCAGGGGAAGAAATAGGAACAGAGTAGGTTGGGAAGAGGAGCAGCCTGTACCAAATCACAAATAAAGAGCATGAGGCACACTAAGGGAAATGGTACGTGCATGATATTGTTATGGTCGAGTAAAGATGCTATAGAACAGGTGGTAATCACATCAACATGGACCTCATGTACCCTATCAGGAATTCTGAACTCAATCCTAAAAGGCAGAGGAGACATGGAAGGATTTTGAGCATGGATGTACTGTGTTCAGATTTGCCTTTTAGAAAAATCACACTGCCAGTTATATGATAGATGAATTTAAGTTACAATGAGACCAGTTAAGGATCTGTTGCAGGATCCATAAAGAGCTTATACAACTCAAAACTAAAACCACAAATAATCCAATTTAAAAATGGGCAGAAGACATGAACAGACATTTCTCCAAAGAAGACATCCAGATGGCCAAAAGACACATGAAAAGATGCTCAACATAATTCGTCATCGGGGAAATGTAAATTAAAACTACAACAAGATATCAACTCACATCTGTCAGAATGCATGAAATCAACAACACAAGAAACAAGTATTGGTGAGGATGTGGAGAAAAAGGAACCTTCATGCTCCCTTGGTGGGAATGCAAACTGATGCAGCCATTATGGAAGACAGTACAGGGGTTCCTCAAAAAATTAAAAAAAAAAAAAAAAGAATTACCCTACAATCTAGCAATCACACCAAAAAATACAAAAACACTAATTAAAGGGATATGTGCACCCCTATGCTTACTGCAGTATTATTTACAATAGCCAAATTATAGAAGTAGCCCAAGGGACCATCTATAGATGAACGGATAAAAGATGTGGTGTGCGTATGTGTACACACACACATACACACATACAATGGAATATTATTCATAAAAAAGAATGAAATCTTGCCAGTTGCACTGACGTGGATGGAGCTAGAGAGTAGTGCTAAGTGAAATACGGTAGTCAGAGAAAAACAAATACCATAAGATTTTACTCATATTTAAGAAATAAGAATTTAAGAAACAAAACAAATGACCAAAGGAAAAAGAGAGAGACAAATCAAGAAACAGACACTTGACCATAGACAATAAAAAGATGGCTATCAGAGGGGAGATGGATGGGGGGATGGGTAAAATAGGTGAAGGGGATCAAGGATACACATCATGATGAGCAAAGGAGAGAACTGTTGAATCATATTGTACACCTGAAACTAATGTAACACTTTATGTTAACTACACCGGAATTAAAATAAAAAATAATTCAAAAAAAGAATCTGACACAAGATAAGAAATGTAAGGGCCCAAACTAAAACAATGACAATAAACACTGGGGTACATGTGACCCTTCTTTGTAATGCATCTGCTTCTTTGGGGTAAATAACCCGGAGTGCGATGGCAGTGTCATAGGGTAGCTCTATTTTTAATTTCTTGAGGAATCTCCACACTGTTTTCCAAAGTGGCTGCACCAGCTTGCAATACCACCAACAGTGTAATAGGGTTCCCCTTTCTCCATACCCTCTCCAACATTTGTTGTTTACTGTCCTGTTGATTTTGGCCATTCTAACTGGTGTAAGGTGGTATTTCAGTGTGGTTTTGATTTGAATCTCCCTGACGACTAAAGATGATGAACATTTTTTCATGTGTTTGTTAGCCATATGTATGTCTTCTTTGGAGAAGTGTCTGTTCATGTCTTTTGCCCAACTGTGGAAAGAACCAAAATGCCCTTCAACAGATGAATGGATAAAGAAGATATGGTCCATATATACAATGGAATATTATGCCTCCATTAGAAAGGACGAATATCCAACTTTTGTATCAACAATGACAGGACTGGAAGAGATTATGCGGAGTGAAATAAGTCAAGCGGAGAGAGCCAATTATCTTATGGTATCACTTATGTGCTAACCATAAAGAAAAACATGGAGGGCACTGTGAGATGGAAGGGAAAGGGGAATGGGGGGACATTAGACAGGGAGATGAACCATGAGAGACTGGACTCTGAGCAACAAACTGAGGGCTTTGGAGGGGAGGGGGTGGGGGGTTGGGCGAGCCTGGTGGTGGGTATTGGGGAGGGCACATATTGCATGGAGCACTGGGTGTGGTGCATGAACAATCAATCTTGTAACACTGAAAAAATAAAATAAACATATGGGGGGGATGGATGGATAAATAAATAAATAGATAAATAAAATCTTTATAAATAAAAAATTAAAACAATGACAATAGAAATGGAAGGAAGAGCATGAAAGCAGAAGATAATGAGAAGGCAGAAATGCAAGGACTTGAAGACAGACCAGATGTAGCAGGGAGAGAGAAAAAGGGGACTTGAGACCTTGAGACCTTGAGACCAAGGTTTCATGAGCAAATGGGCAGTGGCATCAATGACAAATAATGAATGTGAGAAGGATGTGATGGGTGATGAGTTCGGTTTTAGCTATGTTTGATGGTGAAGTGTCCATGAATCATCCAAATGTGAATAATCTATAGTAATCAGAAACTCCAAGAGAGAGGTCCTGATTAGAGATGTAGCCTTGGGATCATCACAGCGTCCATAATCAAAGCCAAGCATGGAGGGTAACACCAAAGCAGAGCGCATGGAGTGAGGAAAGAGAAGAAGGAGAATTTAACTCTGGAGGACACATCCATTAGAAATGTACATAAATGCAAAAGTATCCATAAAGGCTTCTGAAAAACAGCAACAAGAGATAGGAACAAAGAAACTGTCATACAAACCAAAGCAAGGCAAAGACAAGGAGGAAAAGAATAAACAACAAAGAAGACTGAGGGTGAGAATAGGGAAGATTTTCTACCAGATTTGATAACTTTGGTACATTGGCAAAAGTAGTTTCAGAAGAGTTTCCAGAGTGTGTGTGTGTTAGAGACTGCTGGGAATTACAGTCAGCAAAAAGATTCAGAACACAATTAAAGGGATGATCCCTGGACACATGAATGAATACCTGTGTCACTGAGTTAGAAATAAAGGAGAAGAGAGATACAGGAAGTTGAGAGAGCTCTCCCCAGAATGGATCCTCTTTTCTCCATGAAAAAGACAAAAGATTATTGGTTGCCAGTGAGTGGGGAGGAAACTTGTTAAGAAAAATGAGACTGGGGGCGCCTGGGTGGCTCAGTGGGTTAAAGCCTCTGCCTTCAGCTCAGGTCATGATCTCAGGGTCCTGGGATCAAGCCCTGCATCAGGCTCTCTGCTCAGCGGGGAGCCTGCT
This sequence comes from Procyon lotor, assembly GCA_028646535.1. Lineage (NCBI taxonomy): Eukaryota > Metazoa > Chordata > Mammalia > Carnivora > Procyonidae > Procyon > Procyon lotor. Next base: position 88,496,687 of record CM053607.1, read on the forward strand.
TCCCCCTCTCTCTCCGCCTGCCTCTCTGTCTACTTGTGATCTCTCTCTCTGTCAAATAAATAAATAAAATCTTTAAAAAAAAAAAAAAAAGAAAAGAAAAATGAGACTGGTGTGCAGATTTCATGCATTCAACAAGCATTTACTCAATACCCACATTGTGCCAGTCAGGGCCAGAAACTGAATTCAAGTTGTTCAAGGGTATATGGCAGAAAAAAGGTATCAAACAGTCACCAGAAGGCCTTGAGCAAGAACTGACCAGTTACAGACTAAAGGGTCACCCCAAAAAGCCTGGAGATTGGGCACTTTTAATACCATCAATATGAACAAGTCAATGGAATGAGATTTTCTCTGGCTGGGCCTGGAAGCTAGTGTAGAAGTAAAATGAATATGCTTACATGGGTCCAGAGTTGGATACTATGACAAGAGTGCTGCAGAAAGTCAAGAGGAAAAGGGAACATTGGTAACAGAATTAGAGAGCAAACCAATAGTGAAGTAGGGAGGTATTTAAATGAAGGAAGAAACACAGCCTCTAGAACACAACAGAAGATTCCAAACACTCAGATCTCAGTGAACTTCAAGGGAAGGTTGAGGGAGGCAAAGAGGTAAGATTGTTAAGGCAAATAGGAGATATTTTTTTTTTATTTAAAGGATGAGATTGCAGCTATGACTTCAGAAGGTAAAATGGGAGTAAATTGCCAAAGCAGATGCAAATGGGATTAGAGGATTAAGAAATGCGGAGGCTAAGGTACTAAGAGTGTGGTCCACTTGAATTCAGAGAGATGAGCAAAAGTGTGACTCACATGCAGGAGCTGAGTCAAGAAATGGATGATCATAAGGGCAAAGACCTCCAAAGAGAAGCACTTTTACACAAGACTATGTACTGACCTGGAAGTAGAAATAGGAAATGAGAGAAACACAATCCTGTTTCACAATCCTGATTCAATGGCATGTAGCATGTAAAAGAAAGGGCAACTTCATAGGTTAAAAGAGGATGAAATGAATAGTGTTATTTTCAAAGACCATTCAGGTTTCCATCATGGAAATATACTGGAAGAAACTTCAGGGAAGACAATATTGGGAAGACTGGTAAAGGAAAGGTGGGTGGGAAGGACAGGTAGGAAATGCAGCAGAAATAAAGGATGAGAAGAAGAAAACCCAAGGCTACACGAGACATGAGTAAGAAGATGGATTCCTAGAGAAGCTGGTGTTTTGGGAAGTGGCCAAGATTAATTTTTTTGAGACATTTTGCGAATCACTGATTTTTTTAAAAGTTTTTCTTTAAATTCCAGTAATTTAACATATATTGTAATATTATTTTCAGATATACAGTATAATCATTCCACAGGAAGGGCCAAGATTCATTTAAATGCAAATGGATTTCTGGTTGGTTAGTGGCTGACTGCACTAAAGCTAAGGCTTAGGTAGGGAAGCAGTCTACAGGGCTCTGGTTCAGTTGGTGGCCAGAAGGAAAAAACTACAAGGAAATGTGAAAGTTTAGTTTTGGGGGAAGAAGTTGAGAGAAATTGCCGTGGGAGGGCTGGTAAAGGAAAGAGCAGGACAAAAAGAGGGTTGGGGTGAAGGCTGGGGATGGAGTTTTCTAACTACCTTTAAATTTCCGTTGTAATGGGTATTGGTATTGAAGAGTCCATGAAGGTTTCTCACACCCCTACCACTCTGTTTCCTTTTCTATGGATAATGTGACTTATGTGACCAATCATTTTTCTTTTCACTGGCTGCCAGGAAGCTCAAAAACAAGAGATTAGCTTGTCACTACAAGACTTTAAAGCATACGTTTGGAGTAATAACAATGTGCCAGGCTTCATAGTACTCTTACTAACCTTATTTCTTCCTTTCACCAATTTTTGTCACTTAATTTTATATCTAAAAGATGTGTTTTTTTTTTATAAATAAAACAAGTATAAAACAGGCTTGTTTTTATAAGATCTCACCACTATGTCTAAAAGGAAGAGTAGGTATAAATAACAAACATAATGGTCTGTGATTATTAAACCTTGGACAAGGGACATAATTCAATAGTGATATAATACACATCTATGAGATAACTTTTTACATAGAACTTTCAAGAATATCAATGATTCTAAAAGTCCTATTTGCTGCAAAGGGACATCTTGTATGTACTCTAATTTTGATATGCAGATTGCACAGAAGTGCTCAGCCTCCAAACTCCCATGTGCTTCATCATTCCAGGGACCATTACTTTACGTGTCCAAACCCAGGAACTTTTGAGAGTAATAAGAAGCACCAATAATAATTATACCAGGAGGATAAGTATATACTGAGATATATGATCACCCTCCACACGTATCAATTTTTAAATGCACGCGTAAGTGCCAAATTGCCCTTGTTCCTTAAAGAAAATCCTCAGCTCTGTGAGGTTACTCTTACCATCTTCTATAGGAAAACAGCTTTGTGTAAGAATTCGTTCAGTTCCAACGCTATCTGGAATATCCACGAGGCTCTTCTGACTTTTGACAAGGGATTATAAAACTACTAGTTGTGATGCCTAGGAGCTCTCCTGCCAGTCCATCAAGCAACTGGTTAGCTCATTATGCTCATGGTGAAACCACCCAGAAGGATGGAAATGGAGGAAAGTGAATGAATGTAGACAGCTGTTCTGTTACCTTTACTGTACAGTGAAATTGGTTTCACTTGATTATGCCTATTCAATATGAAAATAAGTCTTGTGTATTTGAAATGCAGTGTAAAATATCACATGTACCCTGTGACCCAAATAGGATTAAAATCATTTATGTTGAAGTATGGCTCCATATGAGCTGTCAGAAAATGATATTCATGCCATTTTGGTAGACAGGTTTTAATTAAAAGGAGCTTTGCCCTTTTTGTTTGTGTTTTTAACACCTGACAGCTGTAAACCCACTTCCACACCTCTGATCGCCCTTTAATCCTATGCCTGGCTACCCAGCAAAATGTCAGAAAGAAAAATGGAGGGTGCAGTTCTAACCAGATGAGAATGAGGAATAAATTCTGATAGAAGTACAGACTGACAAGGTTCTCATCCTCAAGTGGAACCCCCAAGACCACCTACATGGCAGGGCCTTCTAACTCTGAAAAAATGGCCCACCCTGAATCAGATTATATACTAAGTATCTGAGAATAGCATGTGGCAGCCAGGTTATTTGAATTTTCTGTTCTGTGATATCTTCTATCTCCTTTCCAGATCATTATTAAACCATATACCCTTCCGAAGGAAATGGTTCCAGAGTCAGTGTGAATGCTATGAGTGCTTCTGATCTGTCTTTTCCTGCCAAGGCAGGTAGGTACCTCAGGGTCACAGTGGGAGAGGGTTAGGAGACTTATAACTGCAGTTACAAGTTTGTAAACCTGAAGAGCATCTGGTCCAAAAGAGGTTCTTAGGGGTGCCTGGGTAGCTCAGTGGGTTGGAGCGTCTGCCTTCGGCTCAGGTCATGATCTCAGGGTCCTGGGATCGAGCCCCGCATCAGGCTCTCTGCTCATCGGGGAGCCTGCCTCCCCCTCTCTCTGCCTGCTTCTCTGCCTACTTGTGATCTCTCTTTCTCTGTCAAATAAATAAATAAATCTTTAAAAAAATTTTCAAAAAAAAAAAGAGTGAGTCGGTGTTAGACCTCTAGGGATGAAATAAAAACCCCAGTTAACCTTTGCAGCTAAACCAGAAAGAAGGGCACTGAGAAGTACCATCGCAAAGCAAAGCACAGGGGAGCCAGCCTGGAGCAATTCCTGAGAGACTGACAGATGCCTCTGGTCTACTTGCAGCCCTTCTCCTCTCTGGACATCAGTTCACTTTGGTATCCAGTCAAAATCAAGAACTGTTTGGACGAGACACTATGCCATACCCCAAGTGGTCCAGACTGCATCAGTGTTGGGTTCACTCCCTTCTACATCTTGAGTGATCTAATTCTCTGATAACGCATCTTTGGTCAACATTTATATAATAAAAAGTAAACCTCCAACAGAATTTGTTAATGATGACGATGATGATAAAAGATGTATTTTTTTTTTAAGTAACAATTCCTACTACTTAAGAGGAAAAACAAGCTCTCAGTGGCATTGCTTATGCTAAACCCCATGTCCGTACACCAATTCTTAAGACCTCATCTAATTGAATTTTCAGTACCTTCCAGGAATAAAATCTTAACTGTTCAAGTCTGGAATGTTCTGGTCAGCACTGGTGAGGCAATCTACCTGCTACACCTCTATCATCCCCTAAAGGTCAGTGACCTTGCTTGAAATAAGCCATCCCTTTTCCTGTTCTGCCTATAAAAGCCCTCCATATTGTACAGCTCTTTTGTTTCTACTGGCTAGGTGAGATATTGTCTGATTCATGAATTAATGAATAAAACTAATTAGATATTCAAATTTTTTCAATTGATTTTTGTTTGTGAACACTACATATGACCAACTTGTTAAAAACTTATATGCATTAGCTTGTTAATGTGAGCTTCCACAATCCCCCTGCAAGGGATATTCTGCTATTAAGTCCATTATTCAGATGAGAAAAACTGCAAACAGGTAAGTGAAAAGGTAAGTAAGTAAAACAATTCCCTTAAAGAGATATGACTGCTACCTAGAATGCAATGGAAAGTTACTCAAATAAGAGAGTTGAAAGCTATGAGCAAAAAAGAGGAGGCGAAGGGACAAAAGCAGGGAAGGGATATGTTCTGTTTCGCAAAACCAACTGTTCCAGCTAAGGAGACACCAACTAGGTGCTGCACCTGATAGCCCCTTGCTAGGTTAGGTGTGTCTCACCTGACAGCCTCTTACAGGAGGCCTGTTTGAGCTGGGTTGGAGCTGAGGATGTGCACAGAAGCCTCCCTGAAATGTCACCTTAATGCAATATAGTACTGAGGTCTCCTCCTACAGGCAGAATTTTCTGTCATTTTTTAGACACAGGAGGTATGCGCTAACATGTTGACATGCTAGGCATGTGCGATTGAACCGAAGTACCCATGGGAGCTCCCTGCCCACTGATACACTGAATAAAAGCTTCCTATACTAACCCCTTAAGGACAGAGGTCTCGGACAGCTATCTCCCCATCTCCTTACTTGTAAAAAGTAACACAGAGTTCTTTGCTTTCAACACTTCCTAGGATTGTATTCAATTAGATGAACTCCACACAGTGAACCTCTTGAGCTCCATTACATGACCAGTTAGTGACAGAGCTACAATTTAAACCTGGCCCTTTTGCCTTCAAAACCTTAAACTTTTTCATTTATTAATGAAGTTTCCAAAAGGAATCAGTACACATCTTTTCTTCTAATAGCACGAGCCGGATAGATGAGTAATACAGAGACTCAAAGTATACTTCTTTCCACCTTCTTGTCTACCTTTCCAAAGATGGTCTAATCAAAATGTAGTTAATTTTATGGACCCGAAGGTTTTGGCATGACATTTACTAGGAAGACATTTTCTTCAACACTCTGAGTTTAAGATTTGTGGGTGGGAATGCACTCCATCCTACGAGTATTTTTCAAAGAAACACAATAGGTTTCAACTGTTTCTCCATTAACAAAAAGATCATACCGGTATACTGAAAGAAGGTAAAGTAATACAATGTTCTTTGATTTTCACATATGGTAGATAATGTAACAAAGCACCAGTTTATTCTACTGTTTGGCAAACCACTTACTGGATTTATATTACTGTCCAGAAAATAAGTAAATTACCAGAATTTCTTCAAGTTAAAACTCTTGCCTCTGTCAATGTGTGTCAGTAATCTCTGACTGCATTTCCTGAGGATACTCTGAAACATTAGGTAATTAATGAGAAAAATCTTCCTAACATGGCTCTTTTTTTTCTAAAATTAAGCAGTTGGATAACTGTTGCCCTAAACTCAATCAGTCTGAAATCATTACGTGATTTTGCCTCAACAATTCTATTTGTTTTCCACTTAAAAGATCCCACTCCTCTCCTTTATTTTTATGGTCTTGTAAAACTCTATATGAAGAAGCAGGGCGGGGAGTCAGGGGGTGGGGGAGAGAAATGAAACAAGATGGGATGGGGAAGGAGACAAACCGTAAGAGACTCCTAAACTCATGAAACAAACTGAGGGTGGCTGGGAGGCGGGGGGTAGGGATGAGGTGGCTGGGTTGTGGACATTGGGGAGGGTATGTGCTATGGTAAGTACTGTGAAATGTGTAAGCCTGACAATTCACAGACATGCACCTTGGGGCAAATAATACATTATATGTTAATTAAAAATTAAAAAAAAACCTCTATATGAGAATCAAACATAATTTTCAAAGTTTTATGGAATAAAATTTGGTGTTTTAGAATTATTACATCACAGATGACAGCTACTCCACTAACAACGTAAGCAGGGTGCTGGAGCAAAATCCTGGTCTTAAGCCCCAAGTATTGAAAAAAACAGAATGTGGAAGAAGGCTGTTGTTTCACTGCTCTACACTGATGTCCTCTTTTAGTATTCTGATCCATCTCAGACTAACTGCTGCCCCAACCTGGAGACTTCTGCCTGTCTTTTTCTTTTACCCACAGCTAGAGGGGAAATCTGATTGGGCCTCAGTGGGAAATAAAAGGAATACAGTTGAATCATATAAGACTTTATAATAAAAGAGAGAGTGGTTAATTCCAGTTTCTTCAAGAAAAAGAGATGTATTTAAGATAGGTTTGTAAAGGATAATGCATCCTTCCCTGAAAGACTCAGGTTAATTAATAGCTTTGATGACTGATAGATGATAGATAGATAGATAGATAGATAGATAGATAGATAGATAGATAGATTATAGACAGAGAGAAAGAAAGAAAGAAAGAAAGAAAGAAAGAAAGAAAGAAAGAAAGAAAGAAAGAAAGAAAGAAAGAAAGAGAATCTACCTCCCACAGGTTAATGTGGTGCCTGCCTCCAAAGACTCTCAGCTACCTGGAAGGTGAGTCTTCCTCCAGGTTGGTAATATGCTTTTGAGGGCAGGGTCTGTAGCCTGAGAGAAATGTACTCAAATTGTGGGTTCATCCCTTACATGACTTAAGCAAGATACTTAATCTGTCTAAACAGAGCCACAGATATATACAATAAGGATGATACTAATGCATACTGCAGTGAGTTTTTATGAGGATGAAATGAGGTGACACATATAGATGTTTAATACAGCGCTTGACATAGAGTAAGCGTTTTAAAAGCAGGATCAATTTGTTTTTATTTTCCACATGAAGCCCTAGTGTTAAAAAATGTTTGGAAAACCTAGTAAATTTGGAAGGGTTATTGGCAACTAATAGTAAGGCTGTACCAATGTGCTCAAACAAATGTATTTAACATTTTATGTAAATACAGGGTTTTATTATTCTCTACCTGTCACATTTTCTCTAGTTCTGCCAACTTGCTTTTATTACTTCCCTTCACTGAAGTTAATTGTAGACCCATCATACTACATCTGAACAAATTGTGACATTCATTGAAACCTATATGCCAAGGTCTTCACTTAAATGAGAAATTTACAATGCTGCCATTTAACCTAAATATTATCAGTAGAAGCACCTTTTTCATTTGTTATAAAGTGAACAGAGATGAAATTCATGAATTTGAATAAAGGATTCCATGCATCATCACTGTCAGAGATGCTACTCAAGTCCTACAGTGAATGTGATAGAAATAAACATGTGGCAGTATCAAAACATTATATAGCCTGGTAGTTCTGGCCACAGCACTAGTGGATCAAGAATCATTTAAATTTATCAGAGCAAACAGGTCAAAAACACAGTTTCATTCACCTTAGCCATACACTGCATTGACTTTCTGTGAATGATGTGTACTTGCAAAGTTCAAATGCCCAGCCGTTTTTCATTTATGATGTGCAAGATTTTAAAGGTTGTAAACACTTCAGAGGGAGAAATTTTTTCTGGGTGGTCTTGGTAAGAGGAAAGAGGACATAATTAGGAATGACACAGCAAAGGGAAGAAAGGCTGACTTTAATCTGAGAAAACAACTTTTCTAACTACATCAAGTGCCAACATAGTATTACGTATCCAAAGGAAAGTGACAAACATCAATGACACAAAATAATATGATAAGGCCAAAAGATAACTATGAATTTCTTGAACATCATTAATGCAAATTTTAGCTGAAAGCAAGATCACTGTAAAATAAATAACAGCACACATTTGCTTTATGTTGAAATGTGAAATGAATAGAATAATCAAGAGGGAACATTTGTGTTTCAGACCATGGCTTTCATATCAGGCTTAGAAATCTCAGCAAACATGACAACTAAAGAGTAAACTAGGCTAAAGGCCAGCAAGAATCTCAACTTTGCTTTTGCCCCAGTCTTTGGCTTAGGGTGGTGAACACCTCAGCCAAATGATACCAGGAAATCGGGGAGATAGATCTTTTTCTAGAACTAATATTTTGGATGCAGAGATCATGAATCGTTCCAAAACTGGCGGGAGAAGTACGAAGAATTTGGAAAGGCACAAGGAGAGCAACACAGCCAGCACTGATGGCTCAAAAAGAAGGGAGCAGAGAGGACTGAAGGACTTCCAGGGGACAGTGGCAAAGGGTGAAAGAAGGAAAGCCACAATTGCCCTGGGAGAAAAGTGCAAGGCATGATGGGAAAGGGCTCTTCCAAAAGGGGCCAAGAGCAGGCAGATGCCCTTGTTTAAAAGAGAAAGTTGTTTATTCTATCCAGAACAGCTTGTCCCTGATATTAGGCTCATCCTCCCCTTCCCCTTATCTGCCATGACCCCAGGTACAGCTTTTTTAGTACTGCAAGAAAAAAATGTCAACTTACTTACCTTTATTTTCACTGCTTTTGAAAGTGCATAGCAAATGACACAGAGGCAGGAATACTGGGAGACAAGGACAGGGAAGATGTAAGGAAGAACACTGAGTACGAAGAGGAGAAAGGTTGAGTCTGTAGATATGGTAAAGAGAAGAAGGCAAGAGTGTACTTCAAGGGTACATGGGGAGGAGTCAGAATGATGCGCTGGGCTTGGGGAGCTCAAGACATTTCCAGATACAAAACATGGATGAGGAAATACAGAGTACCAATTCTGGTGGCTAAAATGAAAAATATTTCCCACGGAAAAACTGGAGAGTGCTCAAAACACTGGGATTGATCATGTTTGGTTTCCTTTGCAAATGCCCCATGATAAAGTGCTATTACTAAATCACCTTGAAGTTCTCATTTTCGAGCTTGGTTAAGCTGAAGAAGAGCTTCCCTACTTTAATTTTAGGGTTCTAACTTCTCAGAATTGCAAACCACAGATGGCAAGTAGGCCAATTTTATCTGATTCAGAGAAACCATTTGCTTGATGAACCAACCCTTCCCCGGGGACTCAGTTAAGCAATGTGGTCTACACCCCATGTATTGCCAGTGAGGTGGTATCTCAGATGACTGGCCAAGGTCTAGGATTGAAAAGTGCAGATTTCACATCCCAGCTCTCCAGGCACTTGAATGAGCAATCACATGAAATCCTGAAACTCTCCTGACACCAATAACGATCCTTACATTTAGATCACACTTGTGAGCGGGCCAAAGCCACTTACATAAACGGTCTCACCTGATTCTCACAGTGAACACAAGAGGGATTATTATATTTCCTACTTTTTAGGTTAGAATAGGAGCAAGACTCAGAGAATTGATGGGACTTGCCTAAAGTCACACAATTAGGTTCTTCTAATGCCAGTCTACTTTTGCCAATGTACAAAAACACTAAAGTAACTTTTATTTCAAATCATTACATTATATAGGACTTAAGAAATTTCTAAGAAATTAGACAATAATGAGTATGCTAACATAAGCATAGTATTCACAAGTAATGCAGTCGAACACATTTTGCTTCTCTGCATTTGTGTATATAAGAAATGAAGTATTTGAAAATCTGTATACACTAAACCTACTGAATCTTATTTTTTTTAAAGATTTTATTTTTTTATTTGACAGAGAGAGATCACAAGTAGGCAGAGAGGCAGGCAGAGGGAGAGGAGGAAGCAGGCTCCCCACTGAGCAGAGAGCCGGATGCAGGGCTCTATCCCAGGACCCTGAGATCATGACCTGAGCCGAAGGCAGAGGCTTAAACCACTGAGCCACCCAGGCGCCCCCCTACTGAATCTTATTACTACCCCCAAAATCATGCTATTCATAATAGACTATTTTAGGAAAAAAGTTTCTCCAATAAGTTTCTGTAGAATTCAAGGTATCCTGTAAATGAGAAAGACATAAGTAATCCACAAATCCAAATGAAAGACTTGTATTTCTTAAAAGAAAAGACCTTTCCTGATGAGAGATAGGTCAGTGTGATGGTTAAGCTCACAGACACTGGTGCCAGTCTTCCCTTAATTTAAAGTTTGATTCTGACACTTCCTAGATATGTAAAGCTGAGCAACTTAATTTTTGCCTCTATTTTTTCATGGGTAAAATAGAGATCAAACGTTATTGAGCCACTGGAATATCGTGAGGATTCGACAAGTTAACATCTATAATGTGTTCACCATCCCTTGATACATAATAAGACCTACATGCGTAAGTTACCACTATGTCTATCTGCCAAGCACTATACACTAGACGCATTAGGGTCCTTTCCAATTCACAAAACAACCCGAGAGACAGGTATTGTTACACTAAGCAGAAGAGAATAAAACCTCAGTGAAGTAGAGTAACTAGACCCAGGTCACATAGCTAATAAATGGCTCAGTCAAGATGCAGCTTTGTCTCTCAGATCTAACTGGCCTTGGTATTTCCATTAGAGAAAGAGTGGAGGAGTCAACATGACTGCTGTGTGTCACCTTTCTGAACACAGACCCACATTTCAGGCTTCAATTCCACAAACCTATAATTGTTCGTTTATTATTTTTTCAATCTTCTTTAGCTTTTATATTTTTTATTTTTTATTATGTTATGTTAGTCACCATACAATACGTCATTAGTTTTTGATGTAGTGTTCCATGATTCACTGTTTATGCCCAGTGCTCCCTGCAATACGTGCCCTCCTTAATACCCATCACCTGGCCAACCCATCTCCCACCCCTCAACATCGTCAGTTTGTTTCTCAGAGTCCACAGTCTCTCATGGTTCATCTCACCCTCCGACTTCCCCCCCTTCATTTTTCGCTTCCTTCTCCTAATGTCCTCCATGCTATCCCTTATGTCCCACAAGTAAGTGAAACCAGATGATAATTGACTTTCTCTGCTTGACTTATTTCACTCAGCATAATCTCCTCCAGTCCTTCACTTAAAAGTCATTTTTTTTTAACAAATGAAGTTTCTTAAAGAAATTGGTATTGACCAGAGTTTAAAAAGTCATAAAATAAAATTTGTAACTACGTGTGGTGATGGATGTTAAATAAATTTGCTGTAGTTAGTAATTAATTGATAATACATACAAATATCAAATCATTGTAATGTACACTTTAAATTAATATGATGTTAATGCCAATTGTATCTCAATAAAAAGAAAACAAAAGAAGTCACAAAGTTACAAGGCATGCTGTAATTGTACAGGATCTTATCTGCCAAACATTTTCATGGAGTATCTCATTTAATTTTTATAGTAAATAGTCATCTACATTTTATAGTGGGAACAACAGGTTCAGAGATATAGGATCATTCCAGTATTTTTAGGCCATTTATTGTAGGAACCATCCTGAATCTGAGCATACAGCTCTTAGCTCTGCAAACTTTCACCTCTGCTAATTTATACCTGACTTAGGTATTATTTCTATTTTTCTTTGTTTTGCTGTTATTGTTGTTTTTACTTAAAGATTTCTATTTACTTATCTGAGAGAGAGACAGAGATAATGAGAGCACACAAGCAGGGAGGAGAGGGAGAAGCAGGCTCCCCAATGAGCAGGGAGCCTGACTTGGAGCTCAACCTGGGATCATGACCTGAGCCAAAGACAGACGCTTAACTGACTGAGCCACCCAAGCACTCCTCTACTTTTCTTTGAAAAAAGTAATGTGATCCCACTAGCCAAAATACAACCCATCGTACCTACAGCAGGATGTACCCTATGGGAGCAGACATACACCTAACCCACCAGAGCCTCTTTAACTCCATGATGACAGTCCCCACACAGCACAGTTTATTCTTTAAGTGGTTTCTCCACTGAGTGGTAATGGAAAATAGTGAAGTATGATGAAGTGGAAAATAGTGAAGTATGATTAAATAATTATTATTGAGAGGGTTTCTAAGAAGAAACTTTCTTTAATGGGTGACTAAAAAGTTTATTTCCATGTCTACTCACTAGGAATGATTGCAAGTAGCAAAGGAAATAGAAAGACAGCCTTCATTAATTTTACTTTCACTAGTAAAATACACATTACTTCTGAGAATTAAAAATGTGGTCATCCTCAGCCCTGTCTCAAACCATAAAAGGGGCTAAGAAACGTGTGTCTATAGGGTATTTTTCAAGATTCTTGCCTTAAAAACTTTCAGGAACATCAATGTGGAATTAGGGGGTTTTAACAACTTCTCCACAAAACAATGGTGAATCTAGTCACTTTTTCCCCTCGTGCTTGCTATATCCCAGGAAAAAGAGCGAAACAGACTTCTCTGAAATTTCACTCTAAAAAATTTCAAAAGTACCCTTTGTAAACTGCTACTCAGCAGAAAGAAATTGCCAGTTTCAGTTCACATGGGACCTATGAACTCAAGAAATCAGGAGGAAAAGCTTTGCATCCACTGATTTGAGTTGGGTGATGCAACTGAACAATTTCATTGGAAGATTTCAGAGCTGCAGTTCTAAGTAGAAAGTGCAAAATAGATAGGATGTCATGGTATTTATAACTTCTCCAAGAACTTTAGATATGTCCTATTTGATACCCCCTGGGGAATGATGCCTGTTTTAGGGCTCATTCCAACATCTTCTAAGAAAAAACTGTTTCCGGAACTAACTTCAAAGGTAATCACATAAGCAGAGCCTATAAAGCTTTATACCACAAACACTTCACAACAATTAAGTATCTTAAATCACGTTTGCTGATTATCATTAGCTAGGCAATGAAAGAGAAAATTATCTAGTTTTTCAAGTCTATTACTTCTCTTTTCACAAAGTAGAAAAAATTATATTATCTGTGGTTCTAACTATTAAGATTGGCACCCTTAGAAATTTTCCTTAAGATTTAAATCGTGTTTATTTTGTATGGGCCAAATGGGAGCAGTCAGGGGAGGGTAGGCAGGGAAGGTTCTACTTGAACAGATTAAATTTAAATCACTTGCTTTAGTGTTTAATTAATGAAGTGGCAACATGTTTTGAAAACAGCAGTGTTTCTAAGTCCCTTAGCCATGTCAAATCCAGGACTTCCTGCTCACCACAACCAAGGTTGAGGGCAAACTCCATCTCCGTGGATAATAAGGAAACAAGCTTTCCGTTGTGGTGGCTAAAACACAGTGCATCTACCACAATGCCTAAGTGTGTCATGAAACAAAATAAAGGAAAAGTAGAATAGGGACAGTGCTGAGCCTCAATAACTTGGCAAGTCTGGCCCACCACAATAACCAGCAGATTATGTGAAACCACTCTTGCAATACTCCTTACATCCTTTATGAGAAGTTAGGAATAACAAGACTTAAAAGAAGAGAGTCTTCAGAGGTACACCAGCAGTGCCACAGAAGACAGAGAAAGCAGAAGGGAAAACACCACTGGTGGAAAACAACATTAAGAATTACACAGTGCAGGGGCCCATGGGTGGCTCAGTGGGTTAAAGCCTCTGCCTTTGGCTCAGGTCATGATCTCAGGGTCCTGGGATCGAGCTCTGCATGGGACTCTCTGCTTGGTGGGGAGCCTGCTTCCCCCTCTCTCTCTGCCTGTCTCTCTGCCCACTTGTGATCTCTCTGTCAAATAAATAAAATCTTAAAAAAAAAAAAAGTTACACAGTGTGTTTGTTTTATGTTTTATGAAAGAATTCTAGCATCCTTTTCTCAAAATCATGCCTAACGCATTTGTAACATGAAAGAATATACTTTACACCGCAGAAATACAAAGAACATGTTAAATTACAAATGCCCTTTGAGATCCTCTGCCTTTAGGGAGTTACACAGTTTCCTCCTCCTTCTGTCTACCATATTGGTATCAGTCAATGGTGCCATTGTGGACCGGCAAAAGGGGCCTAAATCACTCAAAATCTTTTCCTCACAATCACCTTCTCACCTGGAGGGCATGTACATACACTACCTAATTTTATTTTTTAAACTAATTATAGCTCAGATGATGCCTCTTTACCAAACAAGTGTAATATATATATTAACTGTAAACCCTTCCACCTTCTTTTCTAGCTCTTGCCTAATTACTTCAGCAAAACTTCTCATCTTCTCGTTAGCTGCAAACAACAATAAAAAGTTCTTGTTTCACAGTTCTAGGTATATAAAAACATTACTAGCACAACTATAGCAAACAATAAGAAATGCTTTAAGTTTCAAGAGCAGTGAGATAACAATAAACATCTATCTTCAAAGCCCTTAAAAGAACTCACAAATCTAAAGTCTTCTCCTAAGTTTCTACCTATTTCTCTTCCCACCTTCCCCTTAAAACACAATTACCTAAACATAAATCTGACATCTGGCTTTCTCTCTTTTATTACTTATTGGACGCAGAGAGAGAGACAGTGAGTGAGGAAATACTAACAGGGTGAGAGGCAGAGGGAGAAGCAGCCTCCTCACTGAGCAGGGAGCCCAATGCGGGGCTCAATCCCAGGACCCTGGGATCAGACCTGACCCGAAGGCAGTTAACAACTGGGCCACCCAGGTGTCCCTTGGTTTTCTCTTTTTACTAATATTGTCACAGCATTGCTCTTTTTCTTTAATTTTATTGCAAATGAGCGTATTTAGCTATCTCACAGCTTACATAGACTATGGATTTGTCTGAAAACTGAACTATTCTTCATGACTTGTCCCCAGGAGGAAAAAAATATACTGGTGATCCAGATATTTCAACTTCAAAATAAGTGCTAGAAAGAACTCATTCAAAAGAAGGAAAACACTGACTTTTGGAAACTGGCAAAGTGCGCTATGCATTAAGGACTAACAAAAAGGTAAAGCCAAATAAATGGACTTGCTCTTCCATTCACTGTCATCAAGAGCTGCACTAAAAGGCAACAGAGCAAGGTGGTAAATAATGTGGGCTTTGGAGTCAGATGGCTCGCATCCAAATTTTAGCTCTGCCACATACTGGCTGGAAAAACCTGAGCAAGCCACTTACTCTTCTAGTCCCTAAGCCTGTTCACCCCTAAAATAGGGATAATCATAGAACTAGTGTCAGAAAGATGCTATGAGAACTTAAAGATTTAATTTATATAAAGTTTATAGAAAAATTCTTGATAGCAAGCCTTTAATAAATGTTTGGGATGATGATGATGATGATATCAGACACTAGAATCTCTTCCTCTTTGGTCTCCCCTTACCAAAGCCTGCATGGAGATGGGTATACCAATGAGCTAAAAAAGGATCTAATTAATATTGTATGTCAATTATATTTCAGTAAAAAAAAAAAAAAAAAACTTGATGACACCTGGATGTATGGTATTTGTGGTAAGAAGTAACTACATTGGGAGACAGAAAAGCCTGTGAAGTGACTACTGCTATCATCCAGAATTAATATGACCTGAATTAACACAGCAGCAGTGGGAATAAAGATGGGTAGACAGACTTGGGAGAATTGACAAACTCTGAAAGTCCAAATGGTAATAATGTTACCTCCTTCCTGACACTAACGCAAACAGTCCTAATATAACACAAAGGCCCATCAGTAATAACAAAACACAATCAGGTGACCAACTCTGCCGTCATCCCAAAACTCTCTCTGCTTTCTAGAAACTTGAGGACTCATTAGTCAAAGAACGTTTGAATATATGATCCCAAAAGTCCTTTATAGTTCTTAAGTAATGCAGGGTAAACATCGATGTTCCTGAAGCATTCTCCTTAAAAAATGTCAAGACCTCAGATACAAGACAGGGGTGGGCACTTACAGCCTCTGTAATATTTTGTTTCTTCACAAATGAGAGTAATTTAGAGCAAATAGGGTAAAATAGCAACATTTGATAAAGATGGGAAGATGAGATTATGGTTATCATTTTATTTTCTGAATTGTCCGTATGTTTTAAATATTTGATATTTAAGGTAACAAAAAAAAAAAAGGAAACACAATCCAGAATGGGCAGAAGCTAACATGTAGTCAAGAATACAAATATACCGACATGTCTGTTAAAATTTCTATTTTGGTTTCTAGCCATACACTCTCAATTGAAGGGCTTAGATCTCATCAGAAAGAAGGAGACATAAGGAAGTCAGGTTAGGGTAGGGCAGTGTGAGAGGAGGGAAGTGGTTTCACTGTCTGTGGGTGAAATACGGATCAGATAGAATAAAATGAGTTGCTCAATGAATAGTTTTAATTTCTTCCCAAACAAACCTCTTCATGTTCAGGCTCTAACATGCTCTAAAATTTAGGTGCAAATGAGGACCCAATGTGTAAATGCCTTCTGTCTAAATCACCTTGGACTCCCCAGGCCTCCTCTCCAGGCTCATCAGGCTACGACGACAAGGAGCACCACATGGGGGTGGGGTTGGGGAGGCTTCAACCACGTGATATTGGGGAGCTACTCAAGCTATTCTGCTTAAGTATAGGAGCGTAAGGATAAATCTGCTCTAGATGCCCATTTTTTCAGGCTGCCCTCCAGGATTAGGCTGTTAATGCACTCTATCATCTTACCTAATGAACATAAATAGTCAGTGATGATTCACATTCCTTTTTATATTAGAATATTTTACTTTCTTCAAGCTCTAGTTTAGGGATTCTCAAACCTAGGATGAATGCCAGAATTATCTGGGGGAAAACTTTTCAAATATACAGTTACAAGGTTCCTTCCCTCAAACACTGGATCAGAGTCTCCTCCTTTGGGACAGAGGTATTTGAAAATGGAAACCAGGTTCCCTGATGTCTAGATAGGCACTCTTTTATATCCTATGGCTTTATTGCTTCTCCCCAAAGTTTGAAACCCATACACCTGCCTAAATTTAAACTTCTTTCTACATCTCTAGCTAGAGACCCAGCAAATAATGATTAGGAGGAAGATAATTCCATGTTTCCAGTAAGCAGAGAGACAGCAGGCCATGGCCACAGAAACAGAGAAGAGAAAGTGAGGAGCATAAGTAATCGATGAAGGCTGGCTCCCGACTCACATTTGGATTCTGCATAGATTTCCGTTTCGCCATTTTATCAGTCATATGACCTTGGGCAAGTCACTCTTGCTCTGTTTCTTCCGCAGATGGAGATAAAAGTGGCACCTGCTTCATTAAGTTCTTACAGGGATTAAAAAAGTTAAAACCTTAAAAAAAAAATTTCTAAATGCCTGGAACATAGTAAGTGTTAAGTGTCAGCCATGAAAAACATTATTTATTTGTCATGCTAATCTATTCTTTGGCCTGATTAGATCTTACTTGTAGCAAATTCTTTTTCTTGCAGACATGCAAGCCAACTTATTCTACAATTCCAGTCATCCTTCTGTTGCATGGTTTGTATTTTCTGTACTTTTAATAGGTATATATCCACCTATTGGTGGCAGTGGCCAAACCGACTAAAATAATAAAACCAAGTAAGTCTCAAAAATCCAAAAGGACCTCATCAAGGTTGTACCAGGATATTCTTTCAACCATGTTGACTATTTGCTTGGATAAGGAGCTAAGAAAACATGTCTGATACCAAGACTGTAATCCCATCAAATGTCTCCCTGAAAGCAGCAGTAAATATATAACACTACCACTTCCATTCATGCTTAATCATTTTATAGCTGAAAGCTAAAAAAAATGAACTTCTTTAAAAACATATTGCTAAACTTTAAAATATCTTTGGCTCTTGAGTTGGAAAAACAGAACAAGAATAGTGCTGTATGCATGGGCAAAAATATAGTCATACCACAGACGCATAAATGTCACAAAAACTCCATCTCATATGTAATGTTGCTTATGTTAAAAAAGAAAATTCTCACATTCTGCCAAATCTCCGAGGCTACAATATCTTGGACCATCATCACGAGATTCTCTCAGAGAGGAGAGAGGAAGGAGAGACACCAAGGAAATTACAAAGCCAGGGAAGATACTCTAAGAGTAATCTAGAGGTGGAAAGGACCAGAAGGAATCAGCTAGCCCAAACTCAGTATCAAATGTGGGCAAACTACAGCAGGGAGAGGAATCTGTCTCCCAAGGTCACTGAGATGAATGGGGGGCACATGTGGAACTGAAGTTTGAATTGCCTGGTTCTAGTCTAATACTATTTTTACATTACTTTTAATACAAGCAAAAGAGGAGTACAATATACACAGTATCTTAATTATATATTTTTGTAACTCTTGTCATTAATTAAAAGGAAAAGAAGAGAGATTTTAGTGAAATATGCTTTACATTTTCTATTCTAAAAGTAAAACAGATGCAATTGAGTGAAATTAGACAATATGAGACTAGAAACAAGAATAACACTATCAAAATAAGCATTAGACCCACCACCAAGTCACAGCTACTCTTAATGGGTTGGTATATTTCTTTCTAGTTTTATATCCCTGCCATCGTTTTTATGTATTTGTAGCTAGATTATATACATAATGGAGAATTTTCATTTTGACATAACAGTGTAACATAAGGACTTCTTCTCTGTTTTAAAAATACACTCCTAGGGAAAACTGGGAAACAAAAATAAAGTTAACTTTAATGAAATTCAACTGAGCTAAAATTAGTTAAAAATTTTAAATAAAATTTAAATCACTGTTTAGATCAGACCATTGGTATACAATCTTTCCTGTCGTTGCTCAGTGTCGTCTCCTATCCCCTCCATTTTCCACCATAGACACCCACTCTACTCTATAAATTCCAGGGCTTAACTGACTTTGGAGCCTCAGGATACCTCAAGGCAGCAGAGGACAGAAGAGGAATTAGCAAGGGAGTTCAACTTATGACCTCTTCCTTAACCTCCTGCTCAAGTCCCACCCAGGCTCAACAAGTTCAGCTGGAGGAAGAGATCCCAAGTGTATAGTAAAGGAAGAGAATGATCCAGAGAAGGGGAAACAGTTAATGGTGAGGTTCTGACCACAGGTGGACAATATATCTCAAGGAGAAAGCCTACCAAGGAAGCCAGGGTTAAGTGGGTGAAATCCAAGGTGGGAGAATGGAAGAAAGAATAATGGGAAAAAGAGAGTAAAACTAAGAAAAAGAAAGAAAACAAAGGAGATTGACAACAGTGCTCAGAAAGATAAAATAAACAAATTTGAAACAAGTATACGGGGGTATTTCTTTCTACCTCTTCCTCTGTGACTTTAAAAACATTACTGCCCAAAGTAATGGTGAATTTTGTGATAAATTTTCTTTCTACAACTGATGTCTGGCTTGGCTCTTCCATGCTGTTTTCATTTTCACTTAGAACTTTACCTCTGACCATAGCCCACTCTGTCCCAAAACGGAGGAGTACCGTGATTGCTAACTTTCAAAAACTTGAGAGAGCCAATGGCTGAAACAATGGCAGGACAGGTTTATAATGTTTATAGATATATTTGAAAGAAGGTTCTGAGGTTTCATATCCCTCAGTTTTTACAATGACATTTTTACCTTCTTGGATAAAACAGATTTCAATTTCAGGAAAAATTAACCATCATTTCAACTGATTGGCTACAGTAGAACCTACTCAGTTAAAATTTGCACTGTTGTCCTTGACATCTTCTCTACAGTGGAATAAACAATCTACTTAGTTTTGTAATAGGGTAAATTCATACATAATGAGTTTAGAGTCCTATATATTTAAATATCTCTCTAGGCAAGTAAAGAGGGAAAGGGGTTTTTAATTTACAACTGTTAAAATAACAAACCGTAGGTTCCTTGGTTACATTTCTAGGGTGAATTTAATATATTTATGAAAACTTTTATAATTAGATCACTTTTTTAATTATATCACTTTTATAAAATTATAGTTTAATAGATTCCTTATTTCTAAGAACTTATCCCTTATTGAACTTTGCCCTCAATTCTCACATTTCTAAAAGAAATATTAACCCACCATATTCCCCATTTTCCTATACAGAAACAACTTAACTAGGAGATTAAACACAGCAAAGAGGGTGTCTTCTAAATGCTCCCATCAAATCTTCTTTCCAAAGTTGAATGAAAGAAACCTCAAAAAGGTCCACTGAGCCAGGGCCAGAATGCCACAAAAGCATATTTTATATTAAAGTGAACTTGCCAAGAATCTATTCTTTCAGAGTTCCTAGGCAGATGCCAGCACACAGCCTCATCACAGGACCAGCAGCCTAGCTATTCCCTGGTGCCAAGACACTGCCCAGCAGAACCTGCCAGGGTGTCTGAGATTCCATCAAAAGCACATTCCCTCAGGTTAAGACATCGCCTGTTCCTAAATAACCTCTTTCTAAATTAATCCAAATGTTAGGAAAGATAATATAATAATGTATCATTTATCTGCAAGACCATTTTGTAAATGTTGTGCTGTCTTTTTTCTATTCTGACTAGAAAATTTCCTGGGGTATTTGTTTCTACCTCCTAGTAGTTATCTGAGCGTTCACAGTTTACTTAATTCTTTCTGAGCACAGTTTATTTTACTTATAAAAATAAGAGAAAGTATTTCCCTTTCCAGATTATTGTATAGATTCATTCACTGATTCATTCCAAAACATTCACTGAGAACTTGGTGCCAAACAGTCTTCCAGGAGTTGGGGACACAACACTGCTCAATACAGGTAATAGCCATGCCTTCTTGGAGCAGATAACAGTCGGGGAGGGATCAAGATTCAGGGAGACAGATAATAAATAAATAAATAGTTGCTTGCTGATAAGTGCCACAGAGATTCCATTTCTCAACTGGGTGATTAGTAATGGCCTCCAGCTGGTCATGTAGATATTTGATGGAACAGCCTTCCTGGCAGAGGCAACAACAGATGGAAAGGCTCTGATGCAGGAGTGTGTTTGAATTTTCATACAACAGTGAAGACGCCAAAGTGGCTGGAGCAGAGTGAGTGAGGGAACGAGGGAACGAGGCAGGGGATAAGATCAGAGTCGGGGGTGCTGAGACTCATGCAGGGTCTTGTAAGCCAGTATAAGGGCCTCGGGCTTTACTCTGCATGACATGGAGCCTCTGCACGTTCTAGCAAAGGCAGGACATGGCTGACTAACGTTGTAGAAGAATCTCGCTAACTATGATTAAACTGCCCAGGCAAGGACAGAAATAGGGAGTCCACTTAGGACGCCAAGTCAGCAAATCAGGAGGGGGGTGGTGGTGACCTGGCAGGGAGGGGGCAGCAGCAGCTGGATTCTGGGGATGCTGTCCAGGTTGAGAGGGCAGGACCTGCTGATGTGTTGGAAGACGTAAATGAAGGAGAACGAAGACTAACATTAGCACATGTTCCTCACATGTCAGCTTCCTTCCATTCCTCCCTAATAAATACTTGAGAGGACATGCTGCTGAAAGGAGGACTTTGGAGGGATGGGAGGAGGGAGGACTGGTAAGGAGAGGTCAGAGCATGGGCTTGGGCACAAAGACCTGGCTGGTTGGTTGTCTCTTCCAAGTAGAATGAGGTCTTTGAAAGCCAGCTAGGAGGAACTTTCCTTCCCACATCTCACCCCTAGCACCATTACTCTGACGCATGGAAATGGAGCAGAAGCCAGTCCTGCTACAAGTGTATATGGCTTCTAAGAGACCTCTGAATTAATGTCAGTCTTGATAACCCTGCGTGCAGAGGGAAAACATGTTTTAAATGTTGATCAGGTTTTAAGGTCTTAATCAACTCTCATCAATGCTTAACTCTTTGCCTCTCCTACACACCCATACTGACACATCAATGGCACCAGATAAAACCTGGCACTCCGGTGCAACTTGGGAGAAAATGGGGAATTGAGAGAACCAGAAATAACTGGGATTCATTTTCACTTCCCAGATAAATGAGGACTCAAATGATAATGTCATCAGAAAAACTAAGTTGTATTCCATCCTTGGTGCAAAGTAGTGGAATGAGATGAGACCCACTATAATAACAATACCCTAATGTTAATATCTACTCTAGTCGTTTAATATTCATCTATTTTCTCCTATACAATATATTTGAATTATATTTTGCAGATATTTCTTATGAATTTAGTTATGCTTGACTATACTTCAAAGCTCCAACTCCAGCAGGGTAAAATAGCTTATTTATCAACATAGGACAACCGAAGTGAAACATCTAGTGCCTTAAAAAAGGTGGGCATCATTGGCAGGGTGCTCTCTTCCTGGCCCTGTTCCATGGTAGGACCAGACATCTGAACATTATGGCAGACTACCAAAATTGGGCAATCTTTATGGCCCTGGTGTTTCTTTCTTTGATATAAGACAGCAAAGAAAAAGGAGTCTCTTCTTGTTCCTTCAATTTTCTGACAATTTTGCCCTGTTGTGTTGGTAATGAGTCTCAGGAAGAATTCTGGATTTCTGCTATAGTTTCTCTCTGGGCACATATTAAGGAGAGAAACTAAGACAGTCCTGAAATACTGTATCCCCACTGCTCTGGGGGTTTCTCACTCTCAGAACTTAAGACAAGGTTTCATTTCATTTCCTTCTTAATGCTGGCCTCAACCATTCCATGTGCTTACTATACTTCAAAACCTATTTCTAACAGGCAGAAATCACTTGAGATGAGAATGAGAGTCTTTGAAAAGCAGAGGGTTTCCAGAAGCCAAAAGCTTTAGAAGAGAAAAAGGGGAGCCAAGGGAGGCTGGGTAATTGCTCTCGGCTATCAGAGGAGAAAAAAAGAAAACAACATGAGCACGGGCACAGGCCATCCAAGTTTTCTTCAACTTTACAAAGTGTTCAGGTTACACACCGTACGATTCTATTTTTATACCATCTTTGAAAGGATAGTGTTTGGAAATGAAGGGCAGATGTGGGGCTGCAGAGGTTTGTGGGGAGTGCTAGAAGGAGGTGGCTATGATTATAAAAGGGCACCATGAGGGATCCTTGCTGTGCCAGTGGGGATGGCTTGGAATCTTGACTGAGGTGGGGAACATGCCAACTTACACAGGTGACAAAACTGTGACAAATTACACACACACAGACACACACACACACACACACACACACACAGTGCAAGGAAAACTGAGGAAATCACTAGGATTTCTGAATTCTATCAATACCAATGTCCTGACTGGGGGAAACAAGCCAAGTATATAAGGGATTGCACGTGTTATTTCTTAAAACTGTGCATGAATCTATAATTGTCTCGATAAAAACTTCAATTAAAGAAAAAGGGCTAGATGGGAAGACAGTCTTTAAAATTGCATGCATGATACAGATACCGACAAGACAAATGCAGAAAAATTGACAAAGAGCATATTTACCAGCAAGGAATGATTAATAAAAATACCTAGCTAATAGTTAGACATAAATTAACAGAGTAAAACATCATTTTCACCTATCAAGAATTAGCATAAAAATAAAAAGATATAGTGAACATATAATAAAACTTAGACTCCCCTACAAGGACACCAGGAATATAAATTGGTGCAATACTTTTAAAAAGTCACTTAATAGTTTTGTACAAATGATACATACTTGGTATTTGAAATTTAAGTAATAAGGAACAGTAAAAAAAAAAAAGAATGCAAAAATCATTTACATTTGGCAAACATTTCAGACTATTCTTTATGTGTATAGTCAAACAGATCATACATGATTTTTTTAAATTATACATGATTTTTAAATAAAAATATTTAATCTAGATTTCCCTGAAGTTAGCAAAAGAATATAACTGTCTTGAAACTGAAGGAATTGCTGAATGTCCAGTAAGTTTCTTTACAGCAATCTCTTAAGAAATTTTTCCAAATCCAAGAGATTATGTAAAACACTATGAACTGGGATTGTTATGTGTCTCACTGTATATATTTTTTAAAGATTTTATTTATTTATTTGACAGAGAGATCACAACTAGGCAAACAGGCAGGCAGAGAAAGAGGGGGAAGCAGGCTCCCCACTGAGCAGAAAGCCCAATGCGGGGCTTGATCCCAGGACTGCGGGATCATGACCTGAGCTAAAGGCAGAAGCTTCAACCCACTGAGCCACCCAGGTGCCCCTCTCACTGTATATTTTTAATAGGTGTTTATTAATAAGCATCTAGCTCAATTTTCAAGTAATAAAACCCAGTCAACTCTATGATAAAAAAAAAAAAACAGGAGTCTAAACAAACTCATAACCAAGCACACACAAATGTCCAATCCTATCTTTTATAAACATAAAACACTTTAAAACATAAGCTTACTGGTAGGATGAGTTTTCAAGAAACAAGTAATAATGGAATGCTAAGCTATAAACAAACTAATATACCTATATGGGGCTGAAGCTAGTAGTGATTATGGCAATTTTAAATATGAAGAATTGACTCATGTAAATTTTACTCATTTACTCACGTATTCAGATTATCAGCCTGTCTCTTTCTTCCTGAATTACCTGTCCGGTGAAGATTTGGCTTTGTAGTTTAATCAAATACTGTCTTACATACAATCAATTACTCCAGTACTACTATATTTTAGCTTGCCCCATGGTTTTCTTCTATAATGTTCCCTCCAGATTTCTAATTGCTTCTCTTTTTTTCTTGTTCATTAGACAGATAATAATATTTACCCATCACTAAAAAACTTACAGGTTTGTAAGAATGAAAGGTATATATTATAATATCTTCTCAAGATAAGCTCCGTGAAACCAAATGTTCAAAGGCAGTAATTCTATAAATTTATTTCAAAGAAATGATTAGAGACATATTCAACATTTATGTGCAAAGCTATGTGGTTTTATGACAATAAAAATTAGAAACAATCTAAGTAATAGTAAAAGATTTGTTAAATAAATTATAAAGAAACATATGCCACAAAGAACTGTTTCCTAAATATTCACACACACAAACGCAAATGCACAGAAAACCTCTGGAAAGATACATACAAAATTGATAACAGTTATGTTTGAGGATGGGATATACCGGAGAATTTCATCTAACTGAGACTTTTTTTTTTTAATTAGATAGAGAGAGAATGAAAGAGGGGGTGGGAGGGCAACATGGAGAAGCAGGCTCCCCACTGATGAGGGAGCCCGACTGTGGGCTCGATCCCAGGACCCTGAGAATATGACCTGAGCTGACGGCAGATGCTTAACCACCTGAGTCACCCAGATGCCCCTTAATTGAGACTTTT
>CM053607.1:88521941-88549052 GCA_028646535.1 Procyon lotor
TAGCTGTTACATCTGGGTTTTAAAATATTGGTGACTTCTGTTTTCTTTCTATATTTATTCACTTTCTAAGTTTTCTGGAGGTTTTTTATGATAAAGGCAAAACTAGTTTCGAGCCAAACCACACAATGAATTCTCTCACCACCTGCACAGTACACTGCCCTCAAGTCCCTGGGAAACAACTGTCCTGTTACAGATCTTCATCTTAAAGCTTGTATTGGTAGACGATACAGAGTGATTCCACTAACTAGAAACTGCCAATGGTCTGACACAAGTTGGAAGTTTCTGTTAGTTTTACTGGAGACAAACACCCAAACAAAATGTGGAAGCAAACTACACAGGTTCAAAGAAGGAGTTTCTGAGATATCTCTAGTAATCTGCTAAATTAACCACATGTTTTGGTAAGAGTTATAGATACTGCTGTGATTTTCTACTTAAAAAAAATAGCCCAATGTTGTGTATGCCTTTGAGCCCACAAACCTGGATCTGTTGCTGAGTAGCATTAATAAGGCCAGTGGTTGGCTGGAAGGAGAGGGAGGAGCTGAAAAGAGGGAATGATAGAAACATTTACTGAGTGCTAAATATATGCTAGGTACAAAGAAAAGCATTTTGTACAAACTAGAGCTTCCACAGAATCCGAGAGCTTTGATTTCTTGCTTTGAAGTTTATCCCCTCACTTCCTGGCTGTGCTAACTTATGGGGTCCACAAGGAGGCTGGGTCTCAGCTACCCCCAAAGAGATGGGAATGGGAATGGGAACAAGAGGGATGTTTAGCCCTGACTCGATGCTTCACTGTCTTCTACTTCCCTTCTTTCCTTGCTCAATAATACTGTATTTTTGGTTTTAAAGTCCTTTTTAATACTTTTCTTTTGGCCCTATAACCACCCTGGAAGATGGGCTGGAAGCCGGGTTCTCTGGAAATCTTTTTCATGTCTGTTACCTTTACTTGGAAGGTAAGGCTGGAAGAGAGGCTGGTACTATTAAAACCATTTTACAGACGAAAAGGCTAAGATTTAGAGAAGTTGGGTAGAAACGTTCGGTGAAAGGCAAAGGTGTTTGTATGTGAGGCAAATATCAGATTGAATGGTCACCAGAACCCAGGCTTTGTGACCCTCTAGGTCACCCAGTGACTATCCCTCTCCTCCATCCCTTAAAGCAGTAAGTGGCAAGTGATAAACAGACCTTACTTCAACAACCTAACACCAGTGTCTATAAAAATGTCCCTGGGCCCAACCCAGGCTACGCCAGAACCACACCCAGCCACAGGAACTCAGAAAGAGTAAAACCATTAGCAATCTTTTCTCTCGACTTTCATTATGAGAGCACCGACAGAACCTATCCATCTCAAGGCCAATACCAAGTACTAAGTCCCTGAATCTCTGCCCTGATGATAAATGTGTTTCCCTCAGCCCCTACTATCACCTCCCCCAAATCTCAGGGTTCCCAACGGTCTTCCACAGCGACCTCTTTTCCACCCCCTCCCCACGATCACTTCCGTTTTCCAACTAATTTGCCCTTTTGGTAACTCAGATCTTATTTCACTGCATGTGGAATCCATGAAAGTAGTTCTAATGTCAAAACAGAACCACTCATCATCATCCAACATGATTAAAAGAAAGAAACTGAACATGAAGATGGCCAAAGAGGTGATCTTGCCAACAGGAAATTCTTTTCCTGCTCTGACTCATATGAAAAGTTTTTATAACTCAAGCTGGGCCAACAGAAAGGAAAAGTAAAGGTAACAGACATGAAATGAAAATGATTTCCAGAGAACCCGGTTACATTTCTGGAATAAGCCGATTATAGTCACTTCCATTTCTTTACTTCTTATTTCTGCATGACCTCTCCTAAAATGCTGCACTTTGGAGTCTCCAGTAGCCTTCCTGATGAGTGAAATTCCTTCTTTTCTCATCTCTTGTTTTCCAAATTCTCTAGGTGGTTAACTCTGTTGACTTCCCCTTCTTCAAACCTGCCATGCCTTCAACTTTGGGACATAGCAAGGTTCTGGCTCTTCCTCATTTCTCTACTCGCGACTTTTCTCCTTTATTCTCTGGTTCTACTTACAGAACATTTTGCTAATCCCTGACCCTCATTCTGTTTTACTATTTTCCCCATTCCCATTCCCACCACAAAAAGGATTCAAAACTTTTGCGTCAACCCCAGTCCATCTGAGAGATAGGTCACTTGTTCCTACTTGCAAATATAAGGTGTTCTTCAGAGTTTAGCTCAGAAAAGAGACTGGAGGAAGACATGAGACACCAATGAATTTTCTTTGCATACATAATCTCAGGCTGAATGAGTTCGTCCAAGGAGTCAGTGAAAGCTCACAGACCTCTCTACCAAAGTGTTCCGCAAGGTGAATCTTTTTATCTTTATCATTACAGGCCAGATACCAAGGACTCAAGGTTCATAGCCCAAGGGCTACACACTTAATTTGATTCTCTAATAACTAGAATCTTGTGGCTGACCAGTCATAAGCTAAACTGATACGTAATTAAAAGCATCTTTTTCCTCTCAGCACTCTGTGAGAATCAGCACATTTGTCTAATAGAAAGGCAATATAATTAAAGAAATTCTGAATACTGGAATTAGGAACTCACAGAGGGATATGCTTGCCCACATTATACATTACTTAAATAAGGCATCCTCAAGCATCTCCTTATGTCACATGCCCAGAAAGAAAAGCAATGGTCACTGACTAAATCCTTGATTGACTTGATACATATGGAGGTGAAATTACTTGCTTTCCAATAAAATATTTATAGGGTATTAATAAGTAGGTAGCACACAATATCACTTGAACTTTTACAGGGCTCCTTAAGATTCATTCATTCAACAAATGACCTAACTGATGGTGAACAAGGATAGGCACTATAGGAAATGTAAAGGTAAATTAGACATATTTCCTCTGGATAAGAAAGTGACAATCCAGTAGTAAGAATATGCACTTAAATAACTACAATATAAGTGGAAAGTAAGTGATTCAAGAAGTGTCCAGCTAAAATACTACGTGTCTGGCTTTCTAAATATCAGGATGGAGAGATTGCTTTTTTTTTTTTTTAATTTTTATTAACATATAATGTATTATTTGCCCCAGGGTACATGTCTGTGAATCTTCGGGCTTACACATTTCACAGCACTTAATAGCACATACCCTCCCCATTGTCCACAACCCAGCCACCCTATCCCTACACCCCCCCCCCCCCCGGCCACCCTTAGTTCATTTCTTGAGTCTAGGAGTCTCTTATGGTTTGTCTCCCTCCCCATCCCTTACTGTTTCATTTGGAGAGATTGCTTTTAAGTAGTATTTGATCTACTTAAGTAGCATATTCCAATTCATCCATTCATTTGACAATGACTTATTACTTGCTCACCAAGTACAAACTGGAAAAAAAAAATTTAACCTGAAAATCCTTTTTCTTTGGAGGGTACAACATTTTATTCTCTCACCAAACAATGTACTGTTGTTCCACATTCTCAGCAAAGGAGACAGGGGATACAGAGGAACAAAATCTAGTGGGTCTGCCAATATGTAGCTCAGAGTCTCATCAGAAAAGCACAGCAATTTTAAGAATACTAAGAATCACCAAAACAATGTGCTGGGTCTCTTAACCTGACACTATCCAGGCAATCTTGTCTCCTTCAACCCTTGCTCCATAAGAGATCACTGTGCTCCCCATTCCCAGCCAGGAAGCCCTGGAAGATGGATGAAACTATCTTACCAAAAATCCACTTATGAATCACAGATAATATTGGTGTTCTAAATCCCAAGAACTCCATCTCTACTCAGAAAAACAATTAGGGTAGTCATTGTTGGGGCAAACAATTAGGACAAACATATGTTGGCCATCAGCTGACCATGAAAGTAAATGAAGCTGAAATATTAGGTAATGTTCCTCAACTAGATAGAATCATCCTCTTCACAAAAGCCTAAGCAGCATATTATGTGTTTATACCAAGCCCCATAGCTTGTTGGTAAAAATGGCCTCGTAATGGGTCGCTGAGACAATTCAGCTAGGACACAGCCCCAAGAATGCAGGTAATAAAAGAAGGTGACTTCTTTCATGACACATAAGCAAAAGTATTCATATTTATCCTTGGCAATTCATTTATTCCAGATATTAAAACAAGTTCACTTATAGTTTTAAACTTATTATAACTCTATATAAAATGGAGCTTCTTTTATGCTTTTGGTACATTTTCTTAAAAAAAAAAAAAAAAATAGAAGTCTTATCTTTTTCTGAAAGCCTAAATGAACTTTAGGAAACTAACAAGGTTACTTCATTTGTTCACTAGCATTCATTTCTCATATGTCTGTATAATCAATAGCAAAGTATATTAGACACCACTCTTAGAGTTCAAGAGGAATAAAGCACAGCCCCTGTCCTCAGGATGCCCAAACCCCAGCTATCTATCGAAGCACAGAAGACAGTGTGATCAACACCTAAAGGTTAACCATGGCCTCAGTGGAAGTGAGCCATTACTGGGCCCAAAAGGTTGCCATGAGCACACGAAGGCCAAGACGACAGCTAAAGGAAAAAAAAAAAAAAAAGTCCAGGGGCTAATAGGAGAGCAACGAAGGAACTTTTTTGTTTAGAGCGTGGTTTAATCAAATTTTAATTTCATGAAATTTTTTATCCTGAGTACATCTTGGAAGAATCTAAAAACAAAAACACAGTGACTAGACTTTAAGTATTTCTCTCTAAAGAAAACCCTACTAGAAGTCCCACCTTCAATCTCAGCTGCAAGGTTTATAAAAGTGCTATTTATTAAAAGCATGCCTTCTTCAGAAGGGAAGGCACTCTAAACCTTAAGAACAAATATGAAGGAAGGGTGAGAGTATAGTAAGTGTTTTAATTGATAACACAATTACTTGAGCAAACACACCCAGAATTAGCAACAAAACAGTCATTTACATAAGAGCAAACAACATGAATTAGTTACTGTAATAGCCTAGTTTCACTGACAGAGAACCGGGGGGAGAGAGAGAGAAAATATTTTTAGTTAAAAAAATAATGACTAATATTTTCCTCATCACTTTTTCTTTCCTATATCCCAACATCCTTGACCAGTATCATCTGATAAAATTTAAATTATTCCACAGCTGAAGTCTACAGGGGCTAAGAATTTGAGAGAAATACACTGATTCAGGAGAGCAGAGATGGTGCTGGATTTAAGGCTGAGTGCTCAACCTTCAATTTTACTTCCAAACTAGCTCTGGACAACACTTTAAAGAATGAGCTATAAATCAGAAAGGAAATGAACTCTGAGTCACCTCATAACTGATCCAAAACACCTCAATTCAGTGCCACCACACCCTCTAACTTAGAGTGACTGAGGGCCAAGAAATCTCATTGATCTTGTATCTTTCCTGCTGAAATAGTACATTTCTGCTTGGACCTGCTGAGAATTTCCCCTCCCCTCTATTCCTATTCCTCAAGATGTATAGTGCCCTCCTTCTGCCGAATTCTCTGGGGAGGAGTAAACTCTTCTTTTGTGGCCATTAATTTTTTATATTATTAGTTCAAATTAAGTCATTTTTTCTTAATCGTACAGTTTGATGGATTCTGACAAATGTATAATTCTGTAAAACCATTACCTATGTCACCATATAGAACATTTCCATTGCCTGAGAACTTTCCCTAAATGCCCATTCCCAGCCAGTTCCTGCAAGTCCCCCAAAGAAGTGACAACAGCACTGATCTTTGCCTCCATAGAATAGTTTTGGCTGGACTAGAATTTTATAAAATGGAGTCATCCCATATGTTCTTTTGGTGTGTGACTGGCTTCTTTTGCTCAGCATGTATGTGAGATTCAACCATGTCACTGAGTGTATTAGTACTCTGTTCCTTTTTATTGCTTAGTATTACATTATATGACTGCACTGTAACTATTCATCCATTATGCTCCATAGACATTTAGGCTGTCATTCTAGGTTGACTTTTTTCTTATAGTGCTTCAAAGATGTCACTAAGTGTCTTCTGGCATGTACTGTTTTCCCTGAACGGGAATTTTTTTTTTTTTATGCAGAGTGTTGCTCATTGCAACATTTTTACTTTAAAAAATTTTATCCTAAAAAGCTGGTAAAGTTGGTTTCTTTAACACTTGCATCAATAAGAACTATTGTCTACTGTTGCCAGTAAAGTGCCTTTAAACAGGGAAAAATGTGTTCTCTTCCATGAGAAGTCCAGGAGAGTTGCTTCATTTTGTGACTCAGTAAGCACCTCAAGAACCCAGCTTCTTTCCAGGTCTCTGCTTTTGCCAGGGCTGACTTGCTGACCCCTTCTCTTAATCTTGTTCACTTCTTGACCACATTGCTGACTTAACAATAATATTATCTTGGGCTTCAAATTCACCCTTTATTCTTTTTTTCTCCCCCAAATATATTTATTTTTTCAGTGTTACAAGATTAATTGTTCATGCACCACACCCAGTGCTCCATGCAATACGTGCCCTCCTCAATACCCACCACCAGGCTTGCCCAACCCCCCACCACCTCCCCTCCAAAACCCTCAGTTTGTTGCTCAGAGTCCACAGTCTCTCATGATCCCTGAACAGTAATTTTGAACACTGTTCTCATTTATATATGTCTTTTCTCCTATATTTTCCTTCTCTTTATCTTTCGGCTTCAGAAATTTGACTACAGTGTACCCACATGTTACTTATTTTTTATGTTTTTCTACTTGGGGTTTGCAGATATCTTAGATCTATTGGTTGGTATTTTTCATTAAATTTGGAAGAGTTTTTTTTTTTTTCAAGACTTTATATATTTATTTGACAGAGGGACAGCACGAGTAGGGGGAGCAGCAGATAGAAGAAGAAGGAGAAGCAGGCTCTGCTCTGAGCAGGGAGCCCGATGTGGGGCTCGATTTCAGGACCCTGAGATCAGGACCCGAGCCAAAGACAGTCACTTAACTGACTGATCCACCCAGGTGCCCCACAAATATGGAAGAGTTTTGATATTATGTCTTTAAATATCTTCCTTTCCTAATATCTCCATACTCTTTTTCTGAAAGTTTAACTATACATTGTTATCTTATTTGATATTGCCCCATAACTGGCTGGGGCTAAGTCCATTTTTTATGTTTTCTCCTTGTTATGCTTCCATTTAGATAATTTCTAGTGCCTAGTCTTAAAATTCAGTGATTTTTCTCCTATGGTCTCTAATCTTTGAAATTCACTTGCTTTGTCCAGGAAGATAGCTGTTTTCTGTGTGGGTTCTTCCTCCATGTGTTATCACTTGGAAAATACCCCAACACAAAAAAGCCAAAGTGAATATGGAGCTCATCTTTTCTATTTCCTTTCTTTAAAGGATCACGGATCTGTGCAGTCTATTTTCCAATGCCTGGGAAAAAAAAATCTTCCTCAAATATTTCATCCGGTTTCATATTTGTTAATGGAGGAAAAATTAGTGTGATAATAATTTTTCTATAATGGATGGAACTGTAACACCATTACTAAAGGTTATCCCAAGTAGAGGAAATACACACACACACACACACACACACATACTTCAACAGCCATAGCTCAAAAGAAACTCTTACATACCTAAAACTTTCCAACGTCTGAAATTTAGGACCTGTGTACTTCCACTCGTGATTAAATTATACCCCCCAAACAAACAAACAGGTATTTACTGGTGGCAACACTTCTTAATTGTTTTAGGAAGACCAAAAAAAAGCAAAAAGCCAAAGCATACATGAAAAGTTAGCCTCATATGGCAAGGGACTACAGAAGTTTATCTCCTGAATTGCTGAATCAGTCTAAATTTGTTCCTAGCTGTGATTATCACCTCTACACATGTGACTCTCTCATAACCTTGAAAGTGACATTTAGCCCAGTCTTTTAGTCAAGGTGAAACTGACGTGAAACTTCTCTGCAGATCAGAATCTCTTAGGGCTCAGATGATCGTATAATTAATTATTCAAACTGGGAAGCTCTGACAATTTTAGTAAATAAGCAAGGACAAGAGTCATACGCCATGACTGGAACATACGGTCAATCTGCTTTTGGTGTTCAAATGGTCTCTTGCCTGGAGCCGTGGAGATGAGAAAGGAAGGTGGTTCTAGGACTTCTTTTAATGACTTAAACTCAGCAAGTTTTGGGAAAGTCTGTTACTCACTTCTTTTTGAAGAAACAAAGGTCTAAGGAGGCTTACAGATCCACTAGTTGGAGTGGCCGGTCCTCACCTTTCTTTCCTTTATCACACTTCCTGCCGTGCTTTGAAAGACTACTTCCCTCTAACTGCAAGAATGACCCCTGTGCATATCCTGTTCATGCATGTGAGGGGATAAGGAGAGGGACAGGGACAAAAGTGAGAAAGAGAAAATAAATTTTGCTATTTTTCTTGATCGATGCATTAAGTTGCTTTTATCTTTTCTGTCAAAAGTTGGAGAAATGGTGTTCAGGTTCTACTCACCAATTAAATCTTTTGTTGTATTGTCTTCATTAAGAGCCCTTGCGTGATGCAGCAAAGTAAAAATCTTTCTTTGTTAAAGATTGTTTACTTCATTGTGATTAGTGGGAATACTAATCAGCCAAAGAATAAGAGGAAAGATCATGCAAGGACTAAAATAAATAGCTTGGTAAAGGGAACAGCTATACTTTAGTCCTTGAAAACTATTCTATCCACATCCTTTTTTAAAGGGCTGCAGCATAAAGCATCCCCAGTCCTCCTCTTTAGTCCCTTGATTCTATTTAACAGTTGTTCCAGAACATTTTATAGCCATTCAGCTTAGTTCACATTGATTTCTTTCACTGTGCTCAGAAAATTTCATCACAAAATGTTCTCATACCATTTGGGGTTCAAGGAGAAAGTATAATAATGTTCTTGCAAAAATAAAAACCTTATTTGCCCTAAAGTCCAGGGCAGAAAGGAAACATTTTTAAAGGAGAAATGAACAAATGTCTTCTCTATTGTTTATTCTTAGTTAGATGGATAAGAAACAGGTAATGTTCTCAGAATGGGTAATGTAAATAAATAGTAATGTATAACTGGTAGATTTCTCAGTGATTTTATTGGTCTGATGTCATCCATGCATAACTGGGGAGGAGATACTTAAATGCAAAGAAAATTTCTAATGCAGTTTCGGCTGGGGGTAGCATTTAATTCAGCAACACTGCAGCACTGCATTGCAGTGATCTGAACAGGGACTCCTTGAAAACTTCTAAAGTTCTGTAGCAGACATTTATTCCCAGTGCAGTTATCAGATAGCTGCATCTCCTTCAATTCTAGTACCATACAGATGTATGAGATCTAATCAGAACAGAAATCATCATAGCTTTGCTAAGGTAGTTTATGAAGATTCTGGACTTAAAATGTGATCTTTCATCAATTGAAGAAAGTGATAAAATATTCTCTTCAGGGGGTGCCTGGGTGGCTCAGTGGGTTAAAACCTCTGCCTTCGGCTCAGGTCATGATCTCAGGGGCCTGGGATCGGGCCCCGCATCGGGCTCTCTGCTCAGCGGGGAGCCTGCTTCCTCCTCTCTCTCTCTGCCTGCTTGTGATTTCTCTCTCGCTCTCTCTGTCAAATAAATAAATAAAATCTTTTAAAAAAAAAATTCTCTTCAGTTAGTCTATTAATCCTGATGCAAAAGGTTATTAATTTGACCTAAATCAGATACAAACTGGAAACAACTGGAGAACTTCTCGGAGCAGGAGATGAGAGAAGACAGACCATCAGGATGAGGACCAATACTTCCCTTAGTGCCTGCTAGAAAAACTTCTCACCTGTACCCCTTGTTGAGAAGAAACTGTGTGAAACAGCATTCACCACGGCAGCAGACAGCAACTTCATCTTTCTAACCGTGGAAACCAAACTCCTCGGGAGTCACCAGGGACTCTTGCATCTTCTAGCCAATCCACCAGGAAATCCTGTTGGTTCTGCCCTCAAATATACCCAGCATCTGACAAATTCATACTAGTACCACTGCTCCTACCCAACCCACGCTACCATCATCTCTCAACTAAATTACTGCAGTAGCCTCCTAAAGAGCTTTCTGTTTCCAGTTCTTACCTCCCCATAGCCTACTTTCAACCCAATAGCTTGAGCAATTATTTTATTTTCTTATTTTATTTTTGGAGCAACCATTTTAAAACTAAGGTATAAGGGCACCTGGGTGGTTGGGGTCTGTTAAGCCCTGACTGTTGGTTTAGGCTCAGGTCGTGATCTCACGATCCTGGGATTAAGCCCCATGTCGGGTTCCACACTCAGGATGGAGTCTGATTGAGATTCTTTCCCCTACATCTTCCACCCACTCCGCTCCTCCCCAGCTTGCATGTGCTCTCTCTCTAATAAATAAATAAAATCTTAAAAAAAAAAAAAAAAAAAGACTAAGGTAGATAGTGTCACACTTTTGCTCTGAACTCTTGATGAGCTTTTCACTTCACGGAAACAACAACAAAAAATCTTAAAGTTCTCACCATTATTTATATGATCCACACATACCGGGGCAGTATCACCAGCATCCTAGAAGGTAGAATAGAATAGAAGGTAGTCAAGAATCCTAGAAGGTAGAATAGACCACTTACAACATATTAATGATATGACTTTGTGGATCTGGAAAGCCCTCACTTAAAATCCCCTCTCTTGCTGATAGATCATGGAAACTCAAGTAGGAGTATTTATATGTCTAACCTATGACTCTGATCTTTATTGAATAACAAATACATTTCAGAAGGACAAAAATGTATGTGCTGATAAATGACTTGTGTTTTAGAGTGTGTATGTTTCTCATGCCCTTTTTTGGCAGTAAATTATGAAAGAAAAGTAATATGGATGCTTTAGAGTGGAAAGAAGGAAATGGAATCAATCCTTACAGTACAAAGAGGCAGAAGACCCAGATCACAAATTTCCACAGCATCATAATCCTACCAAGAACCAAAACTAAAAATGACTTTATTAAAAATGTAATGGCAGGACGATGTTTTTACATTACTCTCTTTTTAATTATTTTGAATGAGAAGACCCTCACATGGTTCAAAATAGATCTATGCCCTTTATGCAGCATAAGTCTCCCTCCTTCCCTTCCCCATCACCCTCTTTTCACCCCCCCCAACTCAATGCTGGTCTCAGCTTTTCGTTTTTGTGTGTATGCATCTAGAGTTTACTTATGATTTTAATATTTATGTTTATATTAAATATAGGTAATATAATTCATAGTAAATACAATATAATTATATATAATTAATACTTAAATATAATTAATATTTATATTTAATATTTATTAAAGCAAATACAAACATAAAATGTAATGGCATTTAATAAATTCACTATCAAAAAATAATAGTACATGCTCATTGCAACAATTCAAGTAATATAAAGATACAAATTAAAAAAAATGAATCTTCACTTTTTTGAATCCAGCTCTTACGCTATCCCCATCAAGATACATTACTTAATAGTTTAGTATATATCATTCCACTGAGATACATTTAAATTTAAAGTATGCCCCTAATGCTAACTGAGCTCAACTCTGACATTCAGCTCTATTACACTATTTTCTTCGGTTAAAGTTATTTTTCAAAAAATCACCTTAGCTATCTATAGAGACCATTTGAAGATAATTTATTTTATAAAAAAGAAAGAAGAGGATCCACATATAAAAGATCTTCTATTACATCTCTCCATGTCTGGCAAACTAGTTCATTAAGCAATTTTTTGCTTAAAAGTTTGAGATTTTTGTCAAAGGTCATGCATTCTTTCAGAAGAAGGAAATGAGATACTATTCTCCCAGTGGAAATTTTACAGAATTACTTTCCTTGTTTTTCACACTGAAAATACATTTGGATAAATTAATGGTAATTTCTGTGATTGTCTGAACCCTTTTTCAGTGACAGGCTCTACATTAAGAAAGCACTCTTCATGAATCACCTCTTGTAAGTCCTCATAACCAGGATAAAGGTTTATTCTGGTTTTTCGGATTACAGTCAAGGACTAGAAAGTACTCAAGTAATTCCAATATTCAAAAAGGGAATACGCTCAAACTAATATTTCTCTGATTTATAGTAAGCATCTACATAATATTACCTTCAGATTCTTTTATTTTTGTTTTTCACTCTGGTCTGCAAACTTTCAAAAAATGTGTTTGACTAAAATCTTTCTCCCCCGCCCAAATAAAAGGGAAATACTTTCTCTTTTTAGAAAATGGAAGAATAACCAAACTAAGTTACTATAGTCAATTAAGCATGGCATAACTTTATATATCTAAGTCCTAGTAAATCTTATCTTTGGTTTCTTTGAAACATTTTGAGAATACGGTATAAAAATGGAAAAAGAAATCAAATAGAAATCAAGAGAGAACAGGACTAGAATGTGAACTCAAAGTCAGAAGACAAAGTGCTAGACTGACATGGGGTGGGAACAAACAGACGTAGCTGAACCGTATTTAAAAGTGGGAGGGAAATCATCTCTCATTACCAGGACAGATGACAAATGAGGCTTATCTCACGTGTGAAAGCCATCTGATCGATAGTAGTGTCTGAAAGGGATTCTAAGGACCTTCTTGGGGGCAGCCACAAACTATTAGGAAAATTCTGACATGTCTAATTTGAACATAAAGTTAGGGAATGGCAACATAAAGCCTATGGAAACAAAGAAGAAATGCAAACTCATAGTAACTGAGTACTTGCTTTACATCAGGTGCACATTCTCCTACTAAATTCTCATAGATCCAACGAGGTTAACGCTATAATCTACATTTTATAGACGAAGAATATCATTCACTGAGTGACACTTTGCAAACGTGGTAGAAAAACAAGGCTTTACGATAGAGGGAAGGAAAGGTGTGTGCAAATGACCAGTCCTACAGATGAACAGCTCGTGGACTGACTGCTGTCATTCAGGAAGAACCACGTACACTAATGTCTTCCTACCCCACTGCTTCCAGTGTCTCCAACACTTCCTATATTTAAGTATCACAGATATGCAGGAGTTAAAATTGTCTCATTTTTCAAGATGTGCCATTTTGCTAATTATAACTTCTTTATCAATAGTGAATAACTTTTCCCTTTGGAAATTATTTTATAGTCACAAAGAAATATGATTCAAACTCTCTGATTACTATCCCCAGACCAGAGAGATTATTTTAGAAGAATGGAAAAGAAAGCACAGGAGCCCAAGAGCACAGAATTCATCAGCAGTCCCGGCCACAGAGATACTCTGCTACTGAAGACTGTATCTGCATCTTGAATTAGTCACTTTCCCCGCTCTGGGCCTGTTTTCCCACAAGGGATGGACCATTCCTTCTAAGGGGACTCTTGAGTGCTGTGGTTTCTACAAGATCAAACGCAACTCTAGAAAGAGTCAGAGAGGCTTTACTGTAAATAATAAATAATATTGCCTGGGAACAGAGAACATATATTTTTATCCGTTCCTTTTTCAAGACATATTAGGCATCTCCAAGGTGAATGCCCTTTGCTGGACACACAAATTCAGGGAGAATCACTCATTCACTCCGTGTTAATATATTAACCACAGGCTTTGAGTAAGGCGTTATGTAGGTATGAGAGGAATTTAAAGTTGTAAATCAAGTATAAATGTGCTCTAAACTTAGAGATAATAAAGGTATCTAAGTAACTAAAACATAGATCAGGAAGCAAAAAGAATCATAGGAGTTATACAGATAAGTTGCTATGGGAGATAAAAGAAAGGGTAAATACCTTTTGTGGAGCTATGGAAATAGTAAAAGAAGTTTCTATGGATAGAGCCTTGCGAGCAAGCCTTCAGAAATAAAGAACATTTGGCCACAGAGTGAAGAGTGAGAAGAGGAAGGCCATCCAGGCAGATGATCCACTATGAGCAATGGCAAGGAGGAGGGCAAGCGCAGAAAAAGAATGGAGAAAAGTAAAATATTCACCATGGCTGGGCTGAAAGGTCCCTGTAGGCAAACAGTGGTCAATGAGAGCAGCAAACAGTACAGGATATGCAGTGACATAATAAAGGAGTTAAAGACTTTATCTTTAAGTCAAATCTTTTTGAGCAGGAGAGTGCGTTACTTACCTCGACTCTTAGCTTGTCGGGGACGGTAACCGGGACGCGGTGTCTGCTCCTGTCGCCTGCTCCTGCTAACCCGTAGCCACCATGCGTGAGTGTATCTCCATCCACGTGGGCCATCTGCGTGGCCCTCAGATGCCTTTGATATTCCTCTATGTGGTTGATACTTGCATGGAAGATGAAGATTTGCAAGCTCTGAAAGAATCTATGCAGATGTCATTAAGTCTTTTACCACCTACAGCTTTGGTTGGACTTATTACTTTTGGGAGAATGGTACAGGTTCATGAACTTGGATGTGAGGGCATTTCAAAAAGCTACGTGTTCAGAGGAACAAAAGATCTGTCTGCCAAACAACTGCAGGAAATGCTGGGACATCTCCGTCATCTGCCAGATCGGTGTGGCAGCAGAATATAAGAATAGAATATAAGAAGAATATATGCAGAATACTG
Source organism: Procyon lotor (assembly GCA_028646535.1). Classification (NCBI taxonomy): domain Eukaryota; kingdom Metazoa; phylum Chordata; class Mammalia; order Carnivora; family Procyonidae; genus Procyon; species Procyon lotor. Next base: position 88,536,382 of record CM053607.1, read on the forward strand.
GACTGAGAAGATCCTGGGGAGGAGGAGGTCAGTCAGGAACTGCACTTCAGGGTCCAACCAGGAACTAGCAAGTGCCTGGATTAATAACATTACAAGGAGAATGGGAGAGGGCATCCACAAAAACTACTAGTAATTATAACAGCTCAAATCTTTTGAGTGTTTATTGCGTAACTTGCACTGTTCTGAGAATAAGTAAGTAAACTCATCTAATCCTCACAACAGTGTTTTGAGCTAAGTTCTATTATTTCAGGTTAACTGAGGCACAGAAGGTTAAAAATTGCCTAGGGACACCCATTAAGGAATCTAACCTCTGGTTCCAGAACCCTGTTTCTTAATCGTTCTGGCACACCCCACAGAGGTGAAAGTGACATGGCAGGGTCACTGGGGGATGATAATAGGAAGGGGGAGGAAAGATAAGAGTTGATGCTGAGACTCCAAGCAAGGCTGCTGGGAAGGTAGAGAAGCAGCTGTCAAAGAATGGAGGAGGAAAGAGGCAGACAGGTTTGAAAAAAAGCGAGTTGAGGGCATGTTGCTTTGTACTGGCTGCCATGAGTGAAGGTAAATACCAGCAGTAACAAATGGAGGCCAGGAATGTGAGCGATTGTTGGGGCCAAGGATACAGACTCATGAGGGTGAAAGTTGATGACATGACACTCTCCAAACAGAGAGTGTGGTGAGGGAAACCTTAGCACAGGTGCTGGGGGAGCATTTACGTAGAAAAGAAGAGGAAATGAACAGAAGGAGTTCAAATTCAACAATGTCCACAGAGAAAGGGAGTCAAGACTGGAGAGCACATGCTATGGAAACTAAACAAAAAGTGGCTCCAACCAGGGAAACACAAAGATGTCAATGAAATTACGGAGTATCTAGGAAGGCCCTTTTCAGTGAGTTTGGTATTTAACATGATCCCAAAGAAGCAATGTCACTTCCAAAGAAACTTAACGCACGATCAAAAACACAGAGAAAATCTATTTTGTCATTGAATGCAACTCAGGTTAAAAAGGCAAAAATGAGCAAATCATTACCTAGATACTCTTTTTTTTTCCCCCAGGGAGCCACTGTTTATATATGTGGACAATAAAATAATTAGATAAATAAAATATGTGGTAAGTAAAATAAGCATTCCCAATTTATCTGTGGCATTTGCTCCACTCTTTGGAAATGCATTCTAAATGATCAATTTCACCAACCCAGTGGTAATCCCATGACCTCACTGGCTACAAAAAGCAAGCTATGGACCTCTCAGCCCCACCTGCCACTGTATGTGCTATTGTACCTCACATAAGATATGCGAGAAATTCATTTTTTAATTTAGTCAGGGACAGGAGCTCCCATCTCCAAGCCCATTGCCTGATGGCTACTTATGCTATGGGAAGATGTGTGGCTTTGTGACAAGTAAACCAAAGGTAACTGTCAATAACTGTCCCCTCCCAAGTTTTCCCTAACAAGCCAAGCTGACTCAGTCTGTCCTCTCATTTCTTAGCCTCAAGACCTCACTTCAACTAAACCAGTGGTTAGAAATGACGTGTCCATGCGGTGTCTGGCTGGCTCAGATGCTTAAGCATCTGCCTTCAGCTCAGGTGCTGATCCCACGGTCCTGGGATTGAGCCCTGCAGTGGGCTCCCACTCAGCAGGGAGTCTGCTTCTCCCTCTGCCTCTCTCCTCTGCCCATGCTCTGTCTCTGTTTCAAATAAATAAAGTTAAAAAAAAAAAAGGAAGAAGAAGTGATGTGTCCTCACAGAAGGACAGAGTATAGGAGTCTATTTTAAAGGAATGTTACACCTCCAATTTTCCCTAATTCTCAGAGATAACCCTGACATTTGCAAGAATTGGCAGTGACTGCCCTGTAACAACCCATCTGTATTCCATGTTTATGCTGCTCCTGCATCTTTTTTTTTTTTTATTGTTTTTGTTTGGGGTGTTAGTTATGATTCCTGTGAACAAAATGACATAAGTAACATAAAATGCTGGAAGGAAGGAGAAATGTCACTGATTAAAAGCCAAAGAGATTCATATTTAGAAAATGAAATAATTGCCAGTTACCTAATTCCAAAGAATATGCCTTTGCCTAGGCAGCAGCCCACCTCAGGTTCAGTGTGTATGTACCCCCACGACCTCCTTCTGCCTGTCTTCTGGCTGGCAGAACTCAACTCAGGGAAGAGTACAGCTGTCATTTGATAAAACACATTTAATTTCCAGTGAAGAAAAATTGTCTTCACAATACTGCTCTTGATGTAAATATATTGTATATTGATACAAATTTAACTCTAAACCACCTACTAATTTGCTTTAAATTGGCCTAATAATAATCACTTAAAGTTATGACAATGAAACAGCCTCTGCTTTTTGAAAAGCTAATTTTGACAGCAGGTGCTTTTTAGGCCACTGTAATCTTTCCTATAAAGATCATTATCACTTAATTATAAATGGCAGCTGCATTTAGGGTATTTTGGTTCACAATGATAGTTTTATTGATTAGTGGAGTTCCAACTCCACTATGTTAATGAGTTCAGTCTAGTGGGATTTCCAAAAAGCATCTTCAAGATTCTCAGTATTAGCACACATTAGTTCATTCTGTCACAAACCGTCAGCCACAAGGTAATGTTTTATATAAAGCACAAAGACAGCTATCTTTTCATTTTCGGTCAAGAAATCTAAAACACAAAACATTTGTGTGTGCGCTTTCAAATAATATGTTTTTCTTCAGCATTTAACTCAACCATATGTGCTTTGAAGAAAACCAATTTACACAAAATGTTTTGTTTGAAGGATATTATCATACTTAAATGAGAATAGGAGGGGCACCTGGGTGAATCAGTGGGTTAAAGCCTCTGGCTCGGCTCAGGTCATGATCCCATGGAGCCTGCTTCCCCCCTCGCTCTGCCTGCCTCTCTGCCTGCTTGTGATCTCTCTCTGTCAAATAAATAAATTAAAATCTTTAAAAAAAAAAAAAAAAGGAGACGAAGAAAAAGAAAAATAGGAGTTTTCTAGAATTTCAGGGGGAGAATATGCTGGTAATACATCTGAGACTTTTCATATTTTTTAAAAGTAATACCTATCTTTCTAGAAACTCAATTTTGATATTCTTTCCAAACTCCATGATAAACATAAAAGTCAGCTGATGTGATTACTTCCCTTGAAACTGATGAATCTTTAGGTCAAAGAATATGTAGATACATGTCAATCTACATTTGTTTTCAATCAGAAAGACAGAAAGAGAGATGTTGAATATATCAAATGCAGGAACATTTTGTCCTCTTTGGGAGCCTAACCCAATAGGGAAAGAACATAAAATTTCTTCTGTCCCCAAACTACTACTTTTCTAACTTCACTGCCTCTGTCCCCCTGCTAACCTCTTAAAGACATGTAGCTGTATGATTTAGGCAAATCCCTAAACTTCTTCATGCCAACACTGCCTAATCCATAAAATGATGCTAACAATATGACCAGACGTGCAAACCAAATGGAAAAACCTATGTTAAGGCCTTAGAAGAGTTACTTACACATATGAAGCATTTAAATATTATAGGAGATTTTATGGTAATTATTAAAGAATTGTATGTTTTTATGGAGCTTCTTCTTGGTGTCAGGCACTCTACTGAGTAAAAGAATGAAATACACTCTCTCTTCTCTAGGCAGACCACAGTCTATGGCAGCATGTTTTTGCATGGCCCCTAATCTAAGAATTAATTTTTTACTTTCAAAAGGGTTGTAAAGAAAAACAAAGAACAATATCCAACAAAGACCTATAGGGCCTTCTAACTTTAAAATATGGATTATTTGGCCCTTTACAGAATAAAGTTTCCAAGGGCTCCTCTGGAAGTGTTCTCAGTCTAGTGAGACCAACTAGTGAATACTATGTAAGTGCTTCATAAGGAACAGAAATATTTTGGTGAGGGAACACCAGACTAATAATCTGTGGAGAAAAAGTCACAGGTCTTAGAGTAGAAGGTATATTTGAACTAGGACATGTGTATCGTAGAGGAGGTGAGCTTTGATCAGCCTCAAAAGGGAAAGGAGTATACACGAAGAAAAAACAAGATCAAAACAACTAGGATGGTATATCCCAGGAACTGCGGTTAATTAAATGTGTTTGCTTACAGGGTGTCTATCTGTGCAGAAGGAAGAGTGAAGAAGGGGAAATTTAATGGCCTACAATGGATGTGAAAAGAGCCACAATATGAAGGGCCTTAGATGCTCTACCTTCTAAGGTATAAAGTTACCTATAAATAGGTAAATTCTTTACCTATAAAGAATAGGTCAGAATTCTTACATGAAAGTAAAAGGTTATCACCAACGGTTTTTAAGTAGGAAAATGACAAAATCAGATTAGAGATTCAGAACAATTAATTCAAGCAATAGTACAAAACCTAAACTAAAGAAGATACTCTGGCTTTGGGCCAAGATGCAATAAGCAAAACCAGATTTAACCTTCTGCTTAAAACTGCTAAAAAGAAGTAGACAAAATACATGAAACAAGATTTTCAGACATTGGCAAGAGGCAATGCTAGACAATGACTCCTGAAAAAGGGGGTAGAAATGAACTAAGCCTTGACTGACCAGATTCCTTCATGGAGAGAGGTTCTAAGTCTCAGCATCGAAGGGGGAAAACATAATGTGTAATAAGGATAAAAATCAATCAACAGAAACAGACTGAGAAATAATAAAGATCACAAAATTGTTAAACAAGTATCTTAAAGGTTAGAACTATAATCCAAATTCCTAAATGTCAGAGGAACTCTGAGAATGTTAAGTACAGATATAAAAGATACTTTGGAACATTTAAATTGAACTCCTGGAGACAAAAAAAAAAAAAAAAAAGCCTAAAATGAAAAATAAACTGGATGAGATAACAGAATATTAGACACTACTGAAAAAAGTATCAATCAATCCCAAAAACATAGTAATAGAAACTATCCATAATGACATAAACAGAGGAAACCCCTCCTCACCCCCCAAAAAAATGAGTATTATTGGTCTGTGGGATGCATTGAGTCTCTGAAGAAAGAAAAAAGAGGTTGGACAGAAAACAATTTTGAAGGAATAGGGAAAAACATTTCAAAAATGCTTATCTGCAATAAACCCACAGATTCAAGGACATAGATAAAACATAAGCACAAGAAACATGGATGTAGTGACACCAATATTCATCATAATCCAACTAGCTAAAAACTAGTGATAAATAGAAAATAATAAAAGTGGGATTAGGGGGTGACATTACATACAGAGAAACAAAGACAAGAACAATAGCAGGATCTTCCTTGGCAATAATGTGAGGTAGAAGGCATTATGTAACATCTTTGAAAGACTGAAAGAAAAGACAACTGTCAATACAGAATTTTATACCCAGGTAAAATATCTTTCCAAAACAAAGATTAAATATAGACTTATTCATAATATACAAAAGCAAAAGAATTCAGAACTAGCAGATTTGTACTAAAAAATATATTAAAAGTTCGTCCTTGGGGCGCCTGGGTGGCTCAGTCGTTAAGCGTCTGCCTTCGGCCCAGGTCATGATCCCAGGGTCCTGGGATCGAGCCCCGCATCAGGCTCCTTGCTCGGCAGGAAGCCTGCTTCTCCCGCTTCCATTCCCTCTGCTTGCGTTCCCTCTCTCGCTGTGTTTCTCTCTGTCCAATAAACAAAATCTTTAAAAAAAAAATAAAAAAAAATAATAAAAAAAAAGTTCGTCCTTCAGGTAGAAGGAAAGTGATACCTATGGATATCTGGATTACCAAAAGAATGAAGAGCACTGGAAATTATTTTTTTTTAATTTTTTAAATTTATTTAAAATATGTAACTAAGGCAACAAGGGCATATAATATATATAAAAGAAAAATGTATGAAAGCAAGAACAAATTAGACATAGAGAATTCCCCAACCTGATAAAAGACAGCTATGCAAAACCTACAGCTCATATTATATTTAGTATTCAAAGACTGACATCACAAAAAAGGCAAAGATGTCCTCTCTTACTCCTTGTAGTCAACAGTGTACTAGGGCTTCTAGTAAATGTAATAAAGCAAGATAAACAGGCAAAAGGAATCTTAATTGGAAACAAAAAAAAAGAAGTATGGTGAGTGAAATAAGTCAGAAAAAGAATATTCGGGGCGCCTGGGTGGCTCAGTCGTTAAGTGTCTGCCTTTGGCCCAGGTCATGATCCCAGGGTCCTGGGATCGAGCCCCGCATCAGGCTCTCTGCTCGGCAGGAAGCCTGCTTCTCCCACTACCATTCCCTCTGCTTGTGTTCCCTCTCTCGCTGTGTTTCTCTCTGTCAAATAAATAAAATCTTTAAAGGAAAAAAAAAAAAGAAAAAGAATATTCTACTTATATCACAGTCTAGGAAATGCAAACTGATCTATAGCAATAGGAAGCAGATGAATTACTGCCTGAGAACAGCATTATGTGGGGGAAGACAGTGAGGGACATATAACAAAGGAGCACATAAAACCTTCTGAGAATGAAGGTTATGTTCATTATTTTTATTGTGATGATGGTTTGAAAACTTCTCGAATTGTATACTTCAAATATATGTGGTTTATTGTCAGTGAGTTATAGCTCACTAAGTCTGAAAAAAATGATGATGATTAGGATTGAGGTGCAAAGGCAGAGATTCATCTAGGAGATAAGAATAAGAGACAGGAGGAGAAATAACTGAGGCCAGAGTTAGAAAGGTGAGTTCAGGGGTGTCTGGGTGGCTCAGTCAGTTAAGCATCCAACTCTTGCTTTCAGCTCAGTTCATGATCTCAGGGTCATGAAATGGAGCCCTGAGGCTCCATGCTCAGCGGGGAGTCTGATGGAAATCCTCCCTCTCCCTCTCACTCTGCCCCTCCCTGCCATTCTCTCTCTCTCGCTCAAATAAACAAACCTTTTTAAAAAGTGATTTTAGGAATGAAGAAAATAAAAGTTTTCCTTCTGAGGCTGAATGAACAAATGTGCGACAGACTACCAACAGCATTAGGGAATGGAGGAGAAGTGCCTCCCCATTGAAAGGGAAAGAGAATGATTTGAGTTCTAAACAGGTCCTATGAGACATCTAATTACAAAGTGAAGAAACAATTGCATATATAGCATTTAATTTCAGGACAGAGATCTTGGTGGCAGGGCCAGATTTTAGAATCTTAAGCAATATAGTAGAAAACTGAGGCACAGGGAGTGGGTGTGAATGCCTAGGGGGAGTCCTTAGATTAAGAAAGAAAAACAGGGGGCGCCTGGGTGGCTCAGTGGGTTAAACCCTCTGCCTTTGGCTCAGGTCACAATCTTGGAGTCCCAAGATCAAGTCCTACGTCAGGCTCCCTGCTGGGGGGCGGGAAGGGGAGTCTGCTTCTAACTCTGATTCTCCCCCATCTCTTGCTCTCTCTCTCTCTCTCAAATAAACAAAGACTTAAAAAAAAAAAAAAAGATAACTGAAAAAGAATTTTCTACTCTGAATTCCTCTGTGCTTACCAGGAAAAAAACAAGGGGGTAGGATTTCCAACTGAAAACTGTCCTTTAATGACCAAGCAGGCAGAGATGCTCTCCCTTTAAGTAAAATACTACATCCAAGGCTAACACGACTTCCCTCCTTGTCCATCCAAGCCTGTTGCTCTATGTGCGTAGAGAAAATAAAATTTCACATGACCACTCTAATGACAAAAATTTCTTTTGATTCCTAAAACAACAACAACAAACAAACAAAAAGTCAAAGCATCTTTATTATTTGTTCAGAGGTTTGAAATAATTCAAACCTCTCATCCCTGGAAACTTCAAAAACTAGTGGAATACAAAATAAGGAGCTATGGAAGAAAGATTCTTTCTTGGATATCCTTAAAAGCCAAGGAGCATTTAGGCAGTATTTTGACTTGGCAGAGAAAGAGAACTGCATGCAGTCAGACAAGGCTACCTCTTGCTCTCCGACATTTAACTTGATCTTTTATTTTTTCCCCCCACCTTCCATATGTAGACCAAATTCACTCATGAAACTCTAGCTCACCAAACTGACTTCCCTGCAGATTTAAAGAAGGAGCCAGGTACTGCATTACATTTGAAGTTTTGTTTTTGTTTCTGTATTCTTGAGTCGCAGGATGGGCTGCAAACTGTATCTTCTTTCTGGTCAACTCAAAAATTCACGTGTTTACAGTGTGAATATAAGCAGAGATGACCACAGTAAAGCTTCAATTCAACAGAAAAGGCAAAGAATTCTAAATTTCACTACATTGATAGGTAGATAGGGCCCCCCTGAGGACTTTCTTCCACAGGAAGATGAATTACTGGTTCTCAAGGAATTCCTTTTTTGATTATTCCTGCTGGTCTTATAGTGGCTGTAGACTATAATTTTGCAGGTCACAGACAGAACACATGGCATGGTAAAACCATCAACCTCATAAAAGGACGTGTTACTTGCTAACACAAGCAAATACTAACATCATTTACTTTGTTGTTAATCATCCGAGAAATACTGCATCCAAGAAAAAAAATTCAACTGATTATCTGGGGAGCAAAGGTAGAACTAAAAAGCAAAGTAAGGACAATTAGAACAGAGTCCAAACCTGAATGCAAAAAGCTAAGTTAATCTCTAGTCTCTTGAAGGTTTGTTGGTCAAGGTCTTAACTTAATATGTTTACCAAATCTATTATTCAAGCAGGCTTTTTTGAGAGTTGAAAGTTTTAACAGCTTTTTTTCATTGCTAATGAAAATTAGCAATGAAACTTGATTGCTTGGCCTATCAAGTTGCCTAGCAACTTGATTGCTAGGCCATCAAGTTTTCTTTCTCATGTGTCGTCTTCCCTTACTTCTAGCTTTCATCTTTTTCAAAAGAATTAACAGTACTTGGACCTCCTACACAATGATCCTCAAAGAGTCTGTGCACCCAGTTTAGTTAAAAATATGAGAGGGAGAGCATTATGTCTAGAATAACTGGTATTTTAAAAATAGCAACATGTAATCCAAAAAAATGGAATTACTCAAATGAGGCAGCCCCCTGAGGAAATATATGACAATAACCCATAAAAAGTAATTAAAACATTCCTGGTATACCCCAAAGTAGCCAGAAGAATTTAATTACAAACTTCATGGTTACATTATGAAGATTTATACCAAGGCTAGAAGCAAGAAGTACTCAAGCCTGGAAGGACTTATTCACAGAGCATCATCATTACATCTCCCCCATGCAACCACTGATCTCTTCTCTCACAGAAGCATTTGTCAGTGTTTCTGAAGAGCAGTCACGCCAACTTTTTCAAATACCCTGCAAAGCTCACAAATGACACTGATGGGGAAGAGCAAAGATGTCATAACTGGATCTTCTGTGAGAATAGTTAATAGGAACATCCATATCTACAATGGTCAGCAGTCATCACAACACCAGAGTAAACAACCAAAAAGCACACTCTGTCTATGCTATGAGGGAGGTGGGCAACTTCTAACCCAATGGCATTTAGGATTCTCCATAAGACGTCATTTGCCCCAGAATAATTAACCTCCTAGCAATTTAGAGTTGCCTAATATTTGAGTCATTAGAAAGAAGAGTAGATTAAACAACAAAGAGCGATATTATTTCCACAAAGCTTCTTTTGCAATATAGGCACTAATTAGGAGCAGATAAAGTAGGTCTTATCCTACTATCTCAGATCATGATTCTGAGGATGCTTATGGCCACAAGTTAAACACACACACACACACACACACACACACACACACACACACACACAGATTCAATTAAAAACTAGAAAATTAGAGTTTTCATTCAATTAAAAAATTTATGCTCTCACATATAGGAATGTATGATCTCACATACAGGAAACTCTAGATACACAGTGTGGTAGAATAAGAATTATATTTGGTCTCTGTCCCTGATAACTGACACAAAGCTCCTAAAACACTGGGTGTTTCCTGAATGATAAGGGCAACTTTTAGAGGGTGTTTCCATTATCAGCCCTGTTCTATCACACTTGGGTTTATGCTAATGAGATGACTTAGGGTGAGGTCCCCAAACAGCTCCATAATGGGGCTGGTCACCAGAAAGACTAAGTGACTAGAGGATTGGAACGTTCAGTCCTAACCACAAACCTCCAGAACAGGACAAGGGGATAGAGATCAAGCTCTTAAAAAATTCTTGAACAATGGAAACTCTTGAACAACTCCTCCTCCTATACCCTGACCTACCCACTTTTCCCATTTGTGTGTTCTAAAACTGACCCTTTATAATAAGCCTGTAATAGTAAGTAAAGTGCTTTCCTAAGTTCTTGGTTTGGAAGGCCATCAAAAGATGCAACCACTGATTGGCCCAGCAATTGGACTTAGGCACCTGGAGGCTCCTCACTCCCTCTACTGTCTTTGGAATATGGGTTCCACTTGCCTTCCTGCTTCCAGAGGCTGCTCCAAGAACAGGGTCTTGAGATGGTAATGTGATACTGAAGTCCCCTATACATGACAAGAGCCAGTTAAGACCTGTTTATAAACTTCTAAGATTTGGTAAGAGGGTGTGGGAGTCCATTCATCTTGCTGCCACCCAAGACATGCCTCATATGCCAGTTCCTTTTGCCTATCAAAACTGATACCTGCCAACCTGGAGTAGCCTGCCTCTTTCTTAGGTCTCTCCTGCCCTCTGTATACAGGGGTCAGTTTCAGATTACACTTGGACTGAATTGTAGCACACCCAGTTAGTATCTGCAGAGTTGGAGAACTGGTTGTGTGAGGAAAATCCCCCACATATTTGGTGTCAGAAGTATTTTGAGTAGAAACAGATTACAGCACATAACAAGATAGGTTCTAGTTCAGCGCTTGGCAACTAACACACAAAATTTGGCCAGCTGTTGTTTTGGGGTTTTTTTTAATAAATAAAGTTTTATTGGAACATAGCCCTGGCCATTCATGTAGTGTCTACGGCCACTTTTGTGCTGCAAAAGGAGAGAAGAGTAGTTATAAAACAGACCATACGCCACAAAGTCTAAAATATTTGTTATCTGGCCCTTTACATGAGAAAGTCACTGACCTCTGCTCTTCTCTACCTTCTTATAATTCTCTAGACTCAGCTCTCTTCCATGTATTGACTCTATGCTCAAACTGCCTACTCCAGGTCAAAAGGTAGATATTCCAAGCATCATATTTAAGTATGGCAATGTCCCCAGGCAGAAAAAAAAAAAGCCATATTTTTCTTTTATCTTTTGTAAAGACAAAGGAAGCTTTTCTTTAATTCTAGCTTTTACCTATAAGTACAGAGAATGGTTTTATTCATGTGGCATTACCCTAAAACATATCACAAGCCAGTGCTAGACCCAATCACTGGCAAGCAAACTGAAACCACTGATCAGAACCCACTCTCTGGGAGGGAGGATGGGTTAGCCCCTCCTGAAGCGCATGGCCATGTGGAAGAGGTCAGGTGTCTAAAGCAAATCGGAACTCTCTGGGAACAAAGGATGACAAGAAGAATGACAGTGGGCTACTACCAAAGGGATGAATTAGAGGAAAGGTAGAGGATCTGAGTTGGTACCAGATAACCACACGGGAGAATATTAATAATGATACTGGAGGATATGAAGAAGATTCCAGAAAGGAAGTAGTGAGGGAAGACATGGCCATCCATACTGAGGTTTTCTACAACTAATCTTGCCAAGATCCAAAACAATAAATGCCTTATCATTCAAATGGTTCTACTACAAAAAAATGTGAGTTATCTACTCCCTTGAAGAAGGCAAGGAGAGAAGAACCAACAATGCAATTCTCCTGGGGAAAACTCTCCGAAGTAATTCTCTGACCATTTGTGCTTAATAACTACATGACACTTACACTTGATGCAAGCCTTCAATGCAGACCCAAATGACTTCTAAAAACCATTACAAAGGGTTTATACAGTATCCTTTTCAATCACCCCTAATACAATGTATTAAAATATAAACTGGTGAAAGCATAAATAATTAAGATGTACAGCTAATGTGTTTCCCTTCACAGGAAGACTCTTCAAAATCTCAATATGAGAAAATGGTTTTTATACATTTCCTACATATATCACCTCTGTGACACAAAAGATTATATGACAAGTGACTTAAGTAAATGCAGTTCTGAACAGACTAAAGTATATTCTTTCAGTTGGATAATTTCATGAGTTCCAAACCTCAATGACATGTATACTTGAAACCACGCATTCAGCACCAAACACACATTGTTGTATCATATTAATAGTTTCACTATAAGTTCTTGCATATTGTATATCCCACCCCCAATAAGGTAGGTACTTTGTTTCCTCCTGATAATCCCTGCCCATAGTAGGTGCTCACCATAAACTCAATAAAGAACTCTACATTTTTAGCAACCCACGGTTTTAAAATGATTTGTGTTCCAAAATTTTATTTGTAAATGTGAACTCGAAATTCGAGTCAATTTTTCCCCATTAAAAGAAATGTTAAAGATAGTTATGTCTTTAGAGAAGTCCCTGAGAGATTCTTGAACAAATAAATATACAGCAAACATAGTTTACCTTCACAATGAAAGGCAGTAGAAAACCATATGAAATAGAAGGCTGCAATGATCACTTCAGAAGTTTGTGATTTCAAAAAACAGACACATAGACCAGTGGAACAGAATAGAGAGCCCAGATATGGACCTGCAACTCTATGGTCAAATAATCTTTGACAAAACAGGAAAAAATATCCAGTGGAAAAAAGACAGTCTCTTCAATAAATGGTGCTGGGAAAATTG
>CM053607.1:88549552-88573414 GCA_028646535.1 Procyon lotor
CTTGTTATCTCTCTCTGTCAAATAAATAAAAAATCTTTAAAAAAAAAAAAAAGAAATTAAAAATAGAGCTACCCTATGACCCTGCCATCGCACTACTGGGTATTTACCCCAAGGAAGCAGATGCATTACAAAGAAGGGCCACATGTACCCCAATGGTCATAGCAGCAATGGCCACAATCGCCAAACTGTGGAAAGAACCAGGATGCCCTTCAACAGATGAATGGATAAAGAAGATACGGTCCATATATACAATGGAACATTATGCCTCCATTAGAAAGGATGAATATCCAACTTTTGTAACAACATGGATGGGACTAGAAGAGATTATGCGGAGTAAAGTAAGTCAAGGAGAGAGAGCCAATTACCTTATGGTTTCACTTAAATGCTGAGCATAAAGAAAAACATGGAGGGCATTGTGAGAACGAAGGGAAAGTTGAATGGGGGAAAATCAGAGGGGGAGATGAACCATGAGAGACTGTGGACTCTGAGCAACAAACTGAGGGTTTAGGAGGGGTGGGGGTGGCAGGTTGGGTGAGCCTGGTGGTGGGTATTGAAGAGGGCATGTATTGCATGGAGCACTGGGTGTGGTGCAAAACAATAAATCTTGTAACACTGAAAAAATAAAATGAACATATTTGGGGGGAAAAAAAAGAAGTTTGTGATTTCACGGACACCTGGGTGGCTCAGTCAGTTAAGTGTCTGCCTTTGGCTCAGGTCATGATCCCAGGGTCCTGGGATCAAGCCCCGTATTGGGCTCCCTGCTCAGCAGGGAGTCTGCTTCTCCCTCTCCCTCTGCCTGTTGCTCCCTCCCTCCACCCCCGTTTGTGCGTGTGCTCTAATAAATAATCTTTAAAAAAAAAAAAAAAAGTAGTTGTTTGTGATTTCAGATCATAAAGCACACCCTTGGAAAGTGAAAGCATTCAGTATCATGGCAAGGAGTTCCTCCAAAAGTGAAAAGCACTGCAACAGAGAACACAGATTCTAACCCCAAATGACACCCTATTGCAAAATCAATAGCAACCAAAAATTTCCTTATCTGGCTTTTTGAGTGTCAGCACATGCTGAAATGAAAAAAATCAAACCAGCCCACAAGCAGTTTTTATCTAAAGAACAGTAGATGCTAGTTGGAGTAAATTAATGTTTTCATTTTCCTTCACTTATTTGCAAAGAAAAGCTTTACATGCCAGGTGCACTGGAGGAAGGGAAAGACAGCATGGGGTAGGGAGCATGAAGCAACATGAGCAACATTATATGATTTACCCATTGATGAGGATGATGTTTCCCAAAGTATACGTATACCCCTTAAAATTGTCAGGTTCACGTGCCCGAGTTTACAGGTGTTTTAGGCCTTTTTTTTTCTAAAGTTTTTTTGTGAAAAGAAATCTCTCCTCAATTTAGCATCAACTCGCTAACCAACCAGTTTTTCTATTCTCTTTGCTCAGATATAGAAATGGTTTTAACGGTCCATCCTGTGCCTCTGTTTAGCAACTTAAAACTAATCCTTAGAGTAAAATTCAAATCCTCATGTTTGCCTGCTCCCTGCAGCTTGTTCTATAATTAGCATAATTAGTCAAAGGTAGCTAAATGGGGAAATTGTATCATTTGCTTCCCAGGAACATGCCCTGGGATGCCTCGCCAGTGTTTCTCACTAATGAAGAGGGGAAAGAATGTGTAAACCTTGCTCCTCAATTGAACTCAAAGCAGAGTTAATTTTCAATATCCAAATTACTTACACTTTAAAACTCGCTCAGAGTTGATTCCGTATTCACCAATATGCTTAATTAAATCACACAAAACAAAATTACTACCTAGGTGATATTTTGTCTAAGTTCACATTCTTCATAATCATCAGATTTGGGGCAATAAACAAAGTGGTGATTTTTTGAAGCATAAAGGATAGATTGTTTTGTCAAACTGATGCCTGCTCCCAAAGAATCAAGTAATAACAGAGAATTTTTTAAAAATCACTACATTCTTTCAAATTACCATAGATGTTTGGTAGGCAACTTTCTACATCTCTTTATGAATATGGTTAAATAAAAGATAAGTAGATATATTTATGGATAGACTGGGATCATTTTATTAAAATAGATCCATAGTATATATTCTGTTTTTGAACAAAAAACTTGAATTTAATTTTACTTGAATTTAGCAGAATGAAATAAAGTGAAACCAAAGAAATGGCTAGGTTTTAGACAGATTCTTCCAATCTTAGAAATATAATATATAAAACCTTTAAGAAATAAGAACAATTTTCTTTGACTTTAGGCAATATCCATTGATGCCCTATAATGAAATGTATTAATTTAACTTATCTTCCCATTTAACCTTCCTGCACATCCCTTTTGTTAGTTATATCATCTTATATGCAAAATACCTATAGTATTTAGATTCAGTTCCACCATCAAAGTCCTCCTAGTGTTTTCAAGCTTTATTTTTTTGTTTTGTTTTGTTTTCAAGCTTTAAACTTAAAAGGACTACAAGATGAATATCACTTCTTTTACAACATCTTTTCCATGTGTTCTTTATTTTGATTTACCTCTTGGTTGGCCGGATTTCACAGTATAATAGATTATTTAAGAGAAACTCTATTTCCCAGAAGCATTTCAGGTTGAGAATGTCAGTCTGTTGCCTTTACACTTGGGGATGGTACACAGCCTTTTCCTCATATTCATTCCTCTTAAGTTTTCTACACAATATTCAGCTGTCTTATTTATTGTTACGGTGGAAAAGGTAGTAGGGGTTAGGATACTAAGAAAACATGAATATATCCTACAATTTAAATACATTTAAAACAGAAGATTAACATTCTGATTGTTCCAAGAGGTCAGTAACAGGATTTTATGTATTAAAGAGAATAGAAGGATAAGCAATGTTTCTTTTGCAGGCCTACCTTCACCAAGTCATGCTTTCAATTGCATAAAATATTTGTTTAATGCCAACTATGCTACCTAGGTGCTACAGGTGATGAAAACCTGGCAATTCCAAAGTTATTTTCTTACCTATATAATAATATCTGTGACATCATTATAATAAATGAGATGAAGCATAAACTAGTTAGCACAAACCAATTCACTCAATTGATCAGAAGATTATGTATATACGTGTACATTGGTTTGGTAGTACATTTTTAACAATTACTTAGGGAGAAGCATGCCTCATTGTGATATTTACTAATCACAATATGTACTAATTTCCATAGGGCAAATACTCTGACCATGGCCAACTGCAAGCTACTAACATATTTTCACTAACCGGGGAACTTCTGAGATGGACACAATCAGAGCCCCATTGTGCACATTAAGAAAAGAGAAAACAAAAGCTAGAATGAGTGAGAGAGAACCTTTTTAAGGGTTTTAAGTTTCCAAGGGAGCATGATATGAAAACAGCTGATGCCTCAAACACATACAGGATGAGATAAGTCCTAGTAGTAAAGAAGAAAGGTATTTATAAGAGATTATAATAGGGAGATCTGGTTAGAAGGCTTTTTTTTTTTTTTTAATTTTTAAAGATTTTATTCATTTGGGGCACCTGGGTGGCTCAGTGGGTTAAAGCCTCTGCCTTCGGTTCAGGTCATGATCTCAGGGTCCTGGGATCGAGCCCCGAATCGGGCTCTCTGCTCCCCCACCACACCCCCACCGCCTGCCTCTCTGCCTACTTGTGATCTCTCTCTCTGTCAAATAAATAAACAAAATATTAAAAAAAGAAGAAGAAAAAGAAGAAGATCAAGGCTGGAGGCATCACATTTCCTGACTTCAAGGTATGCTACAAAGCTACAACATGGTATTGGCATAAAAACAGACACATAGCCCAAAAGAACAGAATTGAGAGCCCAGAAATACAGCCACACATATATAGTCAACTAGTACATGGTACAGGACAAGGGAGCCAAGAATACTCAATGGGTAAGGATAAACTCTTCAATAAATGGTAATGGGAAAACTTGATATTCACATGCAAAAGGATGAAAATGAACCTTTGTTTTATACCACTCACGGAAACTAACTAAAAATAAAGACTTAAACATAAGACCTGAAACCATAAAACTCCTAGAAGAAAACATAAGGAAGAAGCTCCATGACACTGATCTTGATAATGATTTTTTGGATATGACACAGAAACAGAAGCAATAGGAGCAAACATCAATAAGTGGACTACATAAACTAGAAAGCTTTTGCAGAGCAAAAAGGACAATCAACAAAATGAATAGGCAACCTGGGGAATTGAAGATACCAAACCAAATATCTGATAAAGGGTTAATATCCAAAAATCTGCAAGGAATTCATATAACTGGAATGGCAAAAAGATATATATAAATAAAAATAAAAATATAAATAAATAAAAATTAACCTAAGCGTCTATAGACAGAAGAATGAATAAAGAAAATGTGACATACATACACACACACGCATGCACACACACATAGAGGAATATTATTCATCTGAAGGAAATCTTACTATGTGCATCAAATGAATGGAGGACATTATGCTAAGTAAAATAAATCTGAAAAACATAAATATTGTATGATCACATTTAGATGTAAAATCTTAAAATATCAAACTCATAGAAACAATAGATTGATAGTTATAAGGAGCTGGAGAATACAGGAGATGTTGGTCACTGAGTACAAACTTGCAGTTAGAAAACATAAATTCCAGGGACCTAATGTAAAGCATGATGACTATAGTTAATGATGCTATATTGTATACTTGAAAGCTGCTGTGAGAACAGACCTTAACAACAAAAAGTGGCAATTATGTGATGTGAAGGATGTGTTAACTAATTTTATTATGATAATTATTTCACAACATATAAGTTTATTAAATCATTACATTGTTCACCTTGAACTTATACAATGTTATGTCAATTTTATCTCAGTAAAGCGAGGGGAGGGAGGTGGGGGGCAGGTTTAGCAAAAAACAAAAACAAGTAACTAAGAACCCATCCTGAACCAGTAAGAAAAAAACACAACATACCACCAGGGAAGCAGGCAGGGGCCAGACCTCATAGTGCCTTGCACACCAGCCATGACAAAGACTTCGTGTTTTATCCTAAGTGCAATAAGAAGCCACTGGATGATTCAAATAAGGGAGTAAAAGGCCACTATCTGAAAAGGTCATTCTGGATACAGAGGACAAAGGTTTCAGAGTTGAAGAGCTGGTATGAAGATGAGGAACAACTAGGAAGCTCAAGGCAGGAAGCTGTGAAAGCACTTTGAGGACAAATAGGATTTTGAGTTAATCCAGGGTGGGGAAAGCAAAGACGGAGGAAAGACAGAGATTTAAGATATGCTATGAAAAAGAGTCATCAGGATGCGGGGAGTAAAGCACAGACAGAAGCCACAAATGACTTTCAGTCACTGGCTCACACACGTAGGCTGACAGAGCCATGTACTGACGGGACAATTGGGAAGAACACCTCTGGGGAAAAAAGTGAGATGTTAATGGTACACCTAAGTGAAACTGAGAACATCCCTTCATATATGTGGTTCTGGTCTTCATATGAGCTTCATATGAGCTTGAGGCTGAAATTGTGGGTTTGTCTCTGTATAGCTAGGATTTATTCCACGACATAGATGAAAATGCTTAGAGGGAAAACCTCAGGTTAAGGCCAGAAAATGGTCCAAGACTAAGCCCTGTAGTTCCAACAATTATTGGCTCTTAAAACAAACAGATACCTTGTTTTAGGTATGTAAATATACCTATCAGAGAAAGAGCTATCAGAGGAGAAGAAAGGATTCCAAAGAACGTGGTATCATGAAAATCAAGAGATAAAATTTTTCAAAGAGAGGGAACAGTTAGCCACTGAGAGATTGCATGAGATGGGTAACATGTCCATTGGATTTAGCAATCTGGGAAGTCATTGGTAACTTTACTGAAAACTGTTTCTGGGAAGGGACTGGGGTACAATCCAGGCATCAGTGGCTTGGACAGAGAATCATTCTACCACATGATTCCTCTGTTTTTGAATGTAAAATCAGGTCACTAAGATGGTCTGGATTTCTTGAAGATTTGCTCAATTACATGATTCAAAGGTACATGTGTGATACCAACCATAAAGACAAAGGAATTCACCTTCTTGGAGCAAGCTGCAGTCCAATGAGGATTTAGACATCCTGCAGAGAAGAGGCAATTAAAATTTCCACAGAGTGCAAAAATAAATGATGAATCGTCTTTGGAGATGTAGGTCCAGTAGCATTCTCAGGGCTCCTTTCACAATGGGTGATGAGTGCATACAAGAGTTGGATAAAGAAAAGAAGTCAGTTTAGAAATATGACTGCACTGACTTTCCTTTCCCAGTCAAGCAGCACTGGAAAACACTGGATCTAAGTCAGTGGAAGAAAGGTACGGGGGTTCTTGTTTGTTGGTTTGGTGATAGTGATGATGGATTTTGTTATTTTATTATTGTTGTCAGTATTTGCTATTAGGTAAAGTAATGTTTTAAAACTAAGTCCATCTATAACTGTGGTGTAGGAAAAATGTACTGTTTTCCATCCAAAGCACTAATGTCATATTTCTAGGCAAATATTTTAAAAGATACATGTGCTGTGCTCCCACGTTCTTTGTGTCGAAAAGAGAAAGGTTAAATAAATTACGATTCTTTCCTCAGAGTAAATGATTTGCATCCTACTATGACTAAGTACTACTATTGGTTAACTTCAGGCATGCCTGCTCTTCTTTCTTTAAAAGATCATTTGGCAGACTGGATTATTTTTTCTCTTTCCAGGAGAATGTACAATTGTAAATTTAAAATCTTTAATTTTAACTAACTCGAAAAACTAAGAGAAAAAGATGTTCTTACTCAATTTAAATAAGTATTTTTCAAATAATAATGTGTATTAGAACCCTAAATTATACATTTTCCCACACCATGCTACACATGTAATGAATATGCTTACAGTACCATTATCATGGAAATTTAAAGCTGAGAAATTTACAAGTTGAGAGAAATCTTAGAGATTCTCCTAGTCAACTACTAATCACAGAAAATAAACATACCTGCATAATATTACTTCCAGAAGTCTGCACAATGTTGAGTTTCAAATTTCTAACCAGAGACATATGGTAAATATCAGAAATGACCTTTTGCTCTTTCAAAAAACAGATTTTGAATGCAGCATTGTGAAAATATCTCTTCCAGGGATATGAGAGCTCTAAGGTAGAGTCCCCTCCTTGATGTATACATTAACCAGACAGGAAATGAGACAAGGGAGGTGAGTGGGGGCAAAAGGGGAGATGAGTCAAACAGTCTTTGCTCTAATCTGGGCATGAAGAGAGTGGGGTCAACATCTGGGGTGTTGGTTCTGGGACACAAAAATGAGATAAGGGGTAGGATGTAGGTTGGAAGCATCAATGGCACGGGGCTCCGAATGACTGTCAGTATATCAGGGATGGGAGGGGAAGGAAAACAAAAGCGGATGGAAGTTTTCAATTGCAGTGAGAAGGTGCACATGAAGGAAACAGGGAAACCTAGAGTCGGGCTTCAGAGAAAGATGAACATGGTTTTAGATACACTCAAGTCCTCTACTTAAATGTGATATTTGCATCAAGGATGGATAAGCAGTATGAGGGCAGGAATCAAAAGGAAAGAGAACAAAAGTTTCCTTCTGAGGCATCTGAGGAAACCCATGACTTTAGTGGGCAGCAAATGGAAGTCAATCAGACATAAAAGTTCCCTCATCAAAGAAGTCATTTATTCTTCTCAACACAGATAAAAATGCTTATAGGCCATCATTCTACATTAAAAAGCAGCTGCAAACAGACTCTACAAGTAGAACTTTAAAAATGCAGGAAACAAGAGTGCCTGGGTCAGTTAAGCACCTCCCTTTGGCTCAGGTCATGATCCCAGAACCTGATCAAGTCCCATGTCAGGCTCTTTGCTCAGTGAGGGGGGCAGGAGGTCTGCTTCTCCCTCTGCCCCTCACCCTGCTCTCATGCTCCTTCTCTCACTCTCTAAAATAAATAAAATCTTAATGAATAAATTAATTTAATTAAATTAAAAGGAAGGAGACAAGATGAAAATAAATGAGACACAAGAGGAACCAGGGCAAATGAAATTTGAAAGTAATATCAGGGTAACTATAAATTTAAAAAAAATTAAGTATTTTTGAAACAAGTGAGTAAAAAGGGATTTTTCTTCAAGTTTTCACCACCTTTTATAGGTTTCCTATTATTCAGAAGACAAATAGCTGAACCTAAATATGAGACTCTACACAACGATCATTTTTCCGGCCTAGAAATATGAGTTTTTCCATTTAAGAAAACACTGAAAAGATTCTAAAATTATTTCCATATTTAAAAGGCTTACTAAGTGGTGTGGTTGGGGTATGTGTGTGTGTATAAAAGGCTTTAATCCCAGCAACAGGAAAGACCCAGAGTCTTTGATAGGGTGACTTCCCATGCATCTCACAGCGGGAGAAGAGGGAAGAATGGAAGCTGAAGACAGAGCAAAAAGCAAGTCAAGGGTGAGTCAGAGCTGACCTGCACCTTCTCCCACACCACCCCCCAAGTGGGGTATGTACAACACTCCTCAGACCCTTGTGATTACCTACGAACAAAGGCAGCAGAGAAATAAACGGTCGACTGATAATGATCATAGTCACGCAGGACATGAAACTCCTCTTACAGTCTGTAACTGTCTTAATGATTTACAAGAAAAACACACTCTTAATCATCAGATTTCCAGGAACCTATAGACACAATTTCCTAGAGCCCTAACATCACCTTCACGTCCATTAAGATAAAAAACCCTATGTAATCAGTCACTCCCTCCAATCACAGTGGAGATCATTCTGTCCATGGGTCCTGTCCCTGTGCTATAGTAAAAACACCTTCTTGCAACATGAAACATCTCAAGAATTCTTTCTTGACCATTGTGCTCAAAGACCCCTCAAAGAAACCATAGCCCCTCCTCCCATCCCCTTTCCCTATCTGAAATTAGGCTTACTTTATCTTCAGGACTTAATTAAAAGAACTAAACTTGAAATATATATAAATATATTTGTCAGGAATTATGAGTCTTCTTTCCCTAAAATGAGGACAGAACATCTACCAGTTGTTAACTGTTCTGATTTCAAAAACCCCAAGATGTGATATAACAAAACAAAGGTAAAATGCTTCCTAAGATGGGACATTAAAAAAGTACAGTAAAAATATAATTTAAGTACAGCTGGCAACCCTGGGTTAATTCCTGAGGAGGTAGGGCATATGCTCACAATGTATTGTTCATTGTGAACTTGTATATGTTCATTGGCCATTTCTTTCCCACCACCTTTCTCAGTTCAAGAAAGGTCAAGGGCCCCATCTGGCAGATGAGCCAGGGCCTTCTGGAGCAGGTAAGTCTAAGAAGCTGGAAGAAAGGAGCCCTGGAGAAAACCCAACACAGTTTGGAAGGAAGCAGGGACAATATTAAAATGAAAAAGAATTCTTCCTAGATGGTTGAAATTTTTAGCCTGTACTAGCTGAGCCAAAGCGCCCTCAGTCACCTTCTTTAGAACTGTCCCATCCTGGCTGCCAGACACTGCTGTGCTGAGTTAGAGATATGCAGTCCCACTAGGGACTCTGTCATCTATCCCTTATGGGTCATTCATCCTGGCTAACTCCCATTTACAGAGTATTAATACATCAGGAAACAGAGCTAGCAGTAAATATTTCAGGGCACCCAAAATACACCGTGGGTGTCATTTATCTTGACAAAGAGCAAAAGCTAACAGTCTTCTTATTGAGCTTATCAGTGTCCAAATGTACTCCCTCAGTGGGGTTCTCCCTCAGATCCTGTTTAAAACTTAAATCCTAGTCCTTCTATTCTCTGCTCTCTCCTTTTCTCATACCCCCCACACACACACTACATATGTCTGTACACATCTTTGTAAATACGTATGTATTTGCTACCAGTCTGCGTGTGTGTCTCCTGTACCAGAATGTGAATTCTGGAGCGCAGGTAATTTTGTCTGTGGCATTCACTGCTCTATCCCCAACACCTACAACAGTGCCTGCCATACAGAAGCACTAGTAAATATTTCTGAAATGAATGTAAGGATTATGCTAATTTTTATTTACTACCATTCAGAATAGTTTGCTTATTTTAGGTACTTAGACTGTATATGGGGGGTTAATGGTCATAAACTAATGCTCTAAGAGCTCCAGGGAGCTTTACTTTTACCAATAAATGCTTAGTTATTTGAAGATACTTGTTACTCTTGCTAAGTAACTGTGGAACACATCATTACCTCAGGACTCAAAATGTATAACCTGTGGCTATTTGGGGAAGGTTCCGGACAAAGCGATCACATAAATAAGTTTGTGAGACATTTAGCTCTAAGTTACCTGTCGAAGAATGAAAAGCATAATTTAAATCTTTCAAATATATCCGGTACAGACCCAGGAGCCTCTCAACCGGCACTTTACAGACTTAGCTTTAATCAACAGAGCCAGCGATGGACTCTGTTTGATGAGAAGCCAAGTGGGTCTCCTCCTTTACATGTAGACTTCATTCTAGATAGCAGTGAGGACGATGAGAAGAGCCACAGAAATCACAGCCATCATGGGCTGGCACTGCCCTTTCTGTTTCATTTACCTTCTGCCTCCCCCACACCTCTCTGAAGTGGCTCCTACTGGTAATAATCAAAGGAGGCAAACTTTGTGAAGTGTATTGCACACCTAGTAATTGTTCTGAAATTGTTAGATGTTAGATTATCATTTTAACGATAAAGAAATTCAGTGAAGCAACTCATCCAGAAGCACAGAGATGATAATCAAAGAACTGGGATCTGAACCTGGAACTGAATTGTCTCCAGATCTGAACTCTTAGGCTCTGGACAATTCTCCTTCTCCTGGAGTCTGTTCCTCCATCCTTAATCTCATCCCTCCACGTTCCAAAACTCCATACCTATATTTAATAGAAGAGGCTAAGTCTGAATAATAAAATCATTAAGTATGGTTAATCAGAATTTTTGAAGAAAATTCAGGTAACTCTGAATTCACTGATTTAGTAAGGTTAGCATTAATTCACAAATGCTCATATATTGACATTTTCTTGTTGATACTGTCAAGGTCACAGACCTGATTGGGTTGTTGAATGAAACTGTCACCAATTCATCTCAGCTAACTGGAAATGTGGAAAATTCATTTCTTCTATGTTGGACAACTAGCTATAATTGAACTACATATGGTATTGTGAGTAGCTTCAACCTAATACCATGAACACAATTCTGCAAAACTGCTTTAAATCCAGTTTCCATTATAGGAGTCCTTTCATTTCACTTGATTTCATACAATTTACATTTTGTCTCCCACTGGAAAAACAACAGGTTCCTAAATGAAAAGTCATGTGCAAACAAAAATTACTGTAAAATCACATGACAGTGATAATATTTATAAAAATGACAATGGATAAAATACTACTAGCAAGTCTAGACTCCACGTAGGTCATACCGCAAGTCATGCTTGTTGTGTGAAATCCAAAGATGCAGACGGTCTGGCCCACTGTCTGCACTGTCTGCCTCATCTGCTGGGAGAAAACCAGGTATTTGACCTAAACAGTACTTCTGTCTATTTCCATTTCCCGTATGGAATCTTCAAATAAGAGCACAATAATATAATAAGTGATTCATTTATTTATGTGTTTCCTACCAAGTATTTCCCCCTAATCCACTTAAATGAACAGCTCTTCTAGAGCAAAGGAAGCTGACCATCTGGCAGACACAACTCAAATACTTATTTTCGTCAGAGTAATTGAATATGAGGATGCGATGAGAGAATAAGATTTTGCTGAACAGAACTGATCCTGGTCAGCAATTCCTAACTGATCAGTGGCTAATCTCACTTGGGCTGCTTGAAACCTGAAGCTAGTTAACTGTCAGCTTCTCCCAAGCACCCAAGAGTCAGCTTCTAGAAACAACAACTGCATCTAAAGAGTCGACCTTTGCTCTTTTCATCACCCTCACTTCTGGGTCCGTGAGTCTAGTCCAAGTACAGCCTCTCACTAGGATGCCAGCCCTCTTTGTGGGCCCCCCCTTTTTTTTTCACCTCATATTTGCTTTCAAGCTGCCCTGCCTCCCACTTTCCTACAAGCGGCACTACTTTCTACCAGCCACACATGACTTCTAAGTCTTATTTCTATAACACGAACGTAAATCCTTTGAGGACACAAGCCACAATGAATTCTTCTAAAGCAAATACTTCTAGAGGAAATGCATCTTGACTAATTTCAATATAATTACTTATGTGGCCTACCGTCTCTAATGCAAGCACTGCACTCCAGGAAGCAAATGCCCAATAAGCTGGTTCTCTAGTCAGAAGTAGTATTTTAAAGTTAATTCGCACTTGAGAAATTGCTGGAAACTTCCCTCTTTTTGTAGGAGGGTCTGATGTAGAACTAAAAAACAACACTATTTCCTTCTTGTTTTTCACAATGAGGACCAGGTCCTGTTAGCTATTTCCCATCATAAGCCCTTGCTCTTCAAAGTGTGATCCGTGGACTGGTCCGTGGCATTGGTATAATCACCTGGATCTTTTTAGAATGGCAGCAACCAGGCTCTACTCAAAACCCAGTGAATCAGAATGCACTTTCACAAGATACGCAGGTGAATTATATGCACATTAAATTTTAAGTTCATTACTTTTTCTGTGTAACATCATATTTTGCCTTTACTTTCATTTTACTGGATTTTTTTCAAAAGTACTATGTCTGATGTAACAAAACAAACAATATGCAATTGTAGGTGCAAAAAAGGTTATCATTCCCATCCTGGTCACCAGTGAAAATCCATGTTAAAAGCTGACCATGGTGGCACCTCGACTGTACAATCAGTTAGCTGGCAACTCCTGGTTTCGGCTCAGGTCGTGATCAGGGTCATGAGATCGAGCTCCCTGTGGGGTTCTGTTCTCAGCACAGAGTCGGCTTAGGTTTCTCTCTCTCCCTCTGCCCCTCCCCATCCTCCATGTGTTCACGCTCTCTCTGTCTCTCTCAAATAAATAAATAAATAAAGCTTTTTAAAAAAGTTGACTGTGCAACATCTCTGTCCAGGTTCATACATCCTTATGCAAAATATAATGTGCACATAAATGATATGTTCTGAGTGATGGAACAATCTTATTTTCAATCAGCTCTAGAATGTGGGCACTGACACAAAGAGGCTGTTAAACCAAATCAGAATCAGCTGCCTACACCTGCCCAAGCCATTTCTCGGATTCCCTGGGTGCTAATGGGCATTTTCACAGTAATCTGTGCACAATCACCAACCTCCAAGCAATAAAATGAAGATGAATAAAGTGGACAGACAGAATAAATCCTCAGGTTACAAAGGCCTGAGCCATTGTGTGTAATGTATTTCACACGACGGTATGTGTGTGATATGGCTAGAACCAAATGTTTATGTAACTCTGGTATCTTCTTTCTCCATTTACAACTGGGCAGCGCTGACAGTGATGAAAATCCTATCGTTTGATTCAGAGGACCAAGGACACTATAAGCACGATTCGCCCCTAAGGCCGAATGTCATGTTACAAAGCCAGGCAATAGTTCAATTATACATTCGCAAGTTTTCTCTCTACGAAAAACAAGTATTGCATAGGCATCTATACAAGGGATTGTGTAAGTAAAAAGGAACAAACATTTTGCAGGAAATGAAAGTTGCAGCCTATCCTAGGACGACAGGTAACTGGAATAACCGAAAGAAGGCAGAGCTGGAGAAAAGTTAAGAACACTGTTAACAGGAATGAGAGGTAAAGGTGCGCATCAGATGATACACTCACCAGCTCTGCTGATAGATGGAAGCCTGAGTGTGGAACGAGGCAAATGCTGGACTGACTAATTTGCACAGTTGTTATATACTCAAATCAGCTCATATGGTATTTATACATGGCTTGAAAAGTGGCTATAGCTTTTTTTTTCTACAGATAGGAATTTGATGGGTCCATCTAGGGCCCCTGCAAGGGGTTAAAGACTCCAAGCCCTTCGTGACAGAGCAGTTCTCTGATGGTACAACCTGCAGCACAGGGCATGGGGTCATGAGAAGTGGAGGCAAGCCTTTTAAGTTATCCTGGAGATCTCATCCCACACCTTAGCTCACCAAATATCCAAATCCTAGACTACACGGTTCTTAACTTTGACCCCAAACTTCTGCTCTCGTGAGATACGCAGGAGAACTGGAACAAAAAGAACCCATAAATAATTGAGCAAGCTTAGGGGGGGTTCAGATGGCAACATGATCCAAGGCTACTAAGTCCCCGGGCCCTACCATTAGTGGGTACCGATCAGGGTTCCACCAGTCCAGAAGCAAGTTTCTTTCTCTTTTCTTATGTAACCTCGCTTGTGTTTAATACACTCCTCGACTGCAAGAGGAGATATGGTAAAACACAGGGTCTGAAACGTACTTTAAAAAGGGTGATAATTTTAAGTATCTATTCCCTGTAACTTGCTCTGCTAACAGCATCCAACGGCCTGACTTTAAGATAGGGAATGACTCCAATGACAAAAAGAGATGGGAACCAGTGCCATGGAAGGAGAGCTGAGTGCAAACTAGGCAACGGGCTCAAGGTTTTACCCATGCTATCTCAGTACTACACGTCAGTCATTGCTGAAGGAGCTCAGTGTGTTAAAAATTCTCACCATGTTAAAGATAAGGAAAAAGAGAGAGAGATTAAGAGGCTTCCAAGGGTCACTCAACCAGCATAGCCACAGAGATGCCTATTGATCGTGGGTTTTTGTGTTTCCAGAGCCCTCGGCATCTCACCCTTTCCTGCAGAGACTCCATAGTAAATCCACTAACATATGAGGGGAAGAGAGCGCTGGATTTCAAGTCACAATGTGTGAATCTACATGCTGCCTCTGCCACCTGCCCCAGGCAAGTTACCTAACATCTCTGGATGGCACAGTCTTCATTCGAACACGGGATGTCTAAAGAAGTGAAAACGTTTACAAAGAAAAGAAAGTGCCTGGAGTGTAGTAAAACTTTAAAAATATTACATCCCCCAAAGTGGATTCAACCTTAGCCATTTACTAGAATTACAGAGATTTGTTCTGGGTAGATGCTTTTAGGCACTCGCTACATATTCCACAAAACACAATCAAGTAGCATCAAGTAATTATTTTATGGGAAGAAATAGGACATCCTCCACAGATAAACTGAAAAATGAGGGTGGGAAAAATGTCTGCAGTGTTTTGCCTTTCCTGTTAAGGCAAAGCTTAAAACAAATTGACAAAGGTTTTTATTTCCCTGATATCAGTTCAGTTAATTCAAACAAAATTTGAAATTAACATACAGATTTCAATTCAGGGAATTATTACTTTTTACCTAGTGGTGCATATCTATGGTATTCTTTATGACACAGATCTTATTTAGCAGAAAGTCTGCTTATAAGCTGGACAGCATGCAGGGCTCTCTGAATCTCATCAGCACAAACGCCAAAAAAGGTTAATCCTGATTTAGCCGCCTAGACATTCAAAGCTGATCAGCTCGTTCTGTCCTTTTGTTCTGTCCCACCTGCACAAATCCTCCAGGCTCCGACTAATTCTGCTCCCACATGCTGGGTGTCAGGAGGGCCCCAGGCTGGTGACATGAAGGGACTTCACTGAGACTGTTCCAGACCCATCCCTACCCTGCACGGAAGTGCCACTGCCAGAGGGTTCACACATGGTGTCCACACACTCAGATGAAAAAAGCATCCATCTGCCCCAGCTCTGTGGTGTACAGGGGCTTACAAGAGTTTGCATATCCTCTTTATCTTTGTTTAAAAACAAAGAACGAGAGAGAGAGAAAGCCATCGGATTACTGCAGTATCAGGGCTTACAGGAGGGGCTGGTACATCCGCAACAGAGAACATCTGGGAGCAGTGGTACTCGAGGTTCTTGCCCCAGAAGAGCCCAGAGGTGACAAAGCAAGAAAGACTGAGAGTCACAGAGACGCCTGAAGCTCTGTGGGGTTTTTTTTCCCTATCATTATGCACACAAACAAGCAAGAAAAATAGATGAAGGAGCAAGCAGAAAATCATTTGGCCTAAAATATGCGTGTTCCAGATTTTAAAAGAAAAGTAGGTATTGAGGGCATGTATCGCATGGAGCACTGGGTGTGGTGCATGAACAATCTTGTAACACTGAAAAAACAAAATAAACGTATTTGGGAAAATAAATAAACAAATAAATAAATGAAAAGTAGGTCCAGAACTGTTGCTGCAAAGAGAGGCTTTCCTTTGACCTAATCTCCTCTTCTAATTATCAATTCCTTTCTCTCTTCCACTTACTGCCTTGGTTCGAATCCGGCTTTCAAAGAATTTACTAACTGTATGTTCCTAGGCAAGTTATTTAAATGATCTTCCCTTAGCTCCTCATCTGCAAAAAGAGGATACAAGAGTCCATATCTCATGGAGCTGTTGTCAGGATTAAATGAGTCCCTGAAACGAGTGCTGGATCATGAGGGACATTACACAGCCACAGTAAATGTGGATCTGCACATGTCTACAGAATAGGACTAACCACTACATTTGAGGATGTCTCTCAGTCACATGGGATTCACTATGACAAAGAGTAGGCACTTCAAGGGAAGAGACCGAGGGTAGCAGGTAGTCTACCAAGGAAGGTTTAAGGAGTTTAACTCAAGGTTTTAGACGTAAAAATCTGAGCAGGTGGTAGAAAAAAGGAGCAACAAGTGGGCCTTTGGGAGATGTCCACTTCATAAAGGATAATCATTGGGTCACGACAACCGAGAAATGTTGTATGAGGGCAGGGAGGAAAGGAAGACACAGGCCCGGAGGCAGCCCAAACCCAGCATCAGTGACAGGAGACTCAGTGAAAACACCAAGAGCACATCTGTGTTAGTTCAGGACCTGTGAGAGGTAGAAACATCTGTAAAAGAAGCAGGGGAGGGAGCCAGAGAGGGCAGGGGAGAACCCTGAGATTGTGATTGCAGGTTGGAGTCCTGTGAAGCAGGGGGTCAGAAAGAGTTTGGGCAGGGAGAGTCCTGGAAAGTCCCAGAAAGTCTTGGTCAGGTCAATGGGAAGGACTCAAGCCAAAGTTGCCCATATCCTAGAGGGAAAAGGGCCTGCATTAGTCCCCCACTGTGCTGGTCACTGGCTGAGAGAAGCCTGTAGAAGTGAGGCTCCAGCAGGAGTAAGGTGGTGGGTCCAGGAGGACAGCAGCAGGGGTTGTCAGTCAATCACGCTCCTGCAGCAGAAATCCCGAGAGTTCATTTTCATGACCACCACACTCCACTGTGCAGCAGAGATTTATTCTGTATGTGGTCTTAGGAGAAGCTCCTCCATGGCTCTTGGGTACCATTTCTTACTCAAGGGTAGAGGTCTCAGGGCCATAGCTGGTTCTCACCCTCTCCCTCCTCCACCATCTGTTGGAAATTCCCCCACCCTTCACCATCACCATGGCAGAGCTTGGTGGTGGCTTATCTTGCAGTGTGATGCAAACTTTCATTTCTTCTGGAAAATCACACCCTTCGAGGTGGGAGATGGCTACCCTACAATGCAGTGGGGTAAGGGGATGCCAGCAGACACCAAAGTGGATTAGAAGGTTGCACACACTCTTCCTCCTGGCCCCATAATGCAAATTTTTCTACTGCCCTTGAGGGCAGCAGTGGTAACTTCTTCTCGCCTGCTGACTGCTGGACAAACTGTCTAAAGTGCTTTGGTGGCAGAAGTAATGCATACTTCAAGAGGACATGACTGTGGCCTCTGGCAGAAAGTTGTCATCTTCAAGCCTTCCAGTGCAGAGTGGGAGGGACAGAAAGCACAAAATCTCCACTGGAAAAAAGCACCAGCAGTGATTTCCCAATGACCTAACCATATTTCCCAGACTTGGGTATTTTTCCTATTGGGGACGTGGTGCCATAGAGAAGGCTCTGATTTAATGCACGTACTGCTTCTTAAAGGAAAGCCCTCCATCCTTTCACAGAGTTGCCTCCAAGCTGGTGCATTAGCCATCCCTTCAAATGATTCCAGGATTTTCTGAGGTCAGCCCCTTCTCAATGATGGATGGTGTAGAATGTGATAAGATCGACAGAAGCTATGGTCCTGATCCCACTTCCACTCTTCTTTTGCTGTAAAGTCGGATCCCTAATCAGACCCACATCTGTTGGTCAAGCTTTCTGTGAGTCCCAGGATAGTGGTGCTGGCTGAGATTCTGCAGACAGGAAAAGCAAACACATACCCAGCGTAGATTTCTATCCCTGTGAGGATGAGCCACCAGTCTTTCCAGGGCAGGCCCATGTAGCCACTTTGCCACCAAGTGGCCAGTTGGATTCCTCAAGGACTATGACGTTACAGGGGCTCAGATCTGTCTCTCTTGCAGATAGGGAGGGCATCTAGAGGGAGCAAGGGCTACTGATGATGGCCACTGCTCCATCCACAGTGCCGAATATACTGCATGACAATGGGCAAATCACATGGCTTCTCGGCATCTCCATTTCCTTTTATGAATAACAAGGGAGATTGGACTAAATGTTCCCTGAAACTTCTTCCATGTCCAACACTATAAACTGCCAAGACATGAAGATCAGATGTACCCCTGAATAAGGATGGAGGTGGTCCTCTAACCCCGAGTCCATGCAAGCCCTCTCCTCAATTACCTGAATTACTATGAACTGTGGAGAAATTCACACCAATCTGAAAGGTAAAATATTTGAGGTTTTCTTACTTACAAGTAAACTAAGCTAATGCCTAGTAAAGCACCTACTTTAATCAAGAGAGAAAAATGTGGTTGTTTTTCATTTCACTGACTTGCACGTAAGTGGTTAAAAACAAAAGAAAACCACAACTCTCTAAATGTCTGCCTCAAATTCACGACTCAATCAGGTTTGTAATCACCACCAGCAGAGTTCTCAGTCAAACCCCTTTTAGGTAGGGTATCGCCAGGGCGACAGATGTAACCAACAAGATAGAATCCAGATGTTTACTGATCAAGATTGAGGTTTCAGGTCCTCAGTCGGTTATCTGTTTTCCTGCCAGCTCTGTGCCTGCTTCTCTTTCGGAGAACTTCCCAGTTGCTCTTGTCCAGCTTGACCTTAGACAAATTACTTAACTTGTCTGTAAACTTGCTCCATGTCTTCGCCTATAAAACGGACATAAGTATGTCTACTACTACAATTGCGTTGTGAGGATTAAAGGAGATAAGGCACATACAGTGGTTAACCCATTTCTAGAGTGAGTGTTAAATCGTGGTCCTTGCGATTAGTTTGTCAGTAACTGAAATGCCTCACTCTGCTCGATCCATGCCGCTACATACCCTCTCCCTCAGCTGTTTTTGCCTTGGCCGTGGGTGTGCTCTCAACCTTCTCAGCTCTCAAGAGGAATGAAATCTTAATTCCCACTGTTCTCTGGTTCCAGACATTGGCATTCCACTTGTGTCTAAAGCTTGGTGATTTCCCAGCACCCAGCACCTCATGTCACAAAAGTAATGGTAGAAGCAGTTTGATTTCAAGTATCTTAAATAGTCTCCCCTTCTTTAACTCAAAAGCACAGTCCCTTTTCCGGGCATAACTGGCACAATCTGGAAGGAAGACTTCGTGTGCCAAACAAAGAGAAGCCAGAGCTCAGACTTGGTCCAAAGTACCAGAGTCTAATTTGGGGACTATGTCCAATGTGAGCTCAAAGCAAATAATGGGATGAGAAGTGCTGTCCCTAAAATAATTTCACTACAAAACAAAATTCCGTGTCTTTTCCCCACCAAACTTAAAAGCAGTCCATCAAAACTCTTATTTCTCAATGGAAGGAGGCTACAAGTTTTTATTAGTTTTACTAGTACCTAGTTGCAGGTGATGTTTTTCGAACTACCCTCTCATTTACTTTCCTGTGTGAGACTGCCAGGTTTAATCATCCTAAAGTCACAGGTAAAAAAGCAGGCTCAGAGTAGACATGCAGTTTCCCTGCAATCACAAAGATGAACAAACAGCTCTACATCCTTTCTTATTTAGACTGGATTGGAATCAGCAAATTCTTCTGGAAGGAGAGAGATAGCAAATATTTTAGGCTTTGCAACCACACATGGCTTCTGTTGCACCTTTGTCTTTATCATATTTTTTACAACACTTTGAGAATATAAAAATCCTAGCTCACACACCATATTGAAACAGGTGGCGGGTTGGATTCGGCCTGCAGGCCAGAGTTTGTCAACCTCTGCACTAGAACAACTTTGTTGATGTACTGTTCGCATTTTATTTTTTACCCTGTCCCATGAACCAGATAAAATAAAAAATGCCTTCAGATTTGACAACTAGCTTTTGTTTTTGTCTGGGAAAGGTAGTTTTTGTTGTTTCAATAACAATTATAGGACTCTGGATTCTTTTTTCATAGTTAATTCTCTTCCCAAAGGTTCTAAAAATAAATTTAGAATTCATAGGTCTCTAAACGAACAGATTCTTCTGCCTAAAATAGCTAAATAATTTGACTATGTTTCTCTGGAGAGTAAAACATGTCAGTCCAACCCCTTTGATTTAAAAACACGTTAGGTAGTCTAAACTTTTGAAGATTTTACACAGTATTATTTCCAAAAATTTCTGTTATAAAAGGAAGAGAGAATGGGGCTTCTGAGCTTCTTAAGCTAAACTTTACTATTTGTCAGCACTCTGAACTTAACCAGTGAGTCTTTCTCGGAAAAATTCATCAACCCATATGAATAGCACGCAGAAAAGTCGAAATGAATATAAAGAATCAGGTTCTTTCATCAGTACCCACTTGTCTGACTATTTAGTCCCCCTAATTTTTTTAGGGGTTAAAGATCACTTTCCATGTTGATTCAGAAAAAGCAAACAGGAAATCAATACCATGTTAATAAATACAAGGGTCACCCTGGGTCAAAACAAGTCATTCTTAAATGCTATTGGCCTTAATCTGTTATGGTAATTGTTCTTATGTCCTAGAGTTATAGGAAATGGGGGGTTTCAGTAAACCAGATGCTAAGATGACTTTCTTCATAATCTATTCCATATGCTAATTGTTTCACAAGCCCACTCATTTCTCAACCAGGTGGGTCAGATTTTTTTTGGCACAGTGTTGATGAAAAGCATATCCCATATGTTATACATTACACAAACTGGCATCTACACAAGAGTCAGGGTCCATCCCCCACCTCCTTCCCCCACCTTACTTTAGAAAATGAAGGACTGGCAACGGCCAGAAGTTGGATACCGTATTTGCCCCATCAGTTCCCAAAGGACAATTTCTAAAAACTGGGCCCCAGGTTACAGTCCGTGTTTGCCTGCTATTTTGCCCAGCCATCTCTTTTACATCTTTGTACATTTCCTTGGTATCTTTCCCACATCACCTTAAATAAAAGAATTACAGTACAAACTTCCAGTTACCACGTGAAAATATGTCATGGGGATATAATGTACAGCTTGGTGACTACAGTCAATACCATGATACTCCATATTTGAAAGTTGCTAAGAGTATATATCTGAAAAGTTCTCATCACAAGAAAAAAAACTGTGACCCTGTACGGGGATGGATGTAAACTAGACTTACTGGGGTGATCATTTTGCCATAGATACAAATATCGAATCATTACATTGTACACCTGAAGCTAATATGATATTATATGTCAGTTATACCTGAATTAAAAATTTTAAAAAGATAAAAATTATACCTTGGGCTATTTCTATGATATTTTAAATTTGGATCTGTCATATGCTCCCATCCAATGACAACAACCAGATTCCATATTTAAAAGAAATACATAGCCTACACATAACCCCTATTTAAGAGAAAATATATAATCCACACAGAAATTATCATCCAAATATTTGTTATTCCTACTGCTGATTTCTGTTTTGGTTGCTAGTTTTGGTCTTAGTTATAAGAAGCTCTTCTCCAATAATTTCACTGTCTAGTCAAATAAAAAACACCTATCATTGAAATCAGTAGTTCTCAAAGTTTTATGTGCACAAGAATCAGGAGAAGAATTGGTCAAAGATACGGATCACCAAGCCCCAGATTTGATTTAAAACATCTAAGGTAAAGCCTGGAAATATGAATTTCAGCAAGCTCCCCCGGTGAGCCTAATGCAAGCAGTCCATTGGACAGGTACACAATCTAACAGCTTACGACTCTTTGAGAAACACTCTAAAAATCTTTAAGTCAAAGTTGGGCTGAGTTTGTTTAATGATGCTACAAGATGAGAGTAACATAATAATCATCTATTTGTAAAGTTATAGGTTGTATATGTCAGTGTATGAGTCAGGGATGTCCAGAGAAAAAGAACCAATAGGATATACATATAGAGAGAAAGAAATTTATTTCAAGGAATTGGCTCACGGAATTGTGGAGGTGTGGCAAATCCACAATCAGATGGAGGAGTCTGGCAGCTGGAGACTCAAGAAGGAGTTGCAGTCTGAGTCCAGAGACAGCCTCCTATAGAACCAGGAAGAGCCAATGTAGCATATAAAGTTTAAAGGTAGTCTGATGGAGAATTCTCTCTTGGTCAGGGAAAGCCATGTTTTGTTCTATTCAAGTCTTCAAATGATTGGATAAGGCTCACCCACATTAAAGAGTACAATAAGGTTTACTCCAAGTCCACCAATTTAAATGTAAATCTCATCCAAAAACATCCTCACAGAAACATCCAGAATCATGTTCTACCAAATATCTGGGCACTGAGGTCCCAGCAAGTTGATACATAAAATTAACCATCACAGTCAGGACATCCAATACAAGGGGTTAAGATTTGGGAGTCAGGGGTCATAATCCCATACCTCTCTATCTGATTCATCAGCTTTCCAGCCTTAGTGTCATCTTTAGGTTACAACTTCTAATGTAAAATTCCCACCTTTAATAGGCAAATTTAATGATTGACAATTTTTAAATGTTGTTGGGTTGATCATACTCTCCTCCTTCCCCTACCCCAAATTACCAGGAGAATAGTGGCTAACATTTCTAAATAACTCACTGTGGCTAAGAATACCCTCAGTTAACTTCTTCATTTAGGAATCAAAGCCTTCAAATTCTTTAGCACCAGGCCCTAATTAATTGGATAAGCTAATTATAAAGAAAAAGAGTGTAACAGGCTTTAGAAATGGGTATGAGGTTTTCCCATCACTTTATTAATTTTTTTAGTTAAAACTAGATGATGTTTTATTTGGCCTATTAATCAAGAAAATCCCTTTGCTGGCAAATAATGAAATGTATAGGTTTTAAGCCGAGGATTCAGGAACTGGTCTTACTTTCTCTGTCATTCATTCATTTAATCATTACTTAACTTTTGTTAAGCTACAACCCTGCTCCAGGTTTTGACACGCTGGGTATATTAACATGGGTAAGACAGTCTCTGGCCTCAAGTGGGTCAGATATAATGAGAAATAAACACACATAGAGCAAAAAACATCCTAACCATTTACTGTCTACTATATGATAGTGACCAGGCTGTATATTCTTTTCTTCCAGGCTTCACAAACTTCCTGAAGGGTAATTAATCCCATTCTTCTTTGAGAACACTGAGCCCAAGAGTGGTGCAGTAACTTGTCTAAGATCTCAGAACTAGTTTCTAAGAGTGAGACAGCCTTCAATCTACTACTCTGGATTTCTGACTCTAAAATCTACATTCTCATTCTACTACACAACTATCAAGCAGAAGAAGCCCAATAATTGTGCCATAGTCCGCATGGCAGGAAGAAAGAAACACAAGGATGATTCATTTGGAGAACATGACATTTAAATTGGCCCAAATAAGGGCGCCTGGGTGGCTCAGTCGTTAAGCGGCTGCCTTCGGCTCAGGTCATGATCCCAGGGTCCTGAGATCGAGCCCCGCATCGGGCTCCCTGCTCAGCAGGAAGCCTGCTTCTCCCGCTACCATTCCCTCTGCTTGTGTTCCCTCTCTCGCTGTGTTTCTCGCTGTCAAATAAATAAAATCTTTAAAAAAAAAAAAAAA
>CM053607.1:88573914-88608844 GCA_028646535.1 Procyon lotor
GGCGCCTGGGTGGCTCAGTCGTTAAGCGGCTGCCTTCGGCTCAGGTCATGATCCCAGGGTCCTGAGATCGAGCCCCGCATCGGGCTCCCTGCTCAGCAGGAAGCCTGCTTCTCCCGCTACCATTCCCTCTGCTTGTGTTCCCTCTCTCGCTGTGTTTCTCGCTGTCAAATAAATAAAATCTTTAAAAAAAAAAAAAAAATTGGCCCAAATAAGAAAAAATTTGCCATACTGAAATAAGAAAGAGCATTCTAAATATACCTAACAGCATAAAAACTGGTATAGTAAAATCAAAGTGCCTGTTTTTCAGTATCTAGGGGAAGACTGCTATGGCAGAAGATAAAGACATAAAGAAGAATTCAGAGATGGGGCTCAGAATGCATAAAGCCTTGAATATAGACTTTTCCCTATAGGGAAATGGGGAGTTTTAAACTAGGAGTCTGCCATCACAAGGTGGATGGTTTCACAATGAGAAACCATTAGTTCTTTCCTGCCATTTATTTAATCAAGATTCAAAATACTCATTTTTGGAGGGTAGAGCTCAACAGGACTCATTTATAGGTACACACTTTGTTCTCAGCTTCCTTCTGTAAAAATCTACCAAATGATTGCTCTATGTTTTCAGACCATAGTCTGAACAGCCAGGATTCAAATACAGTTATTATTCAACTGAATTATTAACCCTTTTTCCATTCATTCAGCGGTTACAAGGGAATAGAAAGCTCCTATTTTTAAAAATAGAACAATGTTAAAATGAACCTGTTCATGAGTAATATGATAGTTCAAAATATCAGGTTATCATAAAATGTTTAAATGATACTTGTTTTAAAGGAGAAAAAATCTGTTAAAAGCAAAAGAATTTCATATTTATAGAATAGAATGCTTTTTATATTTCTAATAAACCATTTTTGTGTATATTTTGTTATTGTTAGCTACAAGTAAGTTGAACAAAGGTAAATACTTTCTTGTCAGACCTTCCTTCCTCACACTCAGAGGACTCCCCGTTATCTCTGTCATCTCAGCTCTCAACAATGTTGCTGGCAATTCCATCACAAACAACTATGAGGAACAGAAAAACGAAGACCAGCAATTAAAACAAAATACTTCCACTTTTTCTGCAGAGCTTTGATTTATTTGGGGATCCTAGTTATAAATTCCACACACATTCCAGACAATGGGTTCACACCATTCAATGTATGTCTATTAATGAACTGACATTATATTTGATTTGCAATTTAATAATGGGCGTTATGGAAGCTCATGATTTAAGAGCACACTCTTACAGCACACACTAAAGTACTTTTAAAGCAAGGCTCAAAATAACTATCCATATATAATTCAAAAGTTTAGTTACTTCTCTCTTTAATCTTAAAGTCTTTAAGGTGAGAAACCATTAATTCTTTCCTGCCATTTATTTAATCAAGATTCAAAATACTCACTTTTGGAGGGCAGGGCTCAAAAGAACTCATTTATAGGTACACACTTTGTTCTCAGCTTCCTTCTGACCGTAAAAATCTACCAAATGATTGCTGTATGTTTCCTTAACCGATCATCAGAGGAAGCATGAGTCTTTGATATTCCCTTTTAAAAGATACTTTCATACATTAAAACTTTAATTTCTTAAGTCAATGTCCATCAACTTGGGTTCCAAGGACCTCCAAGGGAATACTGAGGAATTTTCTTTTGCTTTAAAAAGGAGCCTCAATGTTTTCCAAGCTGACAAACACTGTTTTCCAAAGGTATTATCTGGCTTGTTTAACAAACCAAACATCTTTGTTATTTTGGAGGCAACAAAGAGGGAAATGCATGTTTTGTGCAAATATTCCAATTTTCTTGGTATTTACATGTATATCTTAATGAAATTTCTGCAAGGTGGAGTCTGGAGGAGGATATCCAAATGCCAACACAAACAACTATGATCAGAGCCTACATAGTTTCAAGAAGCCCTGACTACTGAAGAAGTTACTCTATAGTAGAGCATCCGGTTGGAGAACTTACACCAAAAAATTCTGTAACAAGTCAAAAACCATAATAACAATCTCTAAGATAAAGTCTAAGTTCTTCACTTCCCCTCAAATTCTACTGTATAATTTAGTCATCACCTGCTGTTTAGAGACCAACTTGTTTTGTTCAGTCAAGCATTCGACATCACTGGTGTTAGCGAGTAAATGGTAAGCATTTGCACTCACACACATACACACGGAACAGTGGGTTTAGAAACCAGGTGTAATATAATGGAAGTATCTAGAGCTCTATTTGAATATACAAGTCAAATCAATGAAAGTTATTTGCTCAGATTTTTTTTTTCATATAATGTTGAAGCTTGCCAACGCTAAGGGCTCCTTTCCTCCAAGATCTTCGTTCTGCCCAAACCTTCATTCTTCATCCTATGTGTTTCCCATTCCCTCTAAGGTAGAATAAGGTTCTTATTACATAATCATCTTAAACTTTTATGGGTCTCTCAAATTTGTGTGTGATTTTGTTCACGTGTATATTCTTTTCTCTTCCAAAATGCTAAGAGATTCTGTTTGGTCTCCTGAAAGCATGAATCAATTCTTGGATTAAGTCAGATAAAATTGCCAGTTCCAAATGTTGCCTAGAGCTCCAGAACACATTTGTGCTTATGGAAAGTATCCTGGTGTTACTGGTCCGACTCACTTTGGGTGTTGGCTTGGTTCCTTGCAGAGCAACTTGGGAAAAGTCTATACTTGTTAGGAGGGAAAAAATCCTTTTTGGAAGGACCCATTCTTTAAAAAGTGAAGAGTTTCATTTATATTCTGAGTAAGGGTGACTGTTTTAACTGTTGTGAACCAAATGTACAAAGGGTACAAAGCACAGAACCAAAACATTTGTCCATCCAAATCGTTGAGCATCTGTGCTCTGTGATGAGGATAAACAGACAAAATCAATGTATTTTCTCCCCTCTAAGTGCTAAAATCTACTGGAAGAGATAGTTACATAAATAGGTAATTAGAGTACTACATAATACATGCTACAAGGGTATGTGAATACAGTGACGTGGAACCCAAAGGAGGGGAGGGTTTTTGCTTGTGTTTGTGTCATTTTTCCCTTTGCCTGGCATCTCTTTCCAGAAGCCTCTTGAGACACAGGCAAAACAAAGAAGTTCAGAATATGCATCTGGAGGCATCACACAGGGATGAGGGCTTCTTTGTACTGGGACTGATTAAGGTTCTGATTATACAAGTGTCATTACCTGCCTGTATTGAGCTTTGCCTATTTCTAGCACTTGCTAGGAACTGAGGCTTCTCAGCAGCAGTGCCAAGGAAACTGTTGGAGGTTGCCAGTCATTTTAGAGAAATGCCATAGAATGCTGCATGCCAGATGGCTAACTGATGAAAGTGATGAAGGTTCACGCCTGGAAATGAAGTCCAATTCCATATTTGGTCCTTCTTTCCTTCTTTCTCTTTTGAATGCATAAGAAAGTACAAACTCAGCCTTATTCTACTCCTGTCACACAAAATCCCCATTTGTCCTTTCTTCATTTAATAAGGTCGTGGAGAGATGGAATCAAGTTAAATCCTCTTTATCCCAAAGCCTCAGAGGTCCCAGAGTCCCGTCTCTCACTGAAACAGGCCTTTACTCTTTTCTCTCCTCTTATTCATGATTGCCAGAAACGACGGTCAACGGAACCCACTCAGGGTCACTCTGCCAGCAACTCAAGTTTCTGTGAGGTAAGTTTTTCCCATCTCAACCTCTCATGGAAGGGGGGATAGGAGGGAAGAAAAGAAAGAAATGCCCTGCTGAAAATGTTTTATAATGGTTCCACTTTGTAGACATTCACCTAGTCTCTGTGGAGGGCTTTCCCTACAACCATACCCCCCTGTCACTTTTTCTTTCTCTGACTAGTGTATAATATTAGGAGTAATTGCTTCTCCCTCACTTCAAACATCCTATGTGGACGAGGCTCTGGTGAGACAGCAATCCTGGTCTATCTTCCCTTCTCCTCTTACTCTACCTCAGGAACATGAAGTGGTAATGAGAAAAATAAACCAGGCCTGCTTCTCCCAGCATCTCGCTTCTT
Organism: Procyon lotor; assembly: GCA_028646535.1. Lineage (NCBI taxonomy): Eukaryota > Metazoa > Chordata > Mammalia > Carnivora > Procyonidae > Procyon > Procyon lotor. Next base: position 88,577,954 of record CM053607.1, read on the forward strand.
TCACACTATGAGCTGACTCACCTCTGCTCCTCCATGCTGCTGCCTGGGCAGTTGAGCTTGCTTAGTCTGAGCTAGGCATCAGCTAGTCATCTTGCCTGGAATCATACAACCATCATCCAAACTAAGATTTTAACATAGTAAAGCTAACATATTGGTACTCTATCTACTGTTAGGTCCCATCAAAGAACCCTGGCAGATGAGAAATAGTGATAGGAACTCCAAAAAATAGGCTTCACTCTTTCTGAGTAGATTTTTATTGGACAGAAAGCATTATGTCGCTTTCTGTTCTGTAAGAGGCCCTACTAGAAGAAAGGGAAATAGCAGCAGATCTCTCAATCCATCCTGAGGGTGACAAAAAAGCCCTGAGATGGAGCAGAACAAGTTAGGAAAACTCTACTTTATGATGGCTTTAACTTGATTCTTGTCCTGTAGGCTAGGTAAAAAGCATTCTAACATTGAGACATTCTGGGCTCATAACTGCCTTGGGTCTCCTCCTTCCTTCCATCTACCATATTCCCATAAACACATCTCCAAAAACCCTTCCTAAAGCTTTCCATGAAGTGTGCTCTGGTCTCTGACAGCCAGACTGATGTTACTCTCTACATCTCCACTGTATTTTGTCTAAAGGCATTTGAATCAATGAATAAATGAGTAATGATAAAAGAAATGGAATGTCTTTTGCTTGCACATCTGTAAAAGAGAGATGGGAACCTCTCTGATGTTCTTCAGGGTTACTATTCTGCCCCCACTGAAATGTCTCAGGGGCAGCTGGAGCCCAGAAGCTCCTCATTCGATAACTTAATACAGAGTGTGAAGAACATGCAGCTTGATTTTCATCACACTGGACTCTGCAATGCCCTGGACACCGGGATTAGCATAAGGTCTGTAGTATTTAGGCTTAGGCTTCCAATATTTTCACTAGGGCCAGACAGCTAGACCGCCCAGCCTGAGACCAGATCTCCACCAGCACAGGATGGTGAGGGAGAGGGCAGCATTCCAGGCAATTGGGAGGAACAGAGACTGAGCTTGGCTAGAAAAGACCTGAGAAAAGCAATTTTGATCCCTGGATAATCGCCCCCATTGCTTGCAAAGCATGCCAGTGGAAACCTGTCCCAGGGGTTTCCAAGCTTAGAGAGTAAAATGATTGAAGCTCAATCCAGAATAAGGGTAGTGAGGCAATTAAGCAAGGGAACAAGTGGGGCCTTTGCCTGGAGCAACTTCTGCCCCATCAATTGAGAGAATTTACTTGCCCTCAAAGGAAGGTTATTTTAGCACCTGGCACCAGAATTCTCAATATATGAGCTCTACAGTCTCCTTTGATCTGCACTTACTGGTTCCTGGATTATCAGGCAGGAACTAAGGGAAAGAACATGTTCTCTAGCTGTACTTGGCCCATGGGCTGTGATCAGCAATGAGGGCTGTAGCTGCCACGTAGTCTACCTCACATATAGGCTTACTCATTGGGGCTCCCTTCCGGAGATTCAACTGAAAGCTTTTAGTCATCCCTAAGGTCAGACTGCATCTATACCTATGCTGTGGGTTACTTTTAGCTGCCCACATCTTTCATCTTCTAACCCCAGTGATAAGATGCCACCCAAAGAGACTCAAGGTAAAACTTTTTTATTTTTCTAGAAGGGGAGACTTTGGGTTCAGGCAGTCCTGAATTCAAATCTCAGTTGTGTGACTCAGAGAAGTCATTTCATTTCTCAATTTTCTCATCTAAACAAGGGGAAATAATAAGACATAATCACAAAAATAAATAAGTTATAATCAGAAAGATCTGTTGTAAGGACTAGTGAAACATCTTATGTCAAGAACTAAAATAGCATACCGTATGACCAGCAGATAGTAAGTGCAGAATAAACGATCACTCTCTTCCCCAACTTCTCCCCCCAGCAGGATTTGGAGAGTTACTCTAGACTAACAGTTCCATTCTGGTTGTGTGCTCAAGAGAGCCAAGTGTTTAATTCCAGGAATTCTGTAAACCAGTTGATGTGATGGTGGGAGTTTAACAATGGCCACAGTGGGAGTATTCACCTTGCAGAAATCAGCAGACACTATAAATCAGGCCTTCCATCCACCCAGCCAGATACCTGGTTCATTGGCATACCACCAGTGGTTCTCAAGGTATGATCCTGCAACACCAGCAACCACAGTGCCTGGAATCTTTTAGATATGCAAATTAACCCAGTCACAGCCCGGCCCTAATAAATCACAAACTGAAGGTAGGGCCCAGAAATGTACTTTAACAAGCCCTTCCAGTGACAGATGTATGTGGCATGTTAAATGAATGACCTGCAGGGAGGGTACTGTGGCTGGAGTAAAGTAACCCAGAGCAGGAGGGCCAAAGGGAGACGGGGCAGTGGTGGTAAGTGCTGCAGAACACTTTAAAGAGTTTGACTTGTGTTTCAAGTGACAAGGAAATGACCAGTTTTGAGCAGAAGAACATTATCTTTTAAATCCCATTTTAAAGGATCGCTGTGATTGCTATGTTAAGAAAAGATAGTAGGCACCAGGGAGGTAAGAGAAGACAGTGGCCTGGATCAGGAAGACAGAAATATGTAAGTTAAGAAGGAGTTGGCTTCCAGATACATTTTGAAGATACAGCCAGTAGGATTTATTGTTGATAGTATAAAGGTAGAGAGTGAGAGAAAGAGAAGAGTCAAAAATGACTCAAAGTTTCTTGGCCTGACCCACCAGAAAAATAGATTTTCACTGAGATAAAGAATGGGCCAATGAAAGGCAGCAGGTTGGAGACTAGGAGATCAGTCCATTTTGGACATGGTGAGTTTGGAAGTCTATGCAACATCAAGAGGAAATGCCAAGGACGACATTAGAACTGACCCTGGACTTTGAGGGAGGAGCTGGGCTGGACTTTGGAAGGCATCGACTTCCAGATGGTACTTGCTGCGTTGGAATGAGATAGTGAATGCAGATGGAAAAAGTGAGTCCTAACTCTAGAAAGGGCAGAGTCTGGATGGTGTGAAGGAACCAGCAAAGGACACAGAATAAGAATAATTACTGAATATTATTAGTTCAATACAAACTATGGAAGCCTTCAGAAGGCTGAAATAACACAATGCAAGTACCTATACAACGTCAGTTCATGTTTCCCAGGACCTCCTATGTCCTTTCTTAACCATCAGTGAGTAACAGAGTCTTCACTCACAGCCTTCTAAGCAGAGGGAGCACTGAGTTACATATGAAGTGGGGCCCACTAAGCCAGTTTCCTCTTCCTTCACCCTCTAAGATCCTGCAGCACTTGCTTCTTCCTAGGGAGTAGAAGACTTGTTACCACAAGCTAACCACAGCCAGTAGCCAGCTCAGCAGACCCATCTGAAACTACACCTGTGTTTGTGAATGTTTTGCTTTATGAAAAGGAACATGTAATTATCTTAAAAATATAAGTCTCCATCTTTAAAATATGCTGGAACAGTCAAACCTTCTTAAGCCCACAGTGCTTTTACAAGGACAGTTTAATCAATTACCTTTTTAGCTTTTAAAAGTCTCTGACTCATTTGAGCAAGTCGAGAAGAAAGACAAAACATCAGTATCTTGCTGGAAAAATACTGTGGTTGTTGGCACTGAAACAAAAATAACACTAAAATAAAGGCACTGTGCTCCCCAAATCAAATGTATGCCTCATCTTTTTCTTAAGAAATCTTGCACTGGGGACTTCATGAGTCATAAATGCTTGCAACCTGCATGATGTGGCCTTGGACTGGCTCTTTGCTCTGATCATTCGTTCCTTCCTCGGTAAAATGAGGATAATAATTGGATAGTCAAAACTCCCTTTCCATTGCCCTGGAAACAAACATGGCCCCAAGTACTTGAAATGACCATTTCACAATTGAAAGAACAGTGGTTAACACTATAAGGCAAGAGAACATGTACTCGGAAGCATTTTCACCCAAGCAGAGTATTCTGACTCAGTTGTTTATTTGTAGAGACTATTAGGGACACAGCCTCATCAAAACATCTGTGAAAAAATATAAAATGACTTTGTAAAAAAATTACAAAGTAATGCACAAAGTAGGTATCACTGACTTTCTATTCCATCCATGACCTTCATCTTGAATCTTGAGTTCTTCCTTAAGAGATGGATTAAGGATATCTATTTCCCACACTACTTTTTTTTAAAGATTTTATTTATCTATTTGACAGAGAGAGAAAGAAAAAGAGAGAGAGACCACAAGCAGGCAGAGAGGCAGGCAAGAGAGAGGGAGAAGCAGGCTCCCCGCGGAACAGAGAGCCCGATGGGGGGCTCAAACCCAGGACCCTGAGATCATGACCTGAGCCGAAGGCAGAGGCTTATTAACACACTGAGCCACCCAGGCAGCCCTACTTAAGTTTTTCTAAATAGAAAATTTAGAGCTTGGGGCACCTGGGTGGCTCAGTGGGTTAAAGCCTCTGCCTTCAGCTCAGGTCATGATCTCAGGGTCATGGGATAGAGCCCCGCATCAGGTTCTCTGCTCCACAGGGAGCCTGCTTCCCCCTCTCTCTCTGCCTACCTGTGATCTGTCTCTCTCTCTCTCTGTCAAATGAATGGATAAAATCTTAAAAAAGAAAAGAAAAGAAAATTTTGAACTTATTTTTGTAACCTAGTTCAAACACATAGGTCAAAAGGCATTGTACATTTGTCCAAACCTGTATGAATGCACAATACCAAGCATGAACTCTTAGTAAACTATGGACTTTGGGTGGTAATGAGGTGTCAGTGTTCATCAGTTATAATACTTGCACCACACTAGTGGGGGATGTTGATAGTGGGGGAGGCTGTATATGTGTGAGGCAGGGTATGTATATGAAACCTCTGTACCTTCTTCTCAATTTTGCTATGAACCTAAAACTGAGCTTAAAAAAAAAAATCCACTTAAAAACTCTAAAAGCAAAACATATTATACTTTAAAAACAAAAAATGTTTTAAAAAATAATTTTGAAGTAACGGGTACCCATCTTTATGGTCAATAGGAGACTCAGTGATACAAGGAAAGAGTTCTCAAATATAAAGCTGGACTTAAGGCAACAGTCTTGCTCAAGGTAGAAAACCAATGGAATAGCCTCCCCAGGCATGAGGGTCAGAGGAAGAGCTGAGCCTCCCCTCCCCAGATAAGACTTAGTATATGAATCACGTTAAATGCAATTTCTCCAAGTAGTTAATTCCCCCATATGTTAGGCTTCCCCAAGGGAAACCTTCCATCTTACTTTACACTGGCTCCTTCTAGAGACTTCATTAAAAATGAATAAATAACCTAGCAAACAACAAGCAATAGCGCAATTATGGTCACTGTTTTCTGCAATAACATATGTGAGGCAATCCATATTTCAATAGCTCAGGAGAAAATTCAGAGTTGTTTCTTGAACACGCTTTCCTGAAGTTCTCCCACCTTAGCTTCTTCTGGAGTCCCTCCTCCTTTACTGAAAGGTCCTTCTCTGTTTCCCTAGTGCTATCCTCTGCCTCCACCTACCTCTAAAATGTGAGGGCTCCTCTGCTTTTCTTATGCTACTCGTGCTCACTCTCAGATTCCTTTTCTAGGCACAAAGAGACACGTGGGTATCCCATCTGTTCTGGGGTCGCAGGAGATGGTGCTGGACCCAGGGAAGGGAAAGATCTGGTTTGAAATTTTGAGCAATGAGTTTGAAATCTGAGCAGAGTTGAACAGGAGACCTTTGACTGAATTACCAGACATAATGAAAATTAAGAGCCTATTTTTCCTGTTGCTCTGACTTCAGTTACATTTACATGCTGAGGAATCCTCAGATCTCTATCTCTGGCACAGTATTTCTCACAAGTTTACAAGCTTGTATCTCCCCCATGGAACTTGAATATCCCCTTGAATATCCCCCCACGGAACTCAAACTAAAAACATTGAAAATCACATTATTCATCTACCAATTTCAAACCTACTTCTCCTTGTTGTTGTGGTTGTTTTCAGTTTTTAGGGGACCACCATTTATCTAGTTATCTAAGGTAGAAACCTTTCCCCCCTTCTCCCCCACTCCCATTCCCCAAATCCAATCAGAAATCTTGAGAAATTCTACAATACAAATATTCTGAGGATCCATGATATCCCTCCATCACTAAGTCAAAGAAGCATGAAGTTCTATAAGCAGCCCTGATCTGGCCCCAGCCTAGCCCTAGTAATTAAATCCAGGATACACAGGACTTGACAGTGTCCTTCAAGAGACACATCACTCTTCTGACTGCACACATTTTTTTCCCTGCCAGTAATTAGTTTTTACCCCTGTAGTAAACTGATGGGCAGTTTTAATTTTCCTTGAAATCTTGCATTCTTCTTACCCTCCCAATTTCTCTTTTGGCATGTAATCATCTTTTGAGAATTCTAGGATTCGGTTCTTTGTTAGGTCACCTATTAGCTATGGTGAAGGGGTCCCATGGGAATCAAAATGATACCGCAGCCCCATAACTGTGATAAGTCGTACATGCAGAGGTTTCCATCACCATAACGGCCTCGGACCCTCTGTGCCCTGGGAGGACAAGACCAGAGAATAAATATGCATATAAACTAGGGCAAACACTGGAAGAGGTTATTTGGCATTTCCTAATGCTATTAAGGAAGGACCTAGGAGTCCAGTTTCTATATAAGTTCTCTGAGAAAAGAAAAAAGGTGTGGCATTTGGGGATAATCAGGGGCCGGGAGAATAGAAGGACATGGCATAAGTACATCTCTATACCAATCGAAAGAAAATTGGGAAAAAAATTGCCAATTCTCATGAAACTAAGCCATCATTTCATGAATGATTCTAAAGGTGTTTAATGAGAACCTACTCTGGCTAGGTAGTAAGATAGACTGACAGAGTTGCTTGACGACTGCTGTTGTCAACAGGTCTACAGCACAGAGGGAGCTGAAAATAAGGAAACAGGCATTGTTATTAGAACTGTAATGAGTGGGATGGGGTGTGGGAAGGAGGTTATATGTGGACATATGACATGGGGAGAGAACCAGATTTAGGGGAGAAGGAAGAAAATTTTGCTAAAGGAAATGATATCTAAGTTGAACCCAGAAAATGAGTCAGAGTTAATCACAGGGCAGCAAAGGGAACGTGAATAGGGGATAAGGGCTCTAGAAGAAGTAAACAGTATAAGCAAAGGTCCTGAGATGAGAAACAACCTGGTTTGTGGAGGCCTCCAAAAGAAGTTCAATCTGGCTTGTGTAAAATTCAAATGAGACAGGAGATGAGACATTTGGTTTTTGCAATCTCTTATTAGCCACATGAAGGAATTTCGACTTGGTCATGTTTTGTGTCTTAGAAATATCCCTCTTCGATGGGGAGAATGGATTCAAGTGGGGAAGAGTTATTTATTAGATGGCTTACTGCAATAATTCAGATGAGAAATTAGGATGCGTTGCATTAGGGGGCAACAATGGGGATATAACTCACTGTGTTCAAAAAATATTTAGGAGCTGAAATCTAACAGTTGATGATTACATGTGAAAGCTGAGAAGAAAAAGAAAAGAAGGATGAATCCAGGTGTTTGGCAAGAGCAAGCTGTGGGGTAGGACTCACATCTGCCAGGACAGGAAACTAGAGGGAATAGCAAGTTGAGGGAATATGATGAAGAAGGATAGAAAGCTGAGTTCCCCACGTTCTCACTTCTCCATCAGACAGTACATTCAAGCAGAAGTACGCAGTAAGCAGGTAAGTACAGATGTCAAGAAAGAGAGGTAGACAGGCAGAGGAGAGGAGCGCATCAAAAGCACGTGGCAGGGCACAGGAGGAGAGGACGCCAACCACGGAGAAGGGGGAGCAGAGATTCCAAGGCTCACAAACAGGGCTGGGAATGGTCCTTGCGGGGGGGGGGGGGGGGGGGGGGGGGGGGGGGGGGGGGGGGGGGGGGGGGGGGGGGGGGGGGGGGGGGGGGGGGGGGGGGGGGGGGGGGGTGCGTGGGCACACAGACGCCTCAGAAGAAGGAGCGGGAGCTGCTATGGTCCGGAGAGTAGGAACTTTCAGTAGGAGGGAGTTTACAACAAGATGCTGCACTTATCAAAAAATGGAATCTCTATGTGCTGATAGGTGAAGAGGTTCAAAATAATTCACATGAAAGAGTAGGTTAAAGAATAGTATGTGAAGTATAATCCCCTTGGGTTTTTTTTTTCTCATACTGAAATTGAATTGAATATTTCTGCAAGAGACTGTCCAAAATAGGTCCTTAAGAAAGTGAGGCTGGAGAGTCACAGATAGGACGAGGCGACTAACTCACCACTTAGTGAACCTTCAGTGCTGATGGAACATTTTGCCTTGAGTGCTCTTATATTTGTACACAAGTTTAAGTCTGTGGAAAAGGATGAGAGTGGTTGACAGTATTAATGGAGCAGAGAAATAAAGTAAAATGAAAACTACTCATTAGCTTGGCAACAAGGAGATCACGAGAGGGTTGGTGGAAGTCTTTTCAGTGGAGTGATGGGGCTGCATTTGGAGATAGTTGTCTTAAAGTGGGAGAAGAGGAGGAGAAAATCTGTGTAGGTAACTCAGTCTGGAAGACTGGTTATAAAGAGAAGGGAAGAGGTATGGCAGTTACAGGAGGGAGCTGGGGGTCAAGAAGGGGACTTCTTCTTATGCAGAGTTGAGAATACCTTGACATCTTGACGGAACTCACTTCAGCCTGAAGGGAGCTCGTACAGAAGAAGGAAGGGGTACAGGGCCTAAAGACACACATCTCAGAGGGGTCAGAAGGGATGGGACTCAGAGAAAAGGTACAGGAGAAAAGCCTGAACAGGAAGAGAGACACCTCCATCACCACAAAGTACGTGAAAAGGGAAGAGTAAAGGCAAAGCAGGTAAGTGTGGCCAGCTAGCAGCACTTACACACACCAGGGTCGTGGGCTCCAGAAATTTCCGTGGGTGCAAGAAAAAGATAACAAAAGTCTATGCTGCAGGCTTGTAGCACAGGAATTTGGAGTTTGAATATTAATATCTACAATAAAAACATTCTCTCTTTGTGACTGTAAAAGATCTTATGTATGAATAGTGCTTTAGAAGGGGTTGTCACTTGTATCTGGATAAGCTGTATGAATCTGTAATTATCTCTCCATTCTTCATTTATACCCAAGGAGTCATGCAATATGGCAATATTAATTTATTTTACAAGTAATGCTGTGAGCCTCTCTAGGTCTTCTTTGTCTTTATGTACTTGCATTCAGCACAGGGCCCAGCAAAGAGTCACTGCTCCATTAATGTTTAATTAAGAAATGAATGTAATTCTGAAAAAGAAAAAAAAAAAAAAGTTGGTGCTTTATTCTGACCCATTCCACCATGAAATTTTTTTAAAAATATATCTATACACATAAACTGCCATACAGATTTTATTCTTGAAAGCCTATAAAAAAGCAACTGCAAGCATGCTTTGGGAAATGGAAAAAAAAGAAGAGGTTGCAAAAGCTCTCGGTGTGGACTCGCCCGCATATGTATACTCCATGTGGCTCACTTTGGCGTTCTTCATGACTTCAAAATCATAGCACAACTCAATGCTTTTTCACACCTCTAAAAAAGGTTACACTCCTCGTGCCAGCCTGCTGTGCACAATTATAGGAGAGAAACCACAGGGAGTAACCAGTTGCTAACAGACATCCCCTAGAATATCCAAGGATTTTTACCAGAGGTGCCCAGTGCAAATTCAATCAGGCTTTTCATTTATGCGTGCTGATGGCAGACATTTACACGTGCTGATGGTCCTCTGAAGGACCAGATTGCTCCAAGGGATTGCAGGGATGGAATCGTGTACATCGAAATAACTGGCTCCATTTTTTTTCCTCCTCCCTGGTTAGTTAGAATTCATTACCATCCGAGGGCTATTTACCAGTCTATGTAAAAGGAGTTAAATGTTGGGCTAACAGATTGAAAATACGCCCACGTAACACAATTTGCTCTCCCCACTGGCATGCACAATGGCAGCCTAGCAAAAGGGCCAAGAATGTAAAACACATCACAGCTAATGAGCTGCATCCCAGGTGGGCCAGCTCTGACAGGGGGAAGGCAGACTGACCAGAAAGCCATTACGGATCTGAACTCTGATTTTACTCAACAGGGAGAAGACCTTTTGGAAGTCCAAGCTTTATTTTCTCAAGTAAATTGAAAGGCTGGCCGTCTATACAGAGCACTCTCTGTCTAAATTATAGAGATTGCTTCTGACTGCCACACACTAAGACTGGCACTGTCTAGTTGAGACATCCCTTCCGAAACACCATGTGTTTCTTTTTGCTCTCCGTTTCATCGCATACACCAGCACTTTGACAAGTTAACCTCCAGCAAGGTTCTTTCTTCTGCCAGACTTAAGAGATTTGAGAAGAAAAAGACAAAAGGAAAAGAGTGAATGAAGAGGCAAAGTTAGAGAGTGAGCAAGACAGAACAGAGGTCTCCATGTGGGTGGTGTGACATCTTTGTTCTGAGGAGTTCAAGGCAATATTGCACAAACCCACCTACACTCCCAAGTATATTCATGGGACAGGCCTTCATTGCCTTCTAAAAGCAAAGAAGCATTCATTTGATATTTTGTCCCAAATTTTAAGCCTCAACTTTTTCTGCAAAATGGGAATAATGCATAGATGACAGGAAGTCATGAGGATTAAATAAGATCATAAGGCAATGTGTGGCACAGTTTCTAGTACCATGAAAGCACTCAATTGTTATAACCATAATCATGATGAGGTACAGTAGGAATCTTGCCTTTACAAGATAAACTGTCAGATTACCTTGATCCATGAGGTACAAGGTCACTCACCACATCAACCTCCATTTGGGGAAAAATAAAATATCCTGGCCACTGACTTATGGTGGTTACCAATGGGATCTGGTTATTATTAAACAATGCAAATGATTGCATTATCCTCCAATGCACAAATTTGCAGCATAGCCATAAAATGCAGGAGTGTGGGCATCCTCTACCACCTTGACAGTCAACAATCGCAGATCATGGAGTGGAAAGTCTATACCCTGTATCAGGCCACCCAGTATAGCCAAGGCTACCCTGGGGTGCCTCATCTATGCCCCCTCAGTACTAAGCAACCCAATACTTCCAGCTGAATGCAACACGGCTCTTTGCCTGATGGCTTTCTCTGGCCCACTCAGCTGGAAGTGCCAGGGCAGGCAGCAGCACCAAGGAGTTACTATCCCCTTGGAGCAGACCTCTATAAATAACTGGTAGAAGCTGGTAGATTGCTATCTCCAAGAATGGAACAACTTGAGAATGGAACAACTTGAGACAACTTGAGACTTGGAACAACTTACACTGTTTCCCAGAATTCCCCAGGAGGACCAAGGCCTGGCTGCACACAGAAGGAACCTGCTCAATAATGTTCTTACTGACTGCCTTCTCTTGCTTCCCTCACTTCCCCACTTGCCTACCAGTGTTTGCTGGGATCACCTCCCAAACAGGCTACTTGTCCTCAGTTTCCTTCTGGAAACACTCAGTCTAACGCCCCAAAAGATCCCCTTCCTTCAGACTGCACAAGAAGCTCCCAGAGCTCCTCACTGACACACCATTCCATCATGGGCACTTTAGCAACTGCCATTTCCACCTGGGGATTTCTGATTTAAGGAGACCATGCATAGCTTTCAACGGCCCCAGTCAATTTTTCCTGAGAGGTCACCTTGTACCATGCATCATAAAAATCAATTCTTCTATACTATCTCTAACCATTACAATAAAGTAAGTATCATTATTGTACCAACTTAAGACTTGTAGAAATCCGGGTTCAGAGAAGTTAATTCACTTGTCAAAATCTGACAGCAAGTGAAAGGGAGAGGTGGGTTGCCACCCATGTTGGTTTGGCATCAATGCCCATGATATTTAATTCCTTAAGCTACCCATAGAACCTTCTGAGTGATAGTTCTAGGGTCGGTATATTTACAGAGCATGTCTTGGGCAACAGATATATTTCGACTTACTGAAACAGTTTATCACTCTCCTTATTCTTCCCCATGAGCAGCCTGCAGTCTAGTCTGTTTTACCCCAATGCTCAATCATTTTTCAGCACAGAGTTTAATAACATAAGTGGTGTGGTGGGAATGGGTATTTGTCTCCCCACATCTTTCTCAAATTTCTTCCTTCGATAACAGAACTCCTTAGTTTTAATTGAACACTTAGCTACTAGCTAGACACCCACTCTCCCAACCAGACTTGCAGCTTGATATGGCCACAAGGACATGAGTGGAAGTACTGAGGACAATTCTCGGGACCTGACTGCTTGTGCTTTATCTCCACACTGTCTTTGTCCCTTCCTTTGGGGACAAAGGGAAATCAGGGAAATCAGATGTGGGGGTCATGGGATGTTAACACTGGAAAAGGGTGACAGAACAAACTAGAAGAAGTCTGGGTCCCTAGACCTCTACACAGAACCAACTTGCCCAGTCCTCCTGATCACCCACCAACACATACTGTCATCTGAGAGAGAAACATTTATCTACCTCGAGCCACTTGTCTTTCTTCTACTTTCAGGCAGCCAAACCCAAATCCTAGCTCCTAAAAAGAAAGAAAAGAGAACAAGGAACTGAGAAGAAAGTCAGCAAGAAAAAGCGGGGAAACACCAGAGGAGAGCAAGGCTCAGAAGGGGATGAGCTATAGTGTTTTATTTGTTTGCTTGTTTTAAAGTTTTCAGAAACACAAAGGAAGAGGAGGAAATCAAAGCCAGAGAAGAAAGGAAGAGCAAAGGCCTTCCCTTTTATCCTGCCTCTTGGGAGGCTGTGGGTGGCAGGAAAACAGAAGGGGAAAGGAATCCCCAGCTGTTATCAGAACCCATAAAAAGTTCAAACTCAATCTTGTACTGCAGAGCAGAAGATGTCACTGACTCCAAAGCAGAAGGGGTCCTCGAGATCAAGTAGGTGCCCGTGGAAGCTTTCGCAGGTGCAAGTAGCTCAAGCAACCCTGGGCCTCCTTCACTCTGGAACAGAGCAAAGCTCCTCACCTTAAGGGGAGGCTCCAGATCACTCATTACAGTTGACCATGTTTCCACTTTACTCACAAGAAAAATAACCTTACTATGCAAATGTGTGCAAATTGCCAGTTATTTTCTAAGAGGACACATGCTTTCAAACATTCATTTCCAGAGTCCACACAACAGGACCCTGACGGTTATTTACATGAAAACAATTACAGCTACTCTGAATGAAGGAACACTTTTTAAAAATCGCATGCTAATTATTCGTCCGTCCCTGCAATGCCTCACCACAGCCAGCACTTTTGCTAGTGAACATCACTGACTGCCTTTCAGGACTTGGCAAAGCCCCAGGCCCACAGGAGTCCCACACACAGCGCTGCTGAAGCTGGCGGCCAGACGTCGGCCGCGTGCTGCTGGCGCGCTGCTTGTCGATGGGGCACCTCATAGGCAACACGCAGATCAACTGGAGAAGCAAATTAGCTGTGGTCAGTGAAAAACGACAAGTGAGGGGGAAAACTCAACAGCCGACAATACCAATCAGGATATACTGAAAGGGAAAACCGAGGGACTCTGGAAGAGTATGAATTAGTGTGCAATCCAGGTTCCCTACGTCCTGAGTTGCCATCAGTCATTCCTGCCTTGAACACCTGCTCCATGAACCCATTTTGCAGAACTTCAAGAAGCCTTCTCTTTGGAGAATTTACCTCCCTCGACTATTTCTGAAATCTTTCTGGAGATACTTACACAAAAGCCTGTCACGACTGTAACCTGCCACCTCTATCCGCCATCTTGTTCTCTGCAACTTGATCCTTCTGTGGGTCATTACTTGCTGGCTCACAACTAGTTGTCTGGTCTGTTGTCTTTTTCCCTGAATATTAACACCCTCAAGACCAGAATGTAATGGACGAGACCAGAATGTAAAGTCTAATGATAGAGAGGCTACGGGGTATTCCAGGGAAAAACAATGCAGACAGAAAATCTTCAACTGGCCGCTGGACATCTTTTTCCCTGAATATTAACACCCTCAAGACCAGAATGTAATGTCTAATGATAGAGAGGCTATGGGGTATTCAAGGGAATAACAATGCAGACAGAAAATCTTCAACTGGCCGTTGGACATCATCCATCCAAGCATGCACAGGCCAGGCCACTCCTTAGGTGCTGTGACCTGCTTGCACCTCGATTCCTCTCAGGCTTGCCAAATTCGTGTGGGAGAAGAGAAGGACATTGTACTTTACTCTGACTGGACTTCAAGTACTACAAGCCTGCCGAGCACCTCCACTAGGACAAGGATTCCTCTGTATCCTTGGTCACTGGTTGGCCCTTCTAGGCAACATCCCTCAGAAATACAACTCTGACCTCAAGAAAGGTGATTTCCATATCATCAGGCAGAGCCTCTTGAATCTTTATTGTCCTAACTTGATTTGAGCTTTGTCTTCCATAAACCAGTTTTCAAACTTAAGGAGTTTACTTAAACCTCTCACTAAGCAGAAACTATGAACAGCCTAGAAAGAACAGCTATCTCTCCAGCCCCATACTTTATTCTGATTGAGGGTTCAGAAATACAAGGATTCAATAAAGCTGAGATTAAATCACTGGAGAGTACTGATAACATTACAGTACCCCCAACTCATACAAAATTCAAAATTAAAACGATCCAAAACCATAGCTTAAGTATTAAGAAATCCAACTCAATTCTCATTTTTCTCACTATGAAGACTTTGGTGCTTTTGCGAATAATTATTTAGTGCAAAGGTGCTCTCATTTTCTTTGGAACTATTCCGTACTGGTGCCCCCACGTCACTCAGCTTCTTCAGGAAGCTCACCACTACGTCCAGTGTCAGAGGACCACCCCCACCACCACCATCACCACCCCCACCACCACCCCCCACCCAGCTGCACATGGGAAGCTAATCCCAGAGCCTTACTAACATCACAGTTGCCTTTGCTTAAAAATCCACCCATAGTAAAACACAATGCTCCTTCTCCAATGTCTTCCTACTGGAGTATTCCTGAGAACAATGGATTTTTATACTCAGCAGAGTGAACTGCCTCAAGATTATTTAGAACCAAAGGTATCCCTTCCCTTTCTTTTTCTCCACCATTTACTCTGGGTCTTAAACCTGAAGGTCAAAGGAAACCTCATATGACTCATTTACTCAACGATGTTTATTGAGGATGTGTAGTGGTTTGAATAGTGCTTCCCCCAGAATCCACATCCACCCAGAACCACAGAATATAACTTTATGTAGAAACAGAGTCTCTGCAAATGTAATTAGCTAAGATGAGGTCATGCTGGAGTAGGGTGAACCCTGAATCCACAAGAGAAGAGGACACACAGATCTACACATAGGGAATAAAGTCTGGTGATGACAGAGGAAGAGACTGGAGTGATACAGTCACAAGCCAATAAGCTAACTCCAGGTATGGCCAGTAACCACCAGAGGCAAGAGGTGTAAACAGCATCATGACATAGAGCCTCCCCGAAGATCCTACACTGCCAACACCTTGATTTCTGACTTCTGGCCTTCCGAACTGGGAAAAAAAAAATGTCTGCTGTTGGAAGCCACTCAGTTTGTTGTGATTTGTTAGGGCAGCCCCAAGAAACTAATACAGTTCCTGGTACCTTGTAGTCACAGTACCAAGCACAAAAAGGACAGCAATGAGCAAGACAAGGAAGGTACCTGTTCTCATATAGCTAAAACTCTAGCAGAGAAGACAAACAATAAGCAAGTGACAAAATAAATAGGGTCACTTCACAAGGTGATCAATTTTATGAAAGAACAATAACAATGAAGTGATACCGAAGACCTTGGGGAGATGAAGCAATAGCGCCTTTCACAATGGGATGTTTCTGGAACATTCACACAGTGTTGACACTACCCACGAAGTCTCTCTCCAATCCAACCGGCGCTTTCCAGGCAATGTGCCCCCTTCCACTCCACTGTGTTGCTCTCATGCCAACCAGAGATCTGGCCTCGCCTCTCCTCTCCTCTCTTCAGAAGCTCAGGGCCTCAGAGTTCCAAAGGCAGTTCTGCTTCTCACACCACACTCTGTTTCCAGCCACAGAAGGTTTTCTTCCTTCACATGCTCCCCAGCTTGAACATGTATCAAAACTGACAAGAATTGCTTTTCTGCCCCCAACCAGCTTGTACATAATGGATGTCAGTATATGCCCTCACCATACTAAGAGAGCAGATCCAATCTGACTTAATTACCACCAGAGCTCTGTAAACAGCCGCTAGTTACTGCTGAGCCCTGTGGTTTATGAAGAGAACACCACAAATGACAGGAAGCTGCAGGGGGAAAAATAGTCTGAGCTGCCTTTGGCATGTTCCCTTTTGAGTACAGACACTTCCATTCATCAATGGGGACATTCATGTAATCTGGGCTGTCAGGATGAGATTCCAGAAAGGAGCAACAGAGACCCAAAGTGTTGTTAATTATGTGGCCATCTCTGAGCAGAAGTCCTCGGACAAGAATGCAGGATGCTGCCTCAAAACCATAATCAGCCAGACACTGCACACCAACCTGAGCAGGACTCCTCAGTGCAGCCCCGCTCTGGCCCCTGCCCTGGGATTCATAAATCAGTGCAGACCCAAAGACACATTCAGTTTAGCGGAACTTGGCTTCATGAGAAAAAAAATTTCCACCCAAAAAGTGTGTGGTTTCACAGGATGACTCATTCTACCCCACCATCTGACACGGTGCAACATGCAGCAGGAAAACAAGGAAGAAGGGCAGGTAAAGGTGCAGCAGGCACCTCTGTTCTCAACAGGGATGCTGGAGTCCCGAGCTCGGGGCCTCCCCACGTGCAGTGAGGGCGGCCCTCCAAGGGTGATGTGCTCAGGCATGAAAGCGAGGATCTGATGAAAATGCAGATTCTGGTTCAGTAGGTCTGGGACAGGGGCCTAGAATTCTGCATCTGGAACAAGCTCCAAGGAATACCCACAGGCTGTCAAGGACCTGGAGAACCAGCTTCTGCGTGCAAATGGACCTGGGGCGGGGACCACCTCCAAGGCCTTTGCCCATTTGCCTGGGCGTCCACATAAAAAGCAGGGCCACTCTGCTTCTCGTGGGCCATGAGAAACTGTTACATATTAGATACAGTTTCTCACCACCAAAAATAACTTATTCCTAATTCAATAGCATATGACAATTTTATGTGTTGAGTTAAGACACATTCAAATATCAACAGAAGTCGTTTTCAGAAGATGATAAACCAGTGTATCTGCACTTGATCTGCAGGGGATGGTCACGTAGGGAGCAGTTACAAAGACCAATGCCCAGGCTCCAGGCCATGGCAACTGAATCCAGATCTCCTGGACCAGTGTGTAAAAGAGGGTCAGGGGGAGGCAAGGGAAGAGGCAGACAGCCCTGAGGGGAGGAAGAGAAAAATCCAAAACAAAAGGGACTGCAGAGAAGGCTGAATTCCACTCATTTCTTACTTCAATTTCCACTCCTTTCAAATAGCACTCGTTTCTCCCCTTGCAGACTCTCCTTCCCTGTGTTCTTCCAATCAGAATGTGTTCTATGGATCAGCAGCACCAGCAGCACCTGGGATCTCATTAGAAACTGAATCCCAAGCCCCTCCGCACACCTAGTGAGCCAGAATCTGCATTTTAACAAGATCCCCAGGTAATCAGTGTGCACAGTAAAGTCTGAAAGCATGGCTCTGCACGCATTCAAGCCGAAGTTCTTCGGCACAGACATATGCTAGGTACAAAAGCAATCATTCAGCTGCCCAGGCAATTCACACTGGGGTCAGCTGCTGCTTATACCCCTGGCAGGCGACTATAGGAGAGGGTGCCTGTGAACGGGTAATTGATTTACGACATCATCTGGCTGTAACCCAATGAAAGCCAAGTTGTCTCTTTTCCTATACTGATATAATTACCGACATGAGGGGAAGCAGGTTCTTTCTTCAGATCAAGTAACCTCGTTATTCATCAGCCTGTGCTAGCTCCACTTCTGATTAGCAATTTATTCTGGGGGGTTATTGACTGACCCCACTTGGCTCTCATTAGTCATTCTCTTCCCAACAGCAACAATTACTTAGCTCTCAGGATGATAGAAACATACACACAGTTATACAGATTTGCATTTTCTGTACATTTTTCTATTTTTCTTGCCTGCCTCCATAGACAGAACATTACCTGAGGACCATGAACGCTTTTTTAACTCCTCACAAAACCTAGCACTTAGTGAGAAATGCAAATGATGCTGCTGGGTGATGCCAGGAAGCGTCTGTAATACTGTTCATCTCAGTGCTCCATCTCCTGAGCTAGAAACAAAACTGTTTTAAGCCACACTGGAATAGCCTCAGTTCCACAAAAGTCACCACCTGCCTCCATGCACTGACTCTATGCTATAATTCAATCATGAAGAGCAGATGCTGTCACTAGCTTAGAAGCAGTTCCCAAGAGTTCATTTCAAAGTCATTTATTGGAACTTCAAGTGTATTATCCCAAAACAATCCCTTCAGTTCCCTCTGCAGCCAGGGCGGATCCTGTGAGTGGGAAGCCATACTCTTACAATACTATTAATCAACGGCAACAATGTTAAATTAAATCCAAATAAGCTTTCCTTCAGCTTCATGTTGGTCCTTAAGGAAGAGTCTGAATCAAATGACTATAGGAGGCAGGAAGGGATGATTTTACAGATTCTGACGCACGTATATTTCTAAGAGCTTTAAAGATGAATAGTATTAATTTTTCACAGTTTAATTTAAACTTAAGTTTAATTAAAACTTCTGATTTTCCTTTTTCTTGCACAACATGTGGATACACCTTAATTTTTACACTTATTTTCCACAAGTATCACTGTTCTGTGGCTCACAGATGGCTCTTACATGAATTCACAAGAGGGAGAAAAAAAGAAAAGAGAAAATGAAAGAGAAAAGTGAGCGTGATCACAATCTAGTGAGTCTAGTATAACAGAAGGAATTAAAAGGTTACGTATATGAATGAGTGACAGATTGCTTGAAGTAGATACAAAATAATCAAATTTTAGACACAGAAGGAACCACAGTCACAATGACCACATTTTCCTTTAGGCCCCTGTTCTTCAAATGGAGGGAAGAAGGGACTATGCCCCTGAGTG
Source organism: Procyon lotor (assembly GCA_028646535.1). Classification (NCBI taxonomy): domain Eukaryota; kingdom Metazoa; phylum Chordata; class Mammalia; order Carnivora; family Procyonidae; genus Procyon; species Procyon lotor. Next base: position 88,596,951 of record CM053607.1, read on the forward strand.
ACAGTGGACCGTATCTGGAAACACTTTTGGTTGTCACAACTGGTGGAGGAGTACTATTGACATCTGGTAACACCTGGGACTAGGGATGGTGCTAAGCATCCTACAGTGCACAGGGAAGCCCCCAAACAAAGACTTATGCAGCCCAAAATGTCAGTAGTGCTGAGACCGAGAAACTGCTTTGGCCATAAAGAGTAACAGGTAAGATGGTCACTAGCTGGCTGAATAGTGCCAGGCATTCCTAAGATTCTTCTACAGCAAGATTATGGGGAAGAGGATTGGAATGGCGGATCTGACAACCCAAGGTTTAGCATAGGTGAGATGATACCGCATGTCACATACTAAAAAGGAGACAAGGAAAGAAAAAGATCCAATTGTTGGAAGAGTGGTGGGTAGGGAGAAACACGGTGCGAAGAGTGGGTGCGAAGGAGCATGTGGGGCACCTGTGATGCTGTGGAAGGTCACAAGATAGCTTAAAAGAGCTACATCAGGCTGATGAAAAGCTCCTTCACATGGAGCCTGCCATCTTGGTTGAACCTCAAGGTCGGCAGAAGTAGGGACCAAGCCAACTTCTGGACAGCAACTGATTAGTATGAACATGGGGTGTCTGTAGGGAAGGCCCATGTAATCCAGCGGGCATCCATGAACTAACAATGATCTCCAGGAACTAACAATTTCATTAATATAAAGTTCACATACATATTTTGATCACTCCCAAATTTTCATCTTTAGCCAGATCTCCTCCCCTGAACTTTTAAATCATGTATCAAATGCCAATTTACATTCTCAACTTAAATAGGCATCTCAAATTAGAATTTCTAAAAATAAACTCTTAACAATCCCCCACACCTGTACTTGCTATAGTTTTCCCAATCTCAGCTGCTCAATTAGAAAGAGTGGAATCATTTTTATCCTCTTCTTCTGACACTGAACATATAATCAGACAACAAATTCTCTCAGTGTTATCTTCGAAATAAATCCAGACTGAAAACATTCTGTTAACTAAAAAGAAGCCAGTGACAAAGGACTGCATGTTGTATGCTTCCATTTACATGAAATGTCCCCCAACAAGCAATCAGAAACAGAACACAGACCAGTGACTGCGAGGACTGAGGGAAGGAGATTGAGGGGTGATGGCTAAGGGTACTGGGTTTCTTTTTAAAGTGATGAAAATGTTCTCAAATGGACTGTATTAATAGTTGCACAGATCTATGAATCTACTAAAAGCCAGTGACCTGTACATTTCAAATGGGTATAGTGGATGGTATATTTCAATAAACCTGTTATTTAAAAAAAAAAGCATACATATATATAGTATCTCTACAATCTGACCTCATCTCAGGATCTGTTCAATGACTGACACAGGCCCAAGCCATCACTTCACCCCTCCATTACTGCAGCAGCCTCTGGACCTGACTGAACACTGGTTTCTCTTGCTGCTCTACCTGGACCCTTTTCCACAACCAGCTCATAGTGACCCTTTGAAAACCTAAGTCAGATGATATTACTGCCCTTCTCAAACACTTCTGATGGCTCCCATCACACTGGAGTGAAAGACAGAGTGGGCCCCAACACACAAACTGGCCCCCACTTGGCACTCCAGCATCATCCTCTCTATCCCCTATCACTCACTGCTGTAACCACCCACTTCCTCCCTGCTTGGTGAACACACCAGGCCCTGCTCCCTCCAGGACTCTGGACTCGCTATTTCCTACACCTTTTCTCCCCAGATCCAAGTGCCCTGCTCCCCCACCTCCATCTGTCTTTGCTGGAACATTACCTTTGCCTTAAGGCCTTCCTGGTCATCCTATTTAAATTGCAACTCCCCAACAGTACCTCCTAGCCTTCTTTCCTGTTTTATTTTTCTCTTTAACAGTTACCACCATCCAAAAGTGTATGTAATTTACTTATTTCTTTTTACTGCCAGTTCCCCAAATTGGAAGCTTCATGAGAGCAGTAATTTTTACCTGGGTGTTCACTACTATATCCAGAACACAGCCTCGTATAATACTAGATGTCTGATACGGATTTGTTGAATGAATGAAACAAGTTAGTGCAAGAAAAAATATAACTAAATGTTAAATTATATAAAATTGAAAGTACATGCTACATCCTGTGACCCAGCAATTTGCACTACTTGTACAAAGATACAAAGGTATTGATCCAAAGGGGCACCTGTACCTCAAGTATATAGCAGCAATGTCCAAAACAGCCAGACTATGGAAAGAGGCCCAGATGTCCATTGACAGATGAATGGGTAAAGAAGATGTGAGATACACACACACACACACACACACACACACACACACACCCCAGAATACTACTCAGCCATTAAAAAAATGAAATCTTAAAAAAAAAAAAATGAAATCTTGCCATTTGCAACAACGTGGATGGAACTAGAGGGTATTATGCTAAGTGAAATAAGTCAATCAGAGAAAGACAATAATCGTATGATTTTGCTCATATGTGGAATTTAAAAAACAAAAAAGAGAAGCTTAGAGGAAGGCAGGGAAAAATAAAACAAGATGTAATCAGAGAGGGAAACAAACCATAAGAGACTCTTAACCATAGGAAACAAACTGAGGGTTTCTGGAGGGTGGGTAGGTGGGGGGATGGGGTAACTGGGTGAGGGGCATTAAGGAGGGCATTAAGGAGGCATGATGATGTGCCCATCATGAGCACTGGGTGTTATACGCAACTGATGAATCACTGAACTCTCCCTCTGAAACTAATAATACACTATTTGTTAAATAATTAAATTTAAATTTTAAAAAATAACAAAAAAGAAAATATACGCTATAAAAGTTTCATGGTGAAATCACTTCATGTCTGTTTTAAAACCTTGATACTTTTTACCTCTTTTACCTATACTCTATCATAGCCATAGTGGCCCTATTTTCAAAACTAGTAATAGTAAGCACAGAAGAAGAATATACAGTCTTTAGAGAAGCAAAACTATTAAAAAAAAAAAAGAAGAATATACCTTTAATAATTTACTGAGAAAAAGTGTCAGGAGGGGCAAGGAAAGTGGAAGAGTTCCCTCTAATCTGGACATTCTTCTCTGAGGCCCCATGCATGGCTGGAAAAGAAAAGTGACCATTAAGAGCCAATCCACAATAGCCAGACTGTGGAAGGAGCTGAGATCCCCTTCAACAGATGAATGGATAAAGACGATGTGGTACCTATACAGAATGGAATATTAGCCATCAGAAAAGATGAATACCTACCATTTACATCAACATGGATGCAACTGGAGGGGGATTATGCTACGTGAAATAAGTCAAGAAGAGAAAGACAATTATATGTTTTCACTCATATGTAGCACATAAGGAATAGCATGGAGGACATAGAGAGGAGCATGGAGGGGAAAGGAAGGAAAACTGAAGGGTGAGAAATCAGAGAGGGACACAAACCATGAGAGACTACGGACTTCCAGAAACAAACTGAGGGTTTCAGAGGAGGGGAGGGTTGAGGGAGGGGTAATAGGGATGATGAGTATTGAAGAGGGCATGTGTTGTGATGAGCACTTGGTGTTATATACAACTAATGAATCACTGAACACTACATCAAAAACTAATGATGTTTCGTGAGTCTAGGAGTCTCTTATGGTTTGTCTCCCTCCCTCCCCATCCCTTCTTGTTTCATTTCTGGGAGGTGGGGGGGTAGGGATAGGGTGGCTGGGTTGTGGACATTGGGGAGGGTATGTGCTGTTAAGTGCTGTGAAATGTGTAAGCCTGACAATTCAAAGACATGTACCCTGGGACAAATAATACATTATATGTTAATAAAAATTAAAAAAATAAATAAAATAAAAAACTAGTGATGTACTGTACAGCGGCTAACTGAACCTAATATTTAAAAAAGAAGAGCCAATAAGTCTCTTGAATTCAGATAGGACTACAGGGTTTTGGCACCTCCTAGGGTTACGTGAAATCCTAAAATTCCTCATCTTTCCCCAAAGTAACTTTTGAATCCAGTAAGTGACTGCAATAGTCCTAGGAGAAAAATATGATTTGGTTAAGGAAATCAATAATGATTCCATAATGAATAACCATCCATGTGTACCTACTCTTAAGCATTTCTCTCAGCCTTGCTCTAAAATAGTTCTCAGTTAGGGGCACCTGGGTAACTCAGTCAGTTAAGCATCCATGACTCCTGATTTTGGCTGAGGTCATGATATCTGGGTCATGGGATCAAGCCTTGCATCGGGCTCCACACTTGGTGTGGGGTCTGTTTAAAATTCTCTCTTTCCCTCTCCCACTACCCCTCTCCCCCTCTAAAATACAATAAAAAATAAAATATTTTTATTTAATTAGATTTTAAGATAGAATAGTTATACTTAGCCACACTGAATACAAAGTCATGTGAAGTACTCAGTGCATTGTGAGTTGGGATAACATAGAGTTTGGGACCACTGCATTCCAAGTGCACACAGGAAAAGGGCAGTGACCTGGGGAGAGCCACAGCTACAAATGAGTAACAATATTACATTTCTTTCTTTTTTTTTTCAATATTACATTTCTGAAGAAGGGATTTGTATAACCAAGGAAAAGTCATGGGAAAAGTAGAATTTCAGATAATGGTGGGTTGGAGAGGTAAGAACAGTGACAAAAGAGTTATGTGAATAAAAGAGGATTCTAGGTAGATGAAAGCAAAGATGGGGCCTCTACCGTAACCTCCTGTAACCACTCCAGGAACTGGAACCCCTCCACTCATACTTCTAAAGGAATTTAAAGGACACTCTGTGTCCCAAAGGGAAGCCCCCACAGTCATGGCCACACTGTCATCTGGAGGGCACGGCATTCCAGAGCACTGGAGTTGGAGGGCAGATTATGGCCTCCACTTAGTTTTGTGCATATAAAGACCTGCCTCAAATATTTCAGAGCCTAGGGCAAGAGTATAAATGGAGGTCCACATGCCACGTATCTCAATTATAAGCCCAGCAAACTCTTAAATAAAATTTGTTCTATTCTCCTATCTTAACAGATATACCTTCCCAACAACCTGTATAGCCAGATTCAGAATGACAATTCCCAGGATCGTACCAGAACACAACACCAAAGAATGGCATCGAGGGGAGAAATCATAGCCTCTGAGCTGTGGACTGTCCCCTTGCCTTCCCAAACCCAGCTCGATCCTGCACATCTATCCGCGTAGATGTGGACACCCAGAATGCATATCCAGACTCCGTGCAGAGCAGATATTGACTATCCCCAGGCCTAGAAATCTGCACATCAGTGGCCCAGTCTGCCTTCTGGAGCCAGACCTGGAGAAGAGGATCACAGAAGTCCTAGAAGTGGATGCAGGGCCATCTAAGCAGAGAATGCCAAGGTCCTGGGTATCAGAAGCATGATCTTCAAGGAGCATGACATACTATAGATGGGTACATGAAGAAAACATGCTTGGACAAAGGCCAGAGAAGATCTGAGAAATATGGTCCTTTTGTCCTGCTGTTGCAGAAATGACTGCCCCAGAAATTTTCCTCAGGTCTCTTAACAATCCCAAAGAACTACACAGAAAAAGCAAAGTATATACTTCTCCCTAACAAACACCAATAGACCTCTTACTGATTCAGAAGAATTCCATCTCATCCATACCTCAAAATATCATTCAGGAGAGAAGAGACACGTCTTTCTTATAGAAGAATTAAAAAAAACCTGTAAATAGATATCCCATGGGCTGGACTCAGTGATTTGCATCAAAAAACAGAGTGTAGAAAACTAAAACTACTAACATCACAGTGGAGAAACCTGGCAAATACATAACCTAAACTAAATGATCAAGGTTAATCTCATCAGTGAAAAGTCATGTTGATCTCATAGGCCGCTAATAATAAGCCAAGTTGATGAGGATGTACTCTGTAGTTTGCTTCTCCAAACCCATAACCCCAGTAGAACTATGAGAAAAACATCAGACACATTCAAAATGAAGAGCATTAACAAAATGCCTGGCCAGCACGCCTCAAGACTGTGAAAGTCCTAAAAACCAAAGAGAGACTGAGAAACTATCATAGACCAGAGATTCTGGAGACATGAAAACTAATTCCACTGTGGCACCCTAGACTAGATCCTGCACAGAAAAAGGACATTAATGTGGAAACTTGTGAAATACAAATAAAATCTGGATTTTAGTTCATAGTACTGTAACAACGTTGATTTGTTAGTTCTGACAAATGTACTGTGGTAATGTAAAATGTTAACAGTGGGGGGGGGATGGGTGAGGAATGTTCGGAAACACTCTGTATTCTCTTGGCAACTTTTCTAGGAATCTAACATTACTCCAAAATACAAAGTTATTTTTTAAAAATGTTCATCCACAGCCTCAAAGAATCCCAGTACATCCATCATTCTGTCTCCCTGTGGCCCACATTCACTCGACAGAACAATGAGATGGCATTTCCCAAGTCTAGATTTAGAGCCCTTTTTCATGATATCTCAAAGATGCCAATTCTCCCGGTCAAGATCAGTGTGATCCCAGAGGGGCACATAACCGACAGCACCTCAGAATATCAGGATTGTGTCTGTGGATATTCCAAAGAAAATAAATAAGGTTTAAAAGAAGAAGAGGAAGGGAAATTACTTGTGGCATGTTTACAATCTGGAACAGCATAAAATAGGAAACAAATGACATATATAAAAGTCTGGTAATAAACTTGAGAAGGAATCCTAAACAGACCACAGAGACCTTAACACACCGCAACACAACATTCAGCCGAAGAGGCCCCCCCACCGGTATGTGCGCAGCAGGCACTTCCAAAATTGCCTCAAAATGGAATTAACCATAGACATATGCTCTCCCCTGCATCTAGTGTTGAGGGGGGACACCAGGAATTTGCATAAAACTCGAAAGGTCAGCTATTTCCAGGAAAAGCATTTGGTTTATCATGGGAAAGCAGTACAAAGGGATCCACAAAGGGATCTTGCAATGTGCCCGTACCATTCATTCAGAGGTCCACAGAGAGCCTCTGTTTATGTCTCACAAACATAAACATATAGAATCTGATAGTAAAGGAAACATATGACTTCAGGTATTTACCATAGTTGGAAACTTGCTCTAGGCACAGATAATAGTATCTTCCCAAATTAACTCAGGCACTCTGCAATGAGACCCACTATGGTTTAGGGGAGCAAGATCTCTTAACTGCACTATAGCTGCTCTGCTTGAAAAGAGACTGTCAGGTCACTCACCAGTACCTCTTTTGAAAGCCAGATTTCGCTCCTTCACTGGGATTCTTACTACTGACAAGTTGTTTGGGAAAGTGTTTCATTAATATAGAAAACTCCAGGACTTACAAAATGTGGCAGCAATTTGAAACCCCACTTACATAAGATTAGCTACTTTTGAGTAAATATTTCAACATCCATCTAAGACCTAACTGTTAGGCCATCTTTTCTCAGATCATCAAATCAAAGAGAAAGAAAACATATATGTTTATTGAGCACAGTCTATGTGCTATGAATTTCACATGCATGCTTTATTCATCACCCCCCCATCTCTATGAGGCAGGTATGATCTTTCTTTTAAACACAAGGCAACCAGACTGTGAGAGGTTAAGTGTCATGAACAAGGCCACATCTTGAGACTGCAGGCAAAGGGATTTGAACTCAGCACTGTTTTCTATTAAAGTGAAAGGTACTGTCATTAACTCATACTGCCCCTGGAAATACTCTGGAAGACAGAAAGAGATTGAGAGACTGAGAAAGAGAGAGAGAATATGAAGGAGGGAGGGAGGAAGGTAAGAGGAAGGTGGGAGGGAGAGCCAGTTCAAATGAAGATCATCTGCAGACAAAATCAGGAAGGACTGAAGTTTCTATTTACCTGGCCATGCTCTGCACACCTGCTTTGCCCTCCTCCTCTCCTCCTCAAACTTCCCTGCCTTGGAAATCACCTCTGCAGGTTTACAATCCTTTCAGTTGCAATTAACAGAAAGCCCAGATCAAAATGGCTTAGATAATAGAGGAAATTTTGTTTAAATCAATTACTAGAAGATCCAGAAATAGGGCATATTTCAAACCAGTCTTTATCCTGGGCTCAACCAACAGGGCCAGGACCGGTTTGGTCTCTCCTCTCACATTCTCAGGTTTGTCTCCATCCGGACACTGCCCTTTCCAACTGCAAATCCCAGGAAGAAAGGCTTCCTAATGTGCATTCAAGGAGAGATACGTAAGAGAGAGAGACGAGGCAATGGCATGCAGATGGAGCCAGAAGAATACAGAAAGGTCCCAAGTCTGTGTTTTCCCAGTGAGCCCTGCTCCTCATCTTCATCCCACCAGCACCCATCTCTCACCTCCAGCTCTGTGGTTTCCTAGGGGAAATATGTACATAGGACAATGGAAACCAGGAAATAAAACTCCACCTCACCACTTGCCAGGTACACATTACCCACAATGCAAAATGCCCTGGTAAATATGACAAGAGTCCTTGATGGAGGCTTGAGACTTGTGCATTACCTTGCTGAACAATAGATTTGGGTCTACTATTATTTTTTAACCTCAACAGACAAGACACTGTGCCTTCAAATTACATATAGTACCTTCTATTCAGAAGATCCTAGGAAAATATTTACTAAGGGTTCTAATGGAGATGGAGTCACTCTCACTCAGAGTCCAGTAAAGAAATAAGATCTTAGCCACCAACTTGGGTCTGGAAACTATTCCTTTACTTATGTGAATTAATAGACTCAAACAACAAAAACGGGCTGCAAAAATTAATGTATGTGGCTCTACAGAAACATTCTAATAATATTCTAAGTCCCACTTAGCTTTTGGCTTACCACATAGTTGAAAATGTTCCTTCTGGTTCGTTTTCTCTTTCCTCAAAGAGTGCATTGTGGTGTGGTGAAGCAAGCATAGGATCAAAAGAACTAGGTCCAGGGCCCAATACCTCTAATTAAAAGGTGTGGAAAAAAAAATAATGGACTCTTAATCATAGGAAACAATGGGTAGAGGGATAGGGTGGCTGGGTGATGGACGCTGGGGAGGGTACATGTTGTAATGAGCACTGGGTATAAGACTGATGAATCACACACCCATACCCGTGAAACAAATAATACATTATATGTTAATTAATTGAATTTAAATTTTAAAAAATTAAAATTTTTTAAAAAGGTCTGGGACTAGGCAAGTGACTCTTCTAACATAAATATGGGAGTGATTACATTTACCATACGGGGTTACTGTGAAAATCATTATTATTTATTTATGCCTTACGCTCTTTTGGAAAGGAGTTATGACAAGTACCAAGAATATGTAAGATAAAAGATGGCAGTCAAAATGGGACTGAAGGTAGAAAAAAAAAAAAAAAGACTTGTGATTAAAAACAGATTCAGGGTGGGTGCCTGGGTGGCTCAGTGGGTTAAAGCCTCTGCCTTCGGCTCAGGTCATGATCTCAGGGTCCTGGGATCGAGCCCCACATCAGGCTCTCTGCTCAGTGGGGAGCCTGCCTCCCCCTCTATATCTGCCTGCCTCTCTGCCTACTTATGATCTCTCTGTCAAATAAATAAATAAAATCTTTAAAAACAGATTCAGGAATAAAGTTAAAATGGTTCATTACATAAAGACCTAAATATCTGCTATGAGAAGGAAAGCCACATACTGGATGGCTGGGGCCGATGAAGGATATTGCAGATGGAAGAGTACCTGGGAAGATTACCAGGTGCCACACAGCTGTTACTTGTTTCTCTACAAAAAGCCCAGACTTTGAAATCCTGCAATCTCAGTGTGCCCACTGGCTCTGGGTTTTACTTTTACAACCTCTCAGCACTTCATTTTTCCAATGTCTGCAATGAGAAGAATGAATCCTACTTTGCAGGGTGGTGGGGCTCCGAAGTGCCTCATCTGTGGTGGGCACCCAGGGAATGTGAGCTTCCAGCTCCTTCTCTTCCCCTCTCTCCCTCCTTACCTCTGTTATCTCCTTTCTGCACACTTCAGATAGTACGCTCCTGTGAGAAATTGTCTCTAGTTCACTAAATTATCCTCTGTTTACCATCATTTTATTTATACTTATTAACAGCAATATAATACCCACATCCATCTCAGAGAGTTGCATACACCTGTATTTGCTAGAAAACGGTTTCCTCTCAAGGTGTCAACAGTAATTGCAAAACAGAAAAAGTACCTTTAAAAATTGCCCCGAAACACACAAGGCCATTAGTGTCACATACAATATAGAAGAGTTGATTTCCTGACAGAAGGTTAATTAGTTCTCTCCCATAGGATGGCAATGCCATAATTAAACCAATAACAACAAGGAGAAAATATACCCCTGGGCAATTGAAGACATTCCGACAAGAATGAGAAATGGCAGTAGGCACTGGGTACCAAGGCTGTTTTCTAGTTGCTGTTGTTTAATCATCATTGGCACAAGTAAGCAAGTCCTCCCATGCCAGATAATGTCTGCTCCTGAGAGCACCCTGTTTTAAGCAGAAAGCAGGTATTTCAGCTTTATACTAGGCCTTTACAATCTCTTCGTAAATGAAAGCAAGAAGCTCCAGATGTGGGTAAAACCTTAGTACCTGTGGTTGTACGGTACCATAGATCATTTCCCCTGGTAATGATATGATTAATAGCATCTGTTCTGTGACCTAATTACAAGCAAATTCATGCATATTCATGACAGGGAGGGAGGAAAGGCGCCTGCACACATTAGGAGCCTACCCACAGGGGCAGATTCCCCTAAAGGAGAGTGCCAAATAAGACTCTGCAAGGGCTGCTGTTGTGAGTGCTCACCCTGCTGACATGGCTGGAAGTTTCATTTTCTTGAGAGAGAGGAGGCTTAAGTCTGGTGGGTGTAGGGGGTGGGAGGCAGGCAGAGGGAGAGGGACAGAGAAGATCTTAAGCAAGCTCCATGTCCAGCATGGAGCCTAACTCAGGGCTCAACCTCATGAATCTGAAATCATGACATGAACTGAAATCAAGAGTCAGATACTTAACTAATTGAGACACCCAGATACCCCTGGAAGATACATTTTTCTTTTCAATTGGGGACGGTGGAAGTGTACAATTTCCCCTGGGAAATTTTTCTTGAAACCCAGGAGAGGGTCAGGGAAGAGGTATTAGGCAGCTTGAACTCACTGGGCTGTCTTTTAAAAGGTGGGGTGAGGGGGGTTCAAAACTTCAAAGAAGAAAAGCAGTACCATGTGGTCACACATATCCCCACAATATCAAGCCCTAGAGGTTGGATGTGTTGGTGATAATACAAGCTCCCACTTCCTGTACATTTACATTCAAGACTCCAGTGGGCTGAGAGGTGGGTGTCCAGTCCAACACTGTCCACTACCACCTTTAAGGCCCAGCTTGGCTCACAGCTCAAAGCAATAAGGAAAAAACAGAACCAAAGATGTCTGCTCAGAATGTGTAAAAACTGCTTTACAAGTCTACAGTCTGATTTCCAGAACACGATCTCTCCCCTAAACCTTGTCTCTTGGCATGGCTTTAGAAGGTCAGAGGTATCAACAGTTCCTGGGACCTTTCCCAGGAAGCTACCACAGAAATGCTGCTGTTCAATATGCAGGACCAAAAGAACAATAGTACTTCTCAACCTACAACTTGGCCCCACGGAAATCTGGATACCCTGTTTTTCTTTCGAGAAGCACTTCTGAATCCTCCCTGTCAGTCACCTGGGCTTAGCCTAGTTTTCAAGGTAGCACAAGAACCAGTGTTTGCCAGGGGATGGGCCGAGCACTTTGCTCAGGTCTGCTCTCAAAAAGTTGAAAATAGAGCTACCCTACGATCCAGCAATCGCACTACTGGGTATTTACCCTAAAGATACAAATGTGATCCGAACAAGCACGTGCACCCGAATGTTTATAGCAGCAATGTCCACAATAGCCAAACTATGGAAAGACCCTAGATGCCCATCAACAGATGAATGGATAAAGAAGAGGTGGTATATATATA
>CM053607.1:88609344-88704971 GCA_028646535.1 Procyon lotor
GCCCGAAGATTCACAGACATGTACCCTGGGGCAAATAATACATTATATGTTAATAAAAAAATAAATAAAAAAAAAAAAAAAAAAAAAAAAAGAACCAGTGTTTGCTAAGCAAATAAAGTTGGCTCAGAGAAAGCAGGCATGCAGGTGGTTATGGTTTTCTCAAAGACCCAGGACATTAGCAGACATCATCAATGGTCTCTGTAATGAGGCAACTGTGGAATGTATCCTCAGTAACACTAAGGAGTCATATAAGTCAACGCCTGTTCCAGGTGATTGCCCACACATGACATTCTAAAGCATTCACCTGCTTGAGATAATTTATAAGAATCTTTGTCATGATGTGATTCAAGGCAAGGTGTCAGAATACTTTTAAAAAGCTGAGAGTTCTGTGGTGATTTAAACATACCCTTAGCTAATTCTGGATATTTTACTAGAAATTTCAATTCCTACACAATCAAAACACACAAATTACTAAATTCAAAAGCCTATGAAGGCTACAACAGAAATTAGGATAGAATCCTAATTTGGATAAGGGCTCTTGGAGCTTAAAACCTAGGTGAAAAAGTGAGTACTATAAAATGAACAGCCCAAATATGAAGCAGGATGTGATAATGCTATAAGATACTACAGCAAATAGGTGCCAATCTTGTGAAGGCATAGAAAAATAGGAAAGCAAATAAAACTCGAGATCTATTATTCCATCTCCAAATAATATGATACTCCTTCTACACACAAAAAAACATAAATGTTCTTATTCTTCATTGATTGGGTCCTAATCAATATGCATTTCAAATCAATTATTCATTTTGTGGCCTACTGCTATATTATTTTCTCAAGCAGTCACAGCTATAAATTCACTGAGATGACTAGGCCACTTAAATGTGATGATCTGCTGGCCTTGTAAACCTAGTCTTCAAGATGGAAAGTGTCTGATCCATAAGAATTTAATTTTGCTATCTTATATTTAACCGATTGTGCTCTTGGGAGAAATGCCAGACTCTCTGAATGTAAAATTCATTGATTGAATCTAACCTCAAATTTAAAAATATGTAACATCAAGACAAAATCCCTACTTGGGCCTTAAACCAAAGACCACTTAAAACTCAAATTAGGGGATGCCTGGGTGGCTCAGTCGGCATCTGCCTTCGGCTCGAGTCATGATCCCAGGGTCTTGGGATCTAAGAGTCCACACTGGGCTCCCTGCTCAGTGGGAAGCCCGCTTCTCCTTCTCACACTCCCCCTTCTTCTGTTCCCTCTCTCGCTGTGTCTCTCTCTGTCGAATAAATAAATAAAATCTTTTAAAAAAAACAAAATAAAATTCAAATCTGTACTCAGTAACTACTTATTGCTGAGAAAATAAAATTGTCATTCACATCATATGATGTTTTGTCATTCAAGTTTTCCACAGCCAATTATTATTTACCTCCGAAAATAGCTCTGAAATCTGGTGGGGAGGGGGCAGAGGGAGAGGGACAGAGAGAATCTTAAGCAAGCTCCATGTCCAGCATGGAGCCTGTGTGGCACATGTGAACTAAGACATTACAGATGGGAAGGGTGTGGATCTCAATGTTCCTGACTCGGGTATGTTCCACGTGCAGCTAAAACCTGAATACTTGGAATACATATGTCACAATACATGTGTCAAGCCCTCACAACTTCTAACTCATTTGTGCCATCACATTTGGACTGACATAAACAAAATCACTACCAAGTAACAATAATAAGTCCCCTTTCCTTTACTATTCTACCTTCTGCATGCCCTCTTTTTACCTCGACAAGAGAATTCTTCATAAATAGGAATGTAATCAAGTTCGGTGGATCATTACTAATCTTGGATAGGTCCCTTTTCACTGTGTTGGGATATAAAAACTAGGTCACTTATCCTTATCTATGCTTATTAAATGACTTCGAGTTTCCTTATCAAGAATGAGGGACTGTGTTCTCTACCTGTACAAAGTCCAAGATTCTAAGAATGCTTACCCAGCAAGGAATGGGTCCTGGTGATCCCCTTATGGAAAGAAAAACCCAAAATCCATCTGAGCATCCTCCAAAGAACAGCCAAGTTGGGCACTGCTGCCATTGCTGGAACCATTCCTTGGTGTTGCTGAAAGAGCAGCCCAGCACAATCACTGTAACTTCTGGAACAGTGCAGCCCAGTCAGCGTGTCCTTTCACCCCGCTGACACTGGGTGTCCCCACAGCGTGATGCAGAAGAAAGGTCTCAAGGAGCTGCAGCGATCTAAGCGTGCCCTGCAGGACTGGACTGTTTATGCTGCTCAGGCCTTTGGTCTTCGACACATGTCTTGTCTATCAGTCCCTCGTCACAGAGGCTCAGTGATGGCTCAAGATGTTCCCGTAAGTGGAATATCAGCCGCCGCTGGGGCTACTGTCACCACCACGGCCAGCAGACCTCCATGCCAAAAGTGGCCAGGATGGACCCTTGCACTGGCTGCTTCAGCTGTTTCCCAGCATGACCCAACCCAGGAGTGCAAGGAGGTGAGCAGTTCTGAGACACCTTTTCATAAGGCCGCTTTGAAGACGTCCCATGTGATGGAGAAGTCCCCTGTGCGTGGTGACCAGGGCTGTGGTCTGCTCTATCACACATCCCCTTGTATTTTCCTCTCCTTCCCTCCCTGCCTCACATCTTTGTATCTCTCTACTCTTGCTTCCCTGGAAAGGTACCCTCTCCAGAAAGCACAGGGGAGCAGAGAAGCTTTTCCCTCGAGCTATTTTCCAGTAAATCTGGGCTAAGATTCCACTGGGGCTGATGAAGGTGAAACGTCTCAGGTTCCCAGTACACGGGGAAAATCACTCTCCATATATGTGACATGCAGCTCTATTCACGCTCCAGCACTGCAGCCAGGGCCCTCCAGGCGACGGCAGTATGTTACAAGGTACTTGCTGTGCACGGGCAAGCACAGGCACACACTCCCGCCATCTCTCAGAAAATACCGCACCTCCCCCGCAGTGCCAGAGAAGCTGGGATGGGAGCTTCAATCCCTCACCACACTCTGTTCCGAAACACACTCCCCTCCAGCCCCAAGACAGCTGTCACCTTTGAGACTAGAAGAGACAAGACCTCCCTCCCTCTTCTAGTCTCAAGAGCCACCTTGTTTCCTGCCATGAAAGCACTGCTTCATTTTTTTCTCAGAGGAAAATCTCAGCTTATTACATGAGGTTATGAGAAAATCACGCTCATTCAGAAGTCTGTCTGCATGGCTCTCCACTTCCCTTTGAGTCACAACAGGACAACCCAGGGCACATCATGACATGGAGACACCTTTCCTCCTCATTAGTGTTCAGCCAGGACAAGGCCTACTGGAAGACATTCATTCAGCTCTCTGCCCTGTTTAATTTGAATGGCAAGTAAGGGACTTTCTCACCAAAACCACCCAGTCTCTTATCCTTTTCTGACGTGTTGTTTTTAACTCCTGGCACTGAATTCCTTTCTGAAGAACCCTCTGGATACATCTGAATCTAACCTGGATGAAACTGTTAAGTGGGGCAGGCAAGGAGGGGAATGGCTACATATCAGCTGGTCAAGATACTTGGCACAGATTCACTGGCAGAAAGCGTACCTCTAACATAACTGGGCTTCATGCAAGAACTTCCAGCTGGTGCACACACTGAGCACTTACTACGTGTCAGGTGCTAGGAGAAAAGAGAAGTAAAAATCCCGCTCTCTGTCCTGCGGGGAGACACTGGAAAGTGGTAGGATTTTGTTTTGTTTGCTTTGTCATTACCAATGTCATCATAAAACTTCCTGTTTTATAATAAATACTGAAACAAATCCACATCATTGTTCATCACTCTGAGTGCATCTTGGAGAGTCATAAAGACATATAAATGTCTTTTTACATAGTTATAATCCTTGTTTATGAAGTAGTTTTCAGTAAATACTGTCACTTATCTCATCTGTTTGCACGAACCTAAATATTAGCATTTCAATAATTGTATTTAATACCTTATTGAGATGACAAGGTGCTACCAGGGTCAGTGGCTTGTCAGAATAGATGCTGAATAGCCCCCTACTCCTGCCCCCTTTTCTGAGCCTCACCAACATGTAACATTTCACAGTGAGGAGGAACCAGGGTTACATTATGCTACTGATGATCACTTGGGTGACTGTTCCCTTTCGCAAGTATTTATTGACATACCTCAATGCTATGGACATTTTTTTAATATATCATTCTTTCTTTTGGGGGGACTATACTACTCAAAGTAAGTGTGTAACTGTTACACCATGCCGGATTCCTCTCTAGGAGACTAGAACAACAGAGAGCCACTAACAAAACAATTAATGTGTGCGTGTGTGTCCCCTAGCCCATTAGGGGTTAGCAGTTGTTTCTGCTAACTCAAGTTGTTTGTATTTTCATTTCCTCAATTATTTTCAAAGCTATGCATTTGTTCCAATGTGATATTCGTCTTTCTGTATTTCCTTCCAAGTAAGCCAAGTGTTCAAATTCTTTCACACTTAGAAAAAGTGAGTTTTTGTATGAAAGAGAAAGAGTAAAAAGAGACTAAAGACATGATACGGATTGTGGACTCTGAATGCTAAGGGTAGAGTCCTAATCATAGGGCTTAGGTCCCAAGAGGAAGGGGATGAGATGAAGGGAATTCTGTACCAGGCCAGCCCTACCTTCTGCATGGAAAACCAAAGACCTCCATCCAAGAAAGAGAAATTCCCCAACCTTTGTGTCAGTTCCTAAGCCACAGATGAGATAGCCAGTCATTCTACCTGAGCCAGAATTTGCAAAGGCCTTTGCAAACCTGCCTCACAGCTCCCAAATTAATCTGACCACCCTCAATTTGCAAAGAAAGGAGCTGAGTCACAGAGGGTTTGACTCACAGGACCAAGGCCCATTAGTGGGAGAGCTGAAGGCAAGAGGCAAAGCTCCTGAATGCTTGTCCTAGGCTTGGGGAAGAGGCCACCCTGCCTCCTTATTGTGTCCATCAAGAAACAGACATCCAATTGTGACCTCCCCAACTTCCACAAAAGAGCAATTTGCTGCTTTGCCAACAGTGGGAGCTGAATAAATTGGCCCTTGTGCTCAGAGTATACTGAGCCCAATTCTCTGCATCAAGCTGAGAGCTTAGCTGAGAGCTTGCTTGTCAGCATGCTCGTCAGCCAGATCACATGCAGGTTGAATCCCTGGGGGGGGGGGGGGGGGGGGGGGGGGTAGGAAGTCCTCTCATTCATGCAACCAGGAATGGCTTGGTATGAAAGGGGGAGCCAGTAGCTTGGCAATTCCCTTAACGTTCTGAAATAAGAAAAGGAAAAATGCATGATGCATAAAATCCATATTTTTTAAAGGTAAATTAATTCTAATTTCTGAATCAGACATTTGGATTCACTGACTCTCCAGAAGCTTAAAGAAAGCATCAAAACACCTAATCAGTTTAATAGGACCCCCAGTTTGCTTAGCCAGCTTTTTGCCCAACATCCACATAGGTTATACAATGACATTACTGTTACCCAACAGACCAGATGTTTAGCAATAAATGAGCATTTTCTAAAAAAATTCTGGGACTCGGGGCGCCTGGGTGGCTCAGTCGTTAAGCGTCTGCCTTCGGCCCAGGTCATGATCCCAGAGTCCTGGGATCAAGCCCCGCATCGGGCTCCTTGCTCGGCAGGAAGCCTGCTTCTCCCGATACCATCCCTTTGCTTGTGTTTCTCTCTGTCAAATAAATAAAATCTTTAAAAAAAAAAAAAAAAAAAATTCTGGGACTCTAAGAACCAGTTCTTCAATGTTCTTTTGTATTTCATATCACCTGAAAGTGAGAAAAGAAGGTGGACCTGTGTGCTCTGAAACTGACCCTTTCTAACTCATTTCAAGGCAATTTGGATGCTACTTTAATGAGCTAGTTTATTCTCCCATTCAAAATCAAATGAGACTTTGTTGTCAGGGTTTTATTTCACTTTCTGGCTATTACTGAATAGCCATTTTTTTAAAGGAATAATGGATCATGAAAAGAAGACCAAAATCTCATGAAATCAACATTCACACACTCCCTTAGAAATTTACTGCCAAGTGTATACAGTGGGTGTCGTGGGAATGGAGGCATCTCTTTAAAAGCCCTTCTTTTTAAGTGTTGTAATCATTCTATGCAAATAAATGAAGCAGCATTTACTCTGGTCCTCCTCTGCCGCTTGAGACAGAGCGCCACAAAAGCTGCCCATGGTACTGGGGTCCTAGGCCAGCTGTTCCTGTCTCTGATTTGCTGCCCTGCTCCTCAGAGGCAGACTGCATTTGTTGCTGGAAAATCCCCAAACTTTACCTTGACTTTACTTTGAATGTATTCTGGAATTCTAAGAGGGTTGTCCTCCAGATATTTTAGCCAATGGGGGAAATGCCTCTATTTTGATTAGGCTCCCAGCAAACCAGCTCTTATATGCCTACTGTGGCCAGAAGGGCAGGTGCATGGAGGCAGTCCACTTATGGTGGCACTAGCCAGATCACATATGGCTTGGGCTGCTTCCTTGAGCTTCCATGGACCCTAGCAAGGAGGCAACAATTCAACCAGCATTTATTGAGAGCCTGTGTGCCAGGCTTGGTCTTAAGTGTGGGGGAACACAGTAATGAACAACAAAGACAAGGTCCTTGCTCTAGTGCAGTTTATTTTCTAGAAGGAGAAACAGACAGTAGACAATAAAACAATAAATAGATGTGACCACTGCAAGCACTGTTAGAACCCTGGTGAAAGGCAAATCAGATGAAACAAAAGTGAGTGACCTGTGTTACACTGGATTTCAAGGGATTCCTCTGTGGGGAGATGACAGTGGACCTCCCAGCAGCCCAGTGATGAAGGCAGAAGGGATAAAACATGTAAAGACAATGCAGATAGAATGGGTGGAGGGCAGACGTGCTTGTGGCCTTAGAGAAAGATCCATGAACTCTACCACAATCATCTCAGGCTGTTAGCCTTACAAGAAAAGGTACCTAGAAGACCAACTGAGACACAAAGAAGAGGGCCAAGTGTGGCCCTGGAGGCCATCTCACCCAACCTCTCGTTTTAAAATCAGAGAGCAAAGATCCAGAAAGACAAAGAGTGATTTGCCCTAAGTCACATGGCCTCAGCTAGGCGGGGCAAGCTTGGGAGCAGGGTGTGGGCTATGAGGACTAGTGAGATTCTAAAGCAGAGTAGCCTTTCTGGAACCTCTAAAAACACAGTAGGCTACTCACATCCAACAGGGAAAAAGGACCCTGAATTCTCATAAAAAATAACTACCTACATTGGTCAGGCCAGGCCAGGTTATGTTCCCATAACAGGAACTCCAAAATCTTAGCCACTTACAAGCAATGCAGATTGCTATCAAGGGTGAGCAGAAAAGGTCCCTTTATCAGAGTCAAGTTACTATCTTGAGTGCTCCTCAAAGGGGAGAGCACTGAAGCATCTCACACAGACAATGAAATACTCCAATTCAGAGGTGATACATGTCCCTTTGCTCACAACTCATTTGCCAGGTCCATTCAAATGATCTCTCCTGACCATCAGTGGGCTGAGACGTGCAGTCTACACAGACACACACCCAGGACAAAGAACGAGAAGTATTTGGCAAATCGGGCTCATGACCCAACACTGTGTTCTATGTTCTACAGGCTGTAACAGCAAATAGAAAACCCCCACAGGACCAAATGTCAGGCCTTTCTTTTTCCAACTCAGCAAGCTGAGGCATCACCCAGAATTAAATGAACCAGAAAACAGGATGAGGAGAGACAAACCCAAAAGGTGATCACTAATTGTTACTGTCAACAGTAGGAGGGAGGGGAAAATAATGGTTGGCTGAGGAGGAAGAATGCCAGGCTAAAAGCTGGAAGTCAGTTCCCAGGACTCTCAGGGGTTTGGATCCTCGATGTAAGAAGTCCTATCCTATTAATAAAAGGAACCCAAAAAAGTATCTTAATACATAGTTAGTAGTAGAAATTCTTCATGGTATTTTCTTTTAGGAGACAGCTTCAGGGGTGAGCAGGCTCCAGAAAGAGAGTCTTGGATGTAACAGAGAATCTGCTCACCTCAAGCCTTCTCTGAGCTTTTCCCTTGCCAGATAAGTCTATCTCAACAGGTAAACTAAGTCATGGGCATGGCCTAGAACACTATATACCAAAGTAACATCTACATGCTCATACTAACTTGACCCTGGCTTAGAAGCGGGCGTACACAGATGTGCTGCCTGTGGACACGTCGGCACCCACAGCCCACCTCAAGCTTACACCTCCTGCCTCTCCTGGCCTTCGGGATCTCGTGCCACCTGCCGCTGGTTGCACTGCTACTGTGTCTGGTGCAAGCCACAGAAAAATGCCGTGGACATACCTACACGCACACAACTTCTCCAGTAAGAGCTCACCCTAATAGCAACAGAGTGTGAACATGGAGGAATGGAATTATCTTCTGTTCTCTTGAGACTCAGCAGGAACTGTGACAAAGATTTTTGTGAACAAAGGCCACAGTGAGAGGAGGTTGAAAATTGAGTCCAAAAACCCAGCACTTCAAACTACACAAGAGAGTTCTGGTCACATGAACCCCAAGAATGCATTTGTTATCATCAAATCTTCAAAATCTGCCTGCTTTTCCCACACACATCACTCTCTTAGAATCCTCCTTACCAATGATGCCCTTCTAGAAGGAAAAGCAGTCCAAAATCAGGGAGACTTAATGGCTACTGAATTCTTCACCACTTTTCCATGGAAATTATGCAAAAGAGCTGGCTTTACAGCAGGATGTCAAAATGGCCTCTGCCCGCTGGACACTCTGTATGAAACACTGGAATTGTTCTTAAGGAAATTCTACCCAATGACCTTTTTCAGCACATAATTGGAGTGTGAGGTTTTCTTAAGCCCTGTGCTAAGATGGTTCTGGTATAAACTCACTGGCAATCTGAAATCTCCTGTGATTACTGGAGTTTGCTGTGCCACTGCTCAGAGTTCAAAAGGCAAGCAGGCGAACACCACTGGGCTTTGGGGACACACAGCACAGATGTGTTTGCCAAACTAAAACGCTTTCTCGTTAGAACTACACAAAATCTGTAATTACTGGTCTACTGAGGCTTTTGAGAGAATTCCTACCCATTTTCTTCACCTCACAAAGAACCCACAAGAGTTCACAGACCACCCCTACTCCCTGCCCCCATCTGGCTCAACTTGGTCAAGGCTTGTTTTAATCACATTAAAATGTCACGTCTGGAGGATAAACTCTTTCATGGGGTTGCACATACAGCCTTTACAGGGGATTTTAATGCTGATTCACAAGCTGTCTTCTGTTTGAGGTACGTTCAGTTTCTAGCCACTGGATTTCCCTCCCACCACCCCTCTCCTTTCCCCCTCTACATCACAGTTTTACCTCCAACCCCACTGACATTTGGTCTACATTTTCACCCCTTCCACAGCAGGAGAGGAAAATCCCCCTCATCACTGATGACGTAGCTCACTTCTTCCAGCAAGTCATCCATGAGCAGTGGATTCACCAGCTAAGAAATAATTGCTCAGGACTCGTGTACTCCTCCAGGCAGAGCCACTCAAACTTTCTCTCTTTATAAGGTCAACAACTCCCACCAAAATATCCCTACTCAGTGTCACTTTCCCTGTTGGAAACAAATACCTCTTTGCTAACATGAAAATGGGTAGTTATGGGTTACTGGTATAGAATATGATGTCATCACCACCCTGTTTGTAGCTAACAATTTTGAGGGCATACTCTATGTCAGGCACTAATCTGATCCTCTTCCTGTATCACCTCATTCAATACTAAAAAAAAAATGCATGAGAGGGAACTATTATTATTAGCCCACTTCACAGATGAGGACACTGAGGCCCAGGTAAAGGAGATAACTTGCCCAAGCTCATGCAAGCAGGTAGTGATAGAGTCAGGATAAAACTTGGGCATTTTGGCTCCAAAGCTCATTCTCTTAGCTGCATCTTTCCAAGTTGATCCACAGAAAAACACAAAAGACATCTTCCCAGAAAAGGATGCTCTCATGATCTGTGCTCCACCCATTTTCTACTTTCTCCTTCTTTCCTTCTGAGGAACAAAAGCACTCATCCAC
Source organism: Procyon lotor (assembly GCA_028646535.1). NCBI lineage: Eukaryota > Metazoa > Chordata > Mammalia > Carnivora > Procyonidae > Procyon > Procyon lotor. The sequence continues at coordinate 88,619,386 of CM053607.1, forward strand.
CTCACAGAATGGCAACAATCTCAATGAGGAAGAAGGGGGCCCAGCCTCAAGGCTAGCATAGCCTTGACTGCCATACCAAGTCTGGCTATCAGATTTCTATCCACCATCTGTGTGAAATGAAGGCAGGCAACCCCCAGCTTGCACAGTCCTGGGCTTCTCTGGGACATGTTGGGGGTCTTCATTAGTACATAGAGAGGCTTGCACCCTGAAGGAAAGACTGGCCAGCCCCCACTTCCTTTAAGACCAGGACGAACACCAAACCCTCTTCAAAGCCAGCTCTAAGTTCCCACATGGCTATTAAACGTATCCAGGACTGAGTCTGAGCTCCAACCTTGGCAGAATCAGGATGTGTGGTACAGTGCAAGTGACCAAACCTCTGTGACACTTGGTTATGTGGAGATCAAGCTGCTAGAGGCCTGCACAGAGCACATGAGGTAGAGCACAGGCCCCATCATGGTCCAACACGTGACGCTTCTTCCTCGGGACACTGCTGTTCTGTCCTCCTGGACCTGGCTCTGGTGAGTCCCACCATAAGGCTCTCCAAAACCCATAAGCTGCATGGCTCCTGACTGGTCCTGACTCTGTGACCTCTGACACTCTCTCTGGTTCCAGTTGGTATGTAACCTCATCCCTGACCTTTGCTTTACCTCTTTCATTCCCAGTACCACGTTCTCCTTCCCTGATCAACCTCCGCCCTTGGCTCAGCCATGCCAGCCCACCAGGTATGTATGCGCATGGAGCTCCTCCAGGGCACGAAGGCGATGACCACCAACCGTCTGAGGAGTAAACTCACAGAAGGTCCAAGGCAGAGTTACCTGAGTAGCTGATCTGTCTGGCACACCAAAAAAACACATCCAGTCTGTCCCACTCCTGGCTTATCTCCTGGACAAATCACGGCACTGCTCCCCTCACTCTCACACTCCGAGATTCTGGATAGTGTTTTATGGCTCACAGAATGAAGCTCAAACTCTTGCCGAGGTGCTCCAAACTATCCCCATCCTTTCCTTTGACCCTACTCTGGCTTTGCTCCCACTACACCTCTCTGCAGAGACCTGCAGCAGCCAAGGAGAAGCACGGCCATCAGCACGCCCGGCCTGCTTCAGGACTGCCTGCTTTCAGCTCACAGGCCAACTGCAGAGGGTCTCTAAATCCCTTCCCCTAAAGTACCCGATTCTCAGACACCAAAGAGTAGGGGCACATTTCACAGTGACAGGGCTAGGCGGCCGCAACACTTTTTTTTTAACCTTGGCGAGAGTTATTTTTGAGTTTGGACTACCTTAAAAGAAATGACCACTTTGTTTTGTCTGGCATCACCTTGACCTCTCCTTCAAGATGACTGTCCATCTTTGGTCCCTGAGGTGGCCCTACACTGTGGAATAACAAGTGTCCTCACATCCCTCCAGACTAGGCCAAAAACTCATCAAGGTCTGGAATGAGCCAGTAATAAAAACCTCCTAAAGCTAAAGTTGCTACAAGGGAGAGAACATTTATGAATGAGATTTTTCTCACTGCACCAACGTCAGGAAGTGAATCATTCAACCTCCCACCTGCCAGAAATTCCTCCCTTTAGATCTGCAAGGTTCACCCTCCAACAGTTTTCATATCTAGTAGAGGAATAGGAAGGCGGGTCCCCCTATGGTGGGTGTTAAAATAAACAGGCTCTGGCAGCATGAAGAACCTCTTTTCTCTAAGAAGAATCTGAGACAGAGAAAGAAGTGCATAGACATAACATGCAGGTTTTTATACACTGCCCTAATACATAAGTCAAACCCAATTTATAAATTATGACATGAATGCTAATACATGTCTCTATACAAAGCCATAAACCCTTTTAAAGGGGCGCCTGGGTGGCTCAGTGGGTTAAAGCCTCTCCTTCGGCTCAGGTCGTGATCTCAGGGTCCTGGGACTGAGCCCCAAGTCAGGCTCTCTGCTCAGCGGGGAGCCTCTTCCCCATTTCTCTCTGTCTGCCTCTCTGCCTACTTGGGATCTCTCTCTCTCTCTGTTAAATAAATAAATAAAATCTGAAAAAAACCTTTTTTAAAGTTATGCCATTATTCACTATAGGCTAGAAGACAGGAACTAAGAAAAAATCAAACATCATTGAATTTACAGATGCCGCAGGAACCTCCCAAGTCCTGTTTTTACAAATTCTTTGCTCAGAGACAAGTAGGTCCTGGCCCATACTTAGCAACTTCCAGACACTGATTCCTGTTTTCCCGCTCATTCCTGGAAATGGAGCTCAAATGAAAAATGAACCCCCTAAAAAAGAATCCATTTCCTTGCATTTATGTGTGTATTTACATTCCTTTAGGAAGGAAGCTTGTAAACTTCACTGAAAGCCAAAAGGACTTAGAAACCCAACAAAGATCGAGGACTTTTTTTTCTAAAAGGAGATCTCTGTCCATCCTTTAGGACAAAGAAGTAGATCAAATGGAGCCCATATGGATGTCCCTATATCCCACAGATTATTTACACCAGGAGAGACTCCAAAGAAATGTCTGCAATTTGTACTTTCAATGCTCAATTAGGACCGTAACTACATTATATTCAAACTATCTGGTTTAAACTCAAAAAAAGGATTAATTTGACACCTCCTTGTGCCAGGATTGTGTTCAGCATCAAAGATATAATTGGCATGCACCACCACAGCTATGTAGGCTATTAAAATATTGAAATTCTTCCATACTCTCCCACCCAATGTCCCCTCCTTTTGGAACCCCTGGATTTCCCCAATTCCTTCAACTGCCAAGTTAACATCTAGAAATGCGGAGGGCCCCCGTGATGTACCCACTGCTCAAAGTCAGTGTCTGTGTGTATTGACCAGGTCATAGCAACTATTAACATTTTGAATATCACCACTGGAAATAATGATGAACAAAAACGGGACCGGTTCTTCCTCTCTTTTCACTTAGTCTGTATTATTTAGGGTAGTTAATAGAAGCTGCTGCTGTGAGAAACAATCCCCAAATCTTTGTTACTTAATATAATAAAAGTTTGTTCTCATAGTCCCAGATAGCGAGTGTATCTGTCAGGACCCATGCTTTAACACGGATTACCTCACTCCCATGATATTCCATTGGCCAAAACCCAATCACATGGCCAACCGAACTACAAGAGGAGCTGGGAAACTTGGTCTTCCTCTGTGCCCAGTAAACAAGATTAGTCAACATCTAGCCATCTCTGGCACACAGTCTGAACTCAGAGCCTAGTACTGTGCAAGGCTATTCATCAAACCATCACACTAACAAGTGCAGAACGATACCTGTGACAAGCTTCTCCCTCACTCCATTAGCAGAGATCACCTGGAAGGCCCTGTATATTTCAGAGCTGTGCTTCTCAAAGGTGAGGTGCATCCAAAACCTGGACAACTTGCTAAAATCTGCTGGGCTGGCCCCCCACGCCGGCACTTCTGTTTCAGGAGATCTGGTGGAAGGCTTGAGCAAGTGATTTCTGAGAGGCTCCCAAGCGAAACCAGGAGGGCACTTTAATTTCCAAGCCAAAGTTTTTCTTGCCAAATCAGCAAAAAGGGCCTGAACCCAGAGTAACTCTCTCCTTTTCTCCACCTGGCATTTCTGAAGGGCTTCTCTCTGCTCTCTCAGATTTTCAGTTCCCCCATGGAGATTCTGGCACTTCGATGGTATTACTATCATCCCCAGGTCAAGTGGTTCCCCGGCCCTTCAAGGCTAATTGCACCTTACTAACAACAGCTGTCCTTAGGGCCCCCTTCTCTCACTCTGCCTGGGGTCCTTACCCAAAATCAGATCTCCCCTAAGATAAACAGGGCCACCAAGGCCACCCTCTGGGGAAGTCCTCTCCAACCAGACTCCTTTATTCTGGGGCTCTTGTCCTTTTCTCCCTCATACCAAAACCCTGTGTGCAACAGCCCTCACTTTCTTTCAGAATGTTTACTCTGGCCAAAAGGAAACATATTATTTTATTGTAACCAAGAACTAGCAAATCAAATTTTATCTGGAATATTTATTCTTAGTTTCTCTGAGAATACTGACTCCCTACAGATGTCGGTGAATGGTGGAAACACTGCTTGCTATATCCGTTTCATGTCCAGACTTCTTTGCTTGTGTATGTTCCACAGAGAGCCAATACAGGGGAGTCAGATTTGAGTCTAAAACAGCATGCTCTCTCCAGCAGCTCTATGACCCTGGGTCCCAGTTTTCTCATTGGTGAAATGGGGATAGCAATGCCAACCTCACAAAGCTCTTGTGGTGGCCAAATTAATTATAGGGAAGGCTCAAGCATAAACAAGACTGAACCCCAATCTGCAGCCTGGGGTGTAATCTTTAGGTATACCATACACAGAGATTAGGAGTCACTCGAGATGCATTATCAAAGTCAGGCACTGGCAGCATTAAATGCTGCATGAACAAATATGTTTGTACACCAGACCTCAACTCTAGCTGCGGGACCCAAGAGAAATCACTTAAACTCTCTCTGACTCTAGGGCCTGTGACACCACTACAAAAGGAAATTTAGTTACCATCTTAATGGTAAGACGGTACTTAATGGTAAGATGGTTACTTAACAGTAACCAAGAGCCAGTTACTGCCTGGCTATTCGTACCCGTTTTGCCTTTTGCAATCACGGTACCCGGAAATCTAAACACTGGTAATTACTTGAAATGTAATTTTTTTTATTAAAATTTTATTTTTTTATAAAATTTTTATTATTAAATTTTATTTAATAATAAAATTTATTAAATTCTAGGAATTTAATTCTAAATTCCGTTTTATTAAATTCTAGGAAGAGTTGACTTATGCCTTACTATAAAATTATTTGCTTTATTAAAAATTTGTGTTTTCTTCTGAGGGTATTCTGCAACTCAAAGGAAGGAAGATGAAATTCTTTGTGAACTTTTTGAAAAGAAGTATCCTATATATTCAAACCTATGATGATGTAAGCAAGCCCATCATACCAAAAAGTGAACTAAAAAGACTATTTGATACAAACTTGTTTCTCTAGTGGAAATATTTGTCTCCTAAGAAAGGTTTATCTGCAAGCAATACCCACTGCAATTTCAAATGGGAATTTGGTTTTGGGTTTTTGTTTTGTTTTAGTTGATTTACACCCAGGTGGGCCTGAACCTTCAAGTTTTAACCTGAGATCCAATCCCTAAATATTTAGAAAGGTTCTATAGCAACTTGAGGATTAAACATCACTACATTTCTGAGGAAAAAACTGACGTCGCTCATTTAATCCAAGGCTGACTTAGAGTAATATCCTCTCTCTGCCCTGCATGGAGCACCTGGACCACTTCACACGTGCTCCGAGAGCCTCCAAAATCTGAAATATCCCCAAGTGCGGCTGCTGCTGAAAGGAAATTAGGAGAGCTGATGCCATCCATCAGGAAATTGAGTATTTAGCATAATGTGCTTTTCCAGCTTCAAGAACTCTGGGAACGACATCTTTTTCACTCCATTAATGACAGGAAATGAATCACTCCACGCTTCAGTTGGCCAGCAATGGAAGTTCCATTTTTCCATTCTCAGGGAGTTAGCCTGCAGCAGGATTTCTCTCTCCTGAGGGTGGCACTAGAAAGGTCTCCCAATATTCAGAATGTCACAAAGGGCTTGGAGCAGACAGGGAAGGTTGGTACAGGTGAGCACGTGAGGAACACATGTCCACCAGGCTGGGAATTCAAAAACATGGTGCCCTGCACACTCTGTGGAACAATACATCGTCAGAAATTGGTGTGTGTGTGTGTGTGTTCTGTTTGTTCCCTGTCCCCCTCTGCCTCCCACAGTGATGAGACTTAAAAAACTCACGATCAGTCGTGATGCATAGCAAAAGGAGAATCTGCAGCACAGAATCTAGCAAACAATATTACATCACTAAGTGGATTCTAATGAGACTGAGTTCACACATTTTGTAATCCAGCTCCCTCTCTGCCACCATAAAGCACTCCTTATACCAGGGAAATCTGAGCAGGTCTTAAGTGTTTGTGGAGAAAAATAAGTTAGGGAGCAATTAAAAGAAAAGAGTATCATTGGCTAGCTCCTCAACAGGCCAGCCCTCTCCTTTAAAGACTCCGTGGGGTTTATCTCCTGTAATCTAAACAAATCAGCCCTCGGACTCATCCCATCCTACAAATTAATGATTTCTTCCATCCCAGTGTTTTTTTTCTCCTACTTCTCAGGAGCAGCTTTCACATACTATCACAGATTTTATGCAAGTACTTGATTGGGAGCAAAAATGCACACCCACAGAACAAAGAAGGGCTTGGTCACCCCTGTACAAACACAGAGCCATAGAAGGCTGGCTGGGGAAAACAGCATCCCATCCACAGAGGGAGCCTGTCCCCAAGCCACTGTTTAGCACATATTTCATATCAAATATTATCTCCTAAGTGGCAGTGTGGAGAGAAAACAAGCAGATGTGGTAGTTAAAGGGAATGCCTCCTAGGTGAAGAAGAGGATTCACATTTGCCGAAAAATGATTCCAGAACAAACACAAAAGACAACAAACCCCTAAACAACAGCACTGACTTAGAGAGAACTTAGGTTAATTACATATAAAAAGAGGGAAGTAGGGAGCAAGAGAGGGGAAAGAACAGAGAGGAAGAGAGGAACCAAGAGAAAAGAAAGACCTATAGCTATAAATTAGTTTCTGATATATTTCAAATGACAGGATCCTTTTTATTCTCTCCAAAGTATAAGCAGAATAATGGTTATTTTCTGATGTTGGTCAACCTTGATATTGAAAGTAGATTTGAATTTTCAAGAAAAGGGAGCACAAAGGGCACCAACATCCACACTGTTGTGTAAAGGTGAGCATCATTACCCAAAACAAGAGTTGCTACAAGGGACATGGGTGCCTATGTGAATGCTGTGGTGGTTTAAAAAAAAAAAAAAAAAATACAGCAACAACAGCAACATAGGCATTGGTCAGTTTAGTACTGAACCATGAATGTTAACCATACATAGATACATAGCTGAGAGAAGTTATTTCATTTCCAGCAACACTGATCTTCCAGGCTCTATTAGCTATGTGGGAGACACAAATATAAAGAAAACCATGATGTCCAGTTTAGAGGGGCACAGCCTAAAAAAGAAAAAATGCATTACAACATAATGCCATAAACACGGGGAATCCAGGAGGAATACATGTTCTGGGTCTTGAAAGACATGCATTAGTTCTCAAGGGGACAAAAAACAGTTAGTTCTCCAGGGGCAAACTGGGACAAGACTGTGAAAGGCTTTATATGAGACTCTAAAGGGGATGAACTTGGAGGACCTGTCAAGAGTTTACTCAGTGAAGTGATATGACTGTGTCTGCTTTTCAGAAAGAGATCTTCAACGGCAGTATGGAGGATGGGTTTGATGGGGGAGAGAAAGGAGAGAAAACAGGTAAAACTGTTTGTAAAAAAAAAAAAAAGCCCAAGCATAAAAGCCTGAAGGAGAACAAACTCAACAGGAACGGAGAGGTGGAAGACTGCTAGACAGAAGAAGTGGCAATATCAAGATATGGTGACCTCTTAGATGTCCGTTAGATGTCAGGTATCAAAATGATCCTAAGAACTCCATCTTGTGCTACCAGCAGAATGGTGGTGCCTGACTCAAAAGACTATGGAATAGAAACAGATGTTCCTATTTTGGCTTTGGTGGGGGTGGGAGTAGATATAAATTCATTTGGACATACTGAATCTGGGAAGACTTTGAGGTAATCAGATCAAGGTGTCCACAGGTAGGTGAAAGAAAGTTCTGGAGTTTAGGCAAAAGGAGGCAGGAGTCTGAAACCTAGACCTAAGTATCACTGGCATTCAGGCTATCTTCGAAGGCACAGTCAAGGAGGACATGTAAAGTGAGGGGAAGGTCAAGGATGGACTCCATGGGCACATGAAGGGAAGGCAGCTGATGGAGCTACCTGAAAGACAGGAACGTGGCTAGAGCTCCTGGTTGTGGAAGAACTCAGGCTCTAGCTTTGGGGCCTTAGGCCAAACTTTGACTCCTCAAGGCTCTCCTTTTCATCACTTAGATCCATGAGAAGAGTGTTTCCCTCTATCTGATTTTGTCATGAACAGTTAAGAAGTCATTTGTGAAAAATACAGAGCCTGGAAGGTGGCATTGATGTGTAATAGGGACACTACTTTCTGTCTCCGTCTCTTTGACAGCTTGGACTATGGCACAAGACTACACATACCCTTTGCATAATGTGTCAGTGATGAAGCACTATTAGCCTTTTCACCTCCACTGTCTCACTAGAGGCACCACCCCACTTCCGGCTTTGTGCCAGATCACATCGGCTACATGCGGTATCCTAAGCATCCCATGCTGCTAAGTGTTCTGTTCCAGAAGCTTTTTCTCTAAGCTTTTACAGCTTTCTGAAAGAATCGTGCTTTAGTCATCCCATGATGATGTATTTGCAAAACCCCGGGACAACTATGTATTTACCTGTTTCAGAAATGTGTAATCACTGGAGTCACATTGACCACAGATTATAATTTTGCCTCTGCCCCTTGCTAGCCACAAGACATCAGATACGTTACTCAAGTTTTGTGATTGCCAGTTTCCTTACCTGAAAAATAGGCATGATCCTTTAATTGGATGCTACTGGGTGCCAACCCTCCTTCTTAACAAGACCCCAGTTTTGCCAGGTATCCACTCCATCCCATGCAAGAGCCTCAGGGCAGCTAATCCCACTCTTTTTTTTTTTTTTTTTTTTTTAAGATTTTATTTATTTGACAGCGAGAAAGGGGACACAAGCAGAGGGAATGGTAGCGGGAGAAGCAGGCTTCCTGCAGAGCAGAGAGCCCGATGCGGGGCTCGATCCCAGACCCCTGGGATCTGACCTGAGCCACCCAGGCGCCCCAGCTAATCCCACTCTTAACTCCAGGAGGGAATCTGATTGATCTAAAAGTAATTATATTTGCTTTTTCATTCACTGATTCAGAAAGGGGCAAAATTCTGAACAACGAAACGTAAAGAAAAATCCACTGCAGACATTTGAGGAAATTATTCTCACTTGAGAGAGAGAGGCACACAAAGAAATGATCTCCCTCTGGACTTTGCTGTGTTTGAGTAGAATGTCTAGGACTACTGCCACCATCTTGCTTCTGCCTTGAGACTGAAACCAACGTAGGGGACGGCAGTTGAAAAACAAAGAGGGCTGCACTTAACATCTTGGATCAATGTATCAATCAACTCTGAAGACTGCTCTAATTCTGAACTTCCCATCATGAGAGAGAATGAGTTTTCTTATCATTTAAGCTAGCTTGCTTCTGGGATTTCAAATATTCAAACTGACAAAGTGGTGATATCCGCTTCATAGGACTGCAATGAAAATTAAACGGAACCCCGTGAAGTGCTCAGAGCATAGGAAGTACTCAGATATGCTACTACTGTAGTGGTTTATGAATTTCATTTCAGTTCACCCTCAGGTCAGTTATTCTTTGTAGGAAAGCTCCTTCTTTATGGTTCACCTTGGGAGAAACATCCTTTGAATACTATCTATTACTTTGTTCTATAGTCTTACAGTTGGTGAACCGTTACATTCATAAACGGAGTGCTCCCCGTATCACGTGCACTATGCTGAGCACATTTCCTGAGTTATCTCACTGAATCCTTTCAGTAATCCTGAATCAGGTGCTTGCTTTTAGTATCCCACTTAGTAGATGATAAAACTGTGGCTGAAGAAATGGGACCAAAACCTAGGCTTATATTTTCAAGCCTAATACTACTCTGCTTTATTATTCAATGTTGAAATGATCAATTTCACAGGCACCTGTGAAGGAACAGGAGGTGTCTCCCACCACTCATCCACGTATAAAAACTTTTGCAAATGGATACTCCTTGTCTGTGAAGCTCCAGATGGGGCCAGCTAAGGGACAGAGGATTAAGGAGGCTATTTTGACTTAACAGGTGAAGAAAACATCCTGAAAGAGCAGGAACGCAAATGCAAAAATGTACACGACTGAGCTGAGCTAAATGGTGACATCACTGTAAATGAGCATAGGCTCTGAAAACATTGTAAAGATGAGAAAAGGGAAGCAAGCTCCCTCTCTCCAGAAACACACACACACACACACACACACAAAACCTACGTGTATCTTACTTGAGCCTAGACAGTGGTATCAATAATGGAATATAGTTATTTCTGGTTAAAGTATGTTATATAGATATGTGTGGAGTCAGGGAAAGACAATTCAAAGAAACACAGTGATATTTTAACAAAGGTTTCTCTGGTAAAATCATCAATATTTTATTTATCTCCTTCGGATTTGTCCATACTTTCCAAATTTCCTAACCAAAATCATTTTAACTACATTAATTATACACTTATAAAAGTAATTACCCAAACAATTTTGTGTATTCATGTGCACATAGACACACACAGTTTCTATTAACCAAACTGTCTGCCAGGTCAATCCAGCTCTAATCAGTTCCTCTTTTCTTTGCCTGGCTTCTCCTCTTCTCTAGCCACTTGCCACATTTTTGCTCATTCCCTGCTTTTCTTCCATGAGGGAGTGAGCTCTTACCTTGAAGGGAGGGAAGCAGTCTAGAAATGCATCCTCACCCCACCTACTGTATGCCCCAAGGACCACGGAGCCAGGAAAGGAGATGCAACCCTGGGTGGGGGGCACTATAAGCATCTACAAGGCTCCACACTCAGTCTGGGTGAAAGCTAGCAGGTGAATGCCATCAGGGAACTATTCAAAGAGGTAAGTGGGAGAAAAAGGAAGGATTCTCTGAAACGGGACAGTATAACATTTCAAGATACCTATCAATCTTGCTATCAGAAAATACCCAACCAATTGATTCAGCATTTTCTCATGTTTTGGAATATGGAAGGAAAGAAGGGGAGGAGAAAGGAAAAGGGGGAAGGTCAACACAACAACGGATCTTCTTGTTTGAAATCAATTATCAGAGTTTAAAAAACCCAATTACCTTAACAGCTAGCTCCACAATTCTCTTTAGGATACTGTTTATTTATGAAAACAACAAGGTAGGTCATAAGGCTGTCCAGACAAGGGTTAGCAGGAGACAAGGCAACAACAGCTATGACATGAACAACATGGACTTTTAGGAAAAAGTGCACCCAATTTCCAAATGAGATTATGTAGTTTTCCGAGAAGTAAAGATATAAAATGTCCCTGAATCCCCAAAAACCTTGGTAAATCCTATTAAACGCAATCACACAGAGGCCTGGAGAAATAGTGGCAGTTGTATGGAATTCAAACAGAGTGAATTCTAGGTTGGAGTTGGCATGGGGGTTACATCCAGGTCCACAAGGATGAGAACCCCCCCTCCCCACCAAACTGAATTTACCAAGCAGAAGCAGGACACTGGATGGGGAAGTAACATCCATAGCAATCCCAACGGCTGACCTGCAAGGTTGCCTTGAGCTGGCGTTGATGAAACAGCTGAATCCTCGGAATAGTGGTCTGAAGAAGGAACCACTCTTACCTCCACGTTACAGAGGAAGAGGAGGCGGTCCAGACAGGCTGAGCACCTGCTCCACAGCCCATGCCCTGAATCACAGATCTGAGCTACCTCTCCTGAAAACAAGATATGTCCCCAGAAACTTAGAAAATGCTAATGGACTTTTCCTCACATTTTTGGGTCAAGGTGAGTTTCAAGGCAATCTTGTGTACTCACATCTAAAGCGGCAGGAGGGTGCCGGCTGACCTTTGTGTCAAGGCGAGAGAACACAGTAGTAATGTGTAGTCAGAAACCCCAGTTTTGCTTTCTAACTTCAATCTCCACAACCTTGGAAAAATTATCTTCTCTGATTCTCAGTCTTCCCGCCAATCAAGTAATGGTCTAATAAGAGATCCGTCTCCTACTATCACGTAACTAACAGATCAGTTACTCAGGGCCCAGCACATAAGAGCCCGAAAAAATAAAGTCTTTTACTTGTTCTCTGCAGTTAAAATCTATACTGATGCTGCAAGTGAACAGCTGGCCAGCAACAAACCTGTGCAGGCTGTCAGGTGCACCTTCTGTAAACGGAAAACATCTGCTTTACTTCAGAGGAGCCACTAGGTTTTCAGTCAAATAAAATAAACATGAGCCTAAAAAAATTTAAGAAAAATATGCATTCAAAAGGTCACTGTAATGCATGACTGTGTGAACTGAATATTAAAATGGAAACTAAAATGTTCCTGCCACTGTCTGAATATATTGTGATTAGTAACAATCTGAAATTTACACAGTATTGTTTTTCCAGTGATTAAAGTTTCTTATTCCAAGTTCAACACATATTTTGAAGCTTTGCTTTCTTTCTCCCAGCAGGACTTTTATAGATGAGCCTGAATTAATATTAAACAAACACATAACAAACCCGTATCACATTTTCAGCTGGAGGGGAAAAAAAAAAAGGAAGCCTCAATCAGTCAACGCACCTCTATACTTCTGGGTAGGCTGTAAATGTCAGCTGTTCTATTTAAACAGAAACAGAGGGTCTGTCTCAGCTCTCTATGGGAGCCAAGTGAGATGAGAAACCAGAGAAAAGATGATTGTTTCAAAAACTGTAATGCTGGGTGTACTTGGAGTTCTCAAAAAGCAGTAATCGCTGAACACCAAATTTTTAGCTATCAAAGAGCCCCTTTCAAGAGTTAAACCTCTTCCCACAAGAGCGCTTTGATAACATGTGATATGAATAGAAATGTTTCTATACATTTTCTTTCTTGAAATACTCTAGAGAAAATGCTAAAGCTGGTAAAAGAGAATCATGAAGTGGAAGGGAAATATTGTACAGTCCCAATTTTCAAAAATCATTGAAATGGGGGCACCTGGGTGACTCAGCGGGTTAAGCCTCTGCCTTCGGCTCAGGTCGTGATCTCGGGGTCCTGGAATCAAGCCCCGCATCGGGCTCTCTGCTAGGCAGGGTGCCTGCTTCCCCCCACACACCCCGTCTGCCTCTCTGCCTGCTTGTGATCTCTGTCAAATAAATAAATAAAATCTTTTAAAAAAATCATTGAAATGCATCCTTCATAAATAGCAAACCGAACTGTGGGGTCACATGCATTCATGCTGACACACACCTAAAATAAGATAACAAGTACAAAATGGAGTCCATGAATTTGTATCCACAAAATAATTCCTTTAAACAAAACTGCATTTGACATGTGTCAGATGGAGAAGAGCTTCAAGGAGGGAAGGAGGAAAGTAAGAAAGAAAAGAAATTCCATGGCTTTCAAAATTCCAAACGGCTTTAGTTCAACTTTTTATCCTCTAAAAACATGACAGCAGCTTCTAAGAGACACAGGAAGGTCTTACTATCACACCCTCGTGCCTCAGCAATGTGTGCAGAGCAGAGAGAAGCTAACCAGGAACAGTGGTGACCTAGCAGCTTCTTTGTGAGCTCACCCCACCCTGTGCCTCAGAACTGGACCTTCCCAGGTGCCATTTCAGGGAAACGGTTTTCCCATAATTGAAGGAAAGCAGAGTTAACGTCACCTAACAAACGCCACGTTGTGGTGATATCGGCAGAATCATCTTCCACCCCAACAATCACCCCCCCAAACGCACTCCTATTAAGAAGCCCACACTCTGTCCCTGAACATCCCTGGATCATGGTATTGCACTAAGAAGTTCAGATTCAGGGCAGAAGATAGTTCTCAGAATCTTCAGTAATCCCCTGCTAGGCAGGGCAAACTCCTTGGAACAAGAAATCTAAAGGAACAAAAGTCATGTTGAAAGTATTTTGAAACAGTTGAATCTTGTATATGTTGAACAGAGGATCATTTGATTGCATTTTGTTTCTTCAAATGCTCGTGGGCAGAATGGGCTTGATGTGCCACTTGGCGTGGGTGTTCCCAACAAGTTTACCCAGTATGAAAATCCACCCCAGGAACTCTCCTCCTCAAAATGAACACAACCCCTCCCATCTCCACCTTTTTCTGAGTTTCTACAGAGGTTAATAATTCGCTCATGTTCCTTGAGGCAGAGGGTATCCTGGAGGTATGAAAATGTTCACTCGCATACCCAAAGATTATGCCCTATTTACCTTTTCAATCACAATTATTTAAAAATGGGGACACTGAACCAAAAAAAAAAATGGGGACACTGAATGGGCAAATATGGGTGGAGGGCTGGAGGGAGGTGAAAGGGACCCAGCAGCAAAGGGTAAGAGCAAAAACTGCAGGGCTTCACAGTGCTGCTGCCTGAGCCCCTGCCAGGCTGGGATGAACAGGCACAGTCCGGATGATTATAGAGGCTGAAAACTACTATTTCCTACTTCTTAACTGTTTCCCCAAGACAGCCCATGTGCCACAGCATGTTCATAAACTGTTAAGATATTTAGGGACCCAGTTCAGGAGCTCTTAACATTTGGGGAGCCATGGACCACTCTAGGGAAAATGACAAAAGCAATGAGCTTTCTTCAGAAAAATGCCCATATGCACAAAGACATAACACACTGCCAACTACTTCAGATGGTTCAGAAGATCTTCGAAGCCCTCGGGATCATGACCAAAAGACAATGACCCAGCTGCCTCCCACCCACTGCTACCCCATCATAAAATGAGAACGCAGAGAGCCCATTGGGGATAATAATGCCTCTAATTCTGAGCAGCCAAAGTTGTCAGAGGGCCAAAGCTAGCCCCATTTCCCTCAATTCCTACAGCAGAATTCTTCCCCACTGCTTTGTGAATCCTTTTTTTTTTTTAATTATCTCACATCCAAGATAACTTACATAAAAAGTGTTATCTTTTGTTACTACTCAAGTCTCAAGAGGCCACAAAGCAAAATGTAAGAGATCTAGACAATTCAACAAGAGCATCCCTGCCTCTATAAACAAATTGAGTTGTTTCTGGTTTTTTGGTTTGTTTGATTTTAATTCTAGGGTATAAAACATTCTGATGAGAGTTCCCTAGATACTCTTAAAGAGAGCACCCCACTTATCCACATCAGACCTTGCTTGAACCATCTGCCACACACACAAGTGTGCTCATCTCATCGACTGCTGGGTGGACATCTTTTGGAAGGAGTTTCATCTTATTCTCATTAGTGTTCAGCTGAGAACTCTGTCCCCTTTCCCTCTCTCTATTCAGAACGTGGGCTGCCCTTCTTTCCAAATCAACGACAAACCTTCCAAGTTGTCATGGGGCCAAACCTCCCACTTGCCACTGACTAATGAATCCTCTGAAAATCTGGGCCCGAAGTGTAAGCTCTCCTAATGCAAAGGGCTCCTTTAGGAAATGAAGGATTTGGGAGGGCTCTCACAGAGCTTCGAAGCATGTAATATATCTTTATCACTTGGCTGGGGGTGCTAATCGAAAGTTACTGTGGACCAATATTTTTTGGATCCCTTTCTTTCTTCACTTTGTAAGAGGAAGGACTAGTCCTTAGAGAGACAAAGATTCTAGGAAAAAGCAGAACACCAGTTGCATAAAAAAATTTTTTCACCAAATATGCAGAATGCTAATTTTTTCAAGATTGTTCATTATCCGGGATGCTGTACTCATTGCCTAATGGGAGAATCAGCACAGAACAAGAATGCAGGTCCTAAGGCACTGGCTGGGTCTATCCCAAGGAGGGAATGTCCCAGTGCCAGGTCAGATCATTCCAGGCCACCACGGGTGACTATCCTAAGCCTGTGCTGTAACTTACAAGCTTTCACCCAATTCATGTGCCCTCTCACCCAGAGGCTTTTCACAGTTGCGAAGTTGCACACAGCAGAGCCCCCTTCTGGGGACCCGTCAGGAGACATGGGTTAAACCCCAGAGTCTGATTTGGCTCCAAAGTGCCAAATTCAGGAAGCTGCAAGAGACAGACCCATCCTTACCAACCTCAGAAGAGCCTGAAGACCGAAACACTCTGACATCATCCTCACTTCTGATCTGGAAGGCTGAGCACACATGCTGGTGCTGACCCGTCTCTGGCAAGGGGCAGAGGTGTCTGTGGCAGGCCTTCTCCAGCAGCACAGAAGAGCCGGTTTGGTTCCTGTGCACGGTCACATGGTGATGTGCATTCAAATGGCTCCTGGAGGTGCTGTCCCTGGCTGATCTTTCTGGAGCTCTCATGAAGCTGGCCACAACCTCCTAAGAGAGTATCTGAAGATCTCATCCTCAGCTCACAGAGGCCTTGGCCTCCATGAACATGAAGCCCACCCCCTGGTGCCTTCCCCAGTCTGTCTGGCTGACTATCTCCATCGGTCCCACGAGGTTCAAAATCCTGGACCATCTCCCTGTAAGTGGATATAGTATATAAAGATATAAACTGTATGACCTGCTCCCTTCAGGATCTTCCCTTTTCATTCTTAAGAGTCCACTTTTGGCAATTTCACTTCTAGATATAAGATCAAAAGAATTGGAAGCAGGGACCCGAACAGATACTTATACACCCATGTTCAAAGCAGCATTATTCACATGGCCCAAAGGAAGAAGCAACCCAAGGGTCTGTCAACAGATGAAGGGATAAGCAAAATCTGATATATACATAGAATGGAATATTATTCCACTTTGAAAAGGAAGGACATTCTGACACATGGCTACAACAGGGATGATTCATGCTGGAGGACATTATGGTAAGTGAAATAAGCCAGACACAGAGAGGCAAATACTGCGTGATTCCACTTATATGAGTTCCTTAAAGTACTCAAGTTTCTAGAGACAGAAAGTACGATGGTAGATGCCAGGAGCTGGGGCGGGTTGGGGCCGGGGAAGAGGGAAGTGGCGAGTTATTATTTAATGGGTACAGAGCTTCAGTTTAGAAAGATGACAAAGTTCTAGAGATGGATGGTAGTAATGGCTGCAGAATATTGTGAATGTCTTTTTTTTTTTTTTCAAAGATTTTATTTATTTGACAGAGAGAAACATAGCGAGAGAGGGAACACAAGCAGAGGGAATGGTAGCGGGAGAAGCAGGCTCCCTGATGAGCAGAGAGCCTGATGTGGGGCTCGATCCTAGGACTCTGGGATCATGACCTGGGCCTAAGGCAGACGCTTAACGACTGAGCCACCCAGGTGCCCCTATTGTGAATGTTTTTAATGTCACTGAACCATATAGTGCCAAACAGTTAAAATGGTACAATTTCCATGTAATTTACCCCAATTAAAAAAGTTTTTCAAGAGTCTATTTTTGGAAGCAAAACAAAACTGACAAAAAAATAAACCTAAGCGTCACCTTTTTGGAGCATACGTGCTGAATGCAATACTACCAAAATTGCAGACAGAAGTCACTTCTTGGACTTTCCTTCAGTGTTCACTCCGCTGTTGTGCCTCAACAGCTGCCCTCAAGCAGCTGGTGGCTCCTGGAGACCTCGGAGGCAGTGACATGGCTCCGAGAGCCAGAGCATCCCTGTAGGCCCTGGAAGATGTCATCTTTCCCACGTGTTCCTGCTGAAATAAGTATTCACAGCTTGATATTCTGAGAAAAAATTACATAAAAGCAATTTTCCTCAGTACTATTTCTGGACCTTATATGAGTCATTCACTGCCTTCCGAAGTGCTTGCATTGCTAATGAGGGCTTTCAGTGCACAATACAGCAAGACTCCTTCAACATTCTATTGGCATGAAGAATAAAGAAACTGCTGTTTCATTCTTAAGTTCATCCTGAAAGGTTAGATATAACCAGATGAAATAATCGACCACTCATATATACTAAGTACTTTATCTACAAAGCCAACCCCCCTGAGAAACACTGGCTCTGGGCATCTAGAAGCCCCATGCCTGCTTCAGTAATGTCTCATGCTTGTAAGAGCTCATCAGGCCAGTTATCAGAGAGACACATCCCTTAGAGATAAGTCCAGTTCACATGTGCAGAATGTGACACTGAGTATGACCACTGAGGTTTACAATGACAACCTTTATACCTGTTGTGAGTTTGAAGGACCTCAAGGCTGAAAGTCTCCTAAAAGATGAGTAAGAAGTCACCCTAGATGGACCAGAGTCCAAACACTTCTCACAGACAGCCTGTTCACAGGACAACCCATTACCAAAGGCACCCGTCAGCATCTGCTTCTTCCTCCCTGCCTCCCTGGAGGAGTGAAATAAGCCTGTATGTGAGGTCACTAGGAAGAGTATCCACACCTTCCCATGCAGAATTCCATCAGACTCCTTTGCAGAAACACGGAAACAGTGACACACCAAGACATTAAAGAGTGGGATGCTAGGCTACTTTTAGGGGCTTGAAGCCTTGCTTTGCTTCCCCTCCACTTGTACTCTAAATCCTCAAAACTCAAGCAGCATCCATTTGCTGAAAGGTACTTAGATACCTTGGCCTATTCAATGAAGGAACACAAGACCAAGGCAGCAACCGGCCAAAAAGAGAACACCTTCCTCCTCCTCCTTCCTCTCTAAATGACCTGTGTGACAGAAGAGCATCTTGTTATGAAAGAAGCAAATGATGCTTGTGAAAGAGAACTTCCACTTCTGGTTAGTTCCCCTGACAATGGGCTGTTTTCTCCTCTTGTCCACGTGGACACTGTCTTATTGACGGTTTTCTTTCTCTTCCCTTTGGATTGTCCTGCCACTTAAAAGAACATCCTTTCAGGAGTCACTTCTGTTACTGACACCAAAGCTACCCTTCCCTCCCCTATCCCCATGTCTGTTGATTTCTTATGCTATCAGACAAAGAGCCAATACCAGAGATTAGGTCTGGTTCCAGAGAAGTTCAGTAACTTTCCCAAGGTCACACAGCTTAATTATTGACAGACAGTTAGGGACCTATCATTTTTCTTACCACTCTATGCCATTATCTCTCACACAGCGCCTGAATCTTAGTCACTCAATCACTATTTGATATAATAAATGAGTGCTTGTCATATTTTACATGAAGCCAATCATTCTGCTTCTTGATGCAAGGTAAGAGAGGGAACAGAAATCCAAACTATTTTTATTAGTATTCACTTGACCAGCAAATGAGAGGAACAGAGGCCTGGAGCTAAAGGTCCTGAGGGTGCACTCTATCTCAGTATGACAGTGGCCCTTCCCGTCACCTGCAGGTCTGGATGCCATCAGTTGTGGATGAGGATCTTACCTGGCCTTTGATCCTATGTGGGGAAATTATGAAATTATGTGTGCACACACACACATGTGTGTGCATATACGTGTTGGAGAGAGAGAGAGGGCAGGGGCAAAAGCACAAAGACTGACCTGAGTAGGTGGGTAGGGCAGATGGTGAGAAAGAACAGGGGTGTGTGCCCTGATGGTGCCACCATGTCCCTCTGGGACAAGATGGGTGACATAAGCTGTCATGCCACATTTGCAGGTGACAGTGAAGGTGAAGCAGAGCAAAATCTTTGTCACTGTTATGAAATCCTGAACCCCATCAATCAATCCCCTTACCCTCTAGACTAGGAAAACCTGAGCCACAGTTAAG
Source organism: Procyon lotor (assembly GCA_028646535.1). NCBI lineage: Eukaryota > Metazoa > Chordata > Mammalia > Carnivora > Procyonidae > Procyon > Procyon lotor. The sequence goes on from CM053607.1 coordinate 88,638,663, forward strand.
GCCGCCTCCACCTACCGGTAAGCAGGTGGAGCGCACAAAAGCTGCTTTCCTGATGTTGAAAATGACCCTCAACAGGCAACAACCATTCACAGCAAGAACAGCATAGGGCTCGACTCTTTTGGGGGTCAATGACCGCTCCCTGGCCTACTGGAGGCTCAAGTGGGCCCTGGGCTCTGCTGTGTGCCTGACAGAGGAGGCTGGGGCCTCGCTTGTTTGCTGCAGTTCGGCACGTGAATAAAAAAGCTTTTGAGCATTTTCAGAGGCCATGTGTCATCTGACTCAAGAATGATACTACGGTTTTCAATCTAATTTACCATCAACTATACTACAAGGTCCTTTCCAAACCTCAGTGTCTTAAAATGGACAAAAGCGTTCCCTTCTGTCTTTCTTTGCCAAAGAATATCAGGAAGAGGCCACCGTTGGTACAGTCTTATTCTCTGCCAAAGGGATGACAAAGTATTGTAAGCTTATCTCCTAGCTCTTTTGTAAGAACAAAATCAATGCAACAAAGGCAGGAGGGGGCCCTTTGTGACCCACTCTCAAATTTTCTCATTCCTCTATACTGGTCTTTTATTTGAGGTCACAGGGCCTTGAAATCCTCTGAACAGAGGTAGCAAAATTAAAAGCATGTTAAAGGTGGCTCAGACCTAAGGAAAACAAAAATTACAAGTTGTGGTTAAATTCTCACAAGGAATGTTATCCAAAGACCTTATTATATTTTCAAGTACAGAATCATGTCTGACACATAGATGTTCAAAAGTATTTCTTTCATTTAAAGCTTCACAAAAGCAGCATGTCACAGTGGAAATGAAAAGATATCAGAGAAAAGTTTTCTTCTATGCAGAGACATGAGCAGAGAAATGGATAAGACAAAGCTTTTAAGTGGGCTCCACTGGGCGCCCAGCCTGGCTAAAGTAGCGCCAGCAAAACCTCAAATGGCTCTATCAGCATGTTGACATTCAGTAACTTTTCACACTTCAAAATCTATGACAAGCTTATCTCATTCAAACTACTACAACCCTTAAAACCAACAAAACTCTCCAAACAGGTGGCTAAGAAGGAGCAAAATGTTTTAAAACCACAAGAAGTGTGAGAAAATGGAAATCTAGATAGATAGATAGATGATAGATAGATAGATAGATAGATAGATAGATAGATAGATAGATAGATAGATGATAGATGTTTGAACTTGAATATATGGTTCTTTGCAGACTTTGCAACCATTCTACATCACTTTACATCAAGGTGCAAAGGAAATAAGGATGGCCTCAGAGAGCACATGAGGAAACTAAGACCGAGTCTAGGGCTCCTGACCAAATGTCAGACCTTTAGATCTAGAAAGAACCCTCAGGTACCTCCCCTTCCAAATTCTAAGCGACATCCAGAAATGCTCTAAGGCAATGTTTAATACCTACAGCCCATGAGCCAAATCCAGCCTACTGCCTGTTTTAACATGGCCTACAAGCTAAGAATGGTTTTTAAAATCAAAATAGTATTTTATCAAAAGTAAAAATAACATTAAATTAAAATGTTTCAGTGTTGATTAAATAAAGTTTTATTGGAACATGGCCCCACTTGTTCATTTACATGTTGATTATGGCAGAGTTTCAGTTATAATGGCACAGCTAGATAGTTACAACAGTTATCTCATGGCCCACAAAGCCTAAGATATTCACTATCTGGCTATATACAAAAAAAGTTCCCCATCTCTCTAAGATCACAGAAGGGAAAGACTGAAGAACAGGGAACATTCTGGGTACCCCTTCCCAGGACCATGAGGAAAGGGACCTGTTTTCCCTATTAAAGATTCCCTCACCAAAGCAAGAACCTGGACACCATGGTGCTCTTGGATACTAAGGCCTAAGACAAATGACTCTATCATGGCATTCTGACCCTACTGTTCATTTCCAAGGTTGTGCAGTCATTACAGTAAATGATCTGTGCATTTTCAGCTCCTGCACTCAGGCCTCCCCTATTATCTCATGGCAAATAACAGACTGTAATCACACAAACGTGTCACTACATCAGCCAAACACTGAGAAGAAAAAAAAAAAGGCAAATAGTCTCCCAGTTTGAGGCACAGAGCTGAGTAATCTGTCAGACATACCACACATCCCCAGGTCAGACCTCTGGACTCGCCTCAATGACTAAAGAACCTTCCCAAGATATGAAATATTTGGACTGAATTTAACGCTCCCCTCTTTGTATAATGTTCAGATCAACTGTCAAACAAGTCTGGATCTCAGGAGGGCTGGCATTCATCTACTGACTGTCCCGAAGAGCTTCACACCCAAGCACTCAGTGCTTCTCAGAGCTCAGAGAATGTTGCCCCATTCGAGGGGACAATGGGAAGACAATGTGGGATTGTTGACCAACAACAAGTTTGATTCATCTCTTTGTTAAAACGAGTCTGGAAATGAAAAGCTGCTGCATCTGGGTGTGCTGGGAAGTCAGCACAATTACCATTGTTTATAGCCCTGTTTGTTGTGGCTGCTCCATGTGCACAGATTTGGCAAGGGGGAGATTTCCATATTAAAGGCATTCTTCTGAGTGTTTGGTGGTTGAGTCTCCAGTTACATAAATCTTTGCCTGCCATGCTCCTGGACTTAAAAGCCCAGCTTGGAGTGATTTGGGGATGGGAGAGCACACAGAGTGGCCAGTGTCTTGAGTGTGAGGATGAAGAGTCATCTTGAAACGAAGGGAAAAGGCCAAAGGAGCACCTGGACGTGGAAGACACGTGCCAACACAGTTCCAGCTTACAACATGAATTTTTCCAAGAAAAAGCATTCCAAAAAATCCAATCAGCACTTTGGAAATGCGTGACTTCTAAGTCTCAAATAAAAAGTTCTGAATCTCTTTGGGAAGGAAGGAAGGGAGAGACAGAGGGACAGTGGGAGGGAGGAAACGAGTGACTGAAGTTTTTGTTGGTATGCCACACAGGCAAGGCTAAATAGGAGTACAGGAGATGGGGGTGGCACCCATTTTGTAGCATACACACACCTATTTATTCAATCAAACACTAATCTAGGCACTACTATGAAGAGATTTGCAGACTGAATTAAAATCCGTAACTCAATGATTTTCAGATTATCTTGGCAGGCCTGGTTTAATCAGTGGCAGCCCTGTGAGGAAGCCTCAGGCCCTCCATGAGCCACCTTCCAACTTGCATCTGATCTACTATTGCTGGGCCTGCTCAGGATCTCCCCTCCCTGCCCACCTAGAAGAGCTTCCGACTGTGTCTGGGCGATTCCAACCGGCTCTCCATCTTCCCCCCCCAACCCTGTCAGACTGCCTGCCCAGTGATTTCAGTTTGCACAATCCTTTAAACCAATCCCTTCTAGTAACATCTACCTCCTACCAGTTCCTCCCGCCACTCCTGCCGCATCTGACTTATACACAGGGCAAGCTAATCTGGTGGCCATGCAAATCAGCACAAGATCACTGGCCTGTGGCATTATAAAGTTCACCAGCAAAATTTTTCCTAACTTTTTTCTACCTCCACCCGATCTAAGGGACATACATTTCTGTCAAAATCATGGCTCACTCAGGCTACTATTCTCAGTAAGGCAGTTGGTAGGGAACTGCAACAGAAACTCTAGATACTCTCAGAGGTACTGCTATCTTCCTTCCATACCTCAGCTGAGACTCTCTGCAACAAAGTGCCTGTGTGGGGCAGGCACAGGCAGTTGGCTCTCATTTCTTTCTTTGATACTGTGTCCACTCAAGGGTGTATCCAGGTAGGAGAATGCCAGAACCTGCCAATGACTGAATCATCAAAGAACCACAAATCTTGATTCAGCACAAGCTCTTCTCTATTACCTGCCACTGCCCCCATAATGCGAAGCCTGTGAAGAGGAACAATTAGGACTCGCCAGGGCATTATTTGTTTGTTGGTAATACCTTGAGTTATCTACTCAAGAAATTATCTGTTGAAAACTTTTTTCTATAGTGTTAGCTAACCTGTATCCTACCGCTCCCACTCGGCCTTGGGGCAGAAACTGAAGAGGGTAAAGGTTTGCATGTTAAGCTAGGGGACCATTTGGCCTTCAACACCAGTCCATCTAGGGAGCCTCAGGTTTCCTAGGGAAGGACACAGAGGACCTCTCGGTGGTAGAAGAGAAGTGGGATAAAAGAAGGGAGAAGGACACCAAGGGATGGACAAGAGCCCCATTTCTTTCTGCTTCCCCATCCAATTTCTAGAAGGCCCATTCAGGGGGGGGGCTTCAGAATGCAGATGTGGGCCTCCGAAGCTGGAAACTCTTAGGTTTGGTTTTGTGTTCGTGTCAGGTACGGTCAGATCAGCAGGCCCTTAGAAACACAATTTAGGGGTTTTCTGCTTATCGTTTATTTCAGAAAAGACCAAGAATAATTTGACAAACAAGTACTGTGTTTTTAATGATACCCTCATTTAAAATCTTACGTGGGTTAAGACTCAGGGCACACAGTTCCTATCAAAACCCATTAACCCTGTCTTTCTGCATCAGACAAAGCACATGACTGCAAGTGACAGAGTGATCACTGAAAATAACATCTGTTCCTCTTTCCGAGCCCTGCTTATGCGGACACCAATGGGCTAAACTTGCTGCCCCACTCAGTAATATTGCAGAAACAATATTTTTATATTTTCTTTATGAAAATGCTTTCTTTTATAGAACCTTTATCTTTAGCAAAAACTATTTCTTTTGGGACAAGACTATAGGATAATATCAATTTATAATTGAGAACAAACTTTTGGCAAAGAGTGAAGATTTTTGCTTGGCTGGATCAAGTTACTGGAAAGTTTTAAAAAAAGGAAAGAAGGAAAACATCTGAGACAAGGCACTCCTTTGTGTTTGGTTGATTCAAAATCAACTTTATATCAAAGGAGGGAGAAATGAAACTGATCATGTTGGTACAATTCCTGAAAGGAAAGAGACCGTTTTTACCAATTAAAAATATATTTGTAAACAGATATTTTCTCTGTTTCACACACACACACACACACACACACACACACACACACACACACATATAAACACATACACACACACAAACACCCCCTACATGTCAGGCTCACCAAAAGTGACAAGAGTACTATGTTCAGATAACTAGGCTTCTGCCTCTTTCACAATGAAAAAAAATGAACACGATTACAAAAATAATTCCTAAGCCTATTAACCTCAAGTTTATGAACATTCCTATAAAATTGGCATTATGTCCCATTAATGTATATGTGAACCAAAAATTGAGACACAGTGTCTGACACATGGGATTTGCAGGGAAAAGGATGACAGTCGCAGGAAATCCTGGACATGTGGTTGCTGTATGGATGCCACATGTGAAACAGCACCAATTTTTTAAAGTTCTTCACTTGTAAAAATTGTGTTCCACTTAGTTCTTACATCACGTCACCCTCAAGGGCCTAAAATATTACTAGCCATGCAGCACGGCTCAATATGCATGGAAGACACTTTATGGTTTATGAAGTATTTTTACATTTCTTATTTAATCATCAGAAGGACCTTGAGGAGCACCTGGGTGGCTCAGTTGGTTGAGGATCTGACTTTCAATTTCGGCTCAGGTCATGATCTCAGGGTGGTGAACTGAGCCCAGTGTCTAGCTCCCTGCTCAGCACAGAATCTGCTTGATGTATTCTCTTTCCTCTTTCCACCCCTCACCCTAATCATGCTCGCTCGCTCGCACAGGCACGCTAAAACAAATGAGGGGCCACCTGGATGGCTCAGCTGGGTAAGTGTCTGCCTGTACCGTGGGTGATGATCCCAGAGTCCTGGAAATAAGCTGTGCGTCAGGCTCCCTGCTCAGCCGGGAGTCTGCCTGTCCCTCTGACTCTGCCCCGCCCCCCTGCTTGTGTGTGCACTCTTTTCTCGCTCTTCCTATTTCAAGTAAATAAATAAAATCTTTAAAATAAATAAATAAACAAATAAATAAATCTTCTTTTTTAAAAAGTACTTTGAAATGAAAGCAAAGAAGCTGTTATGACTATACCCATTCGATTGGAAGTACTATTAAATTCCCCATTTTGTTGTTACAGGAAAAGAGACTAGATGTGAAAGGTCATATAAACAGCAAGAGGCAGAGCTAAAACGGCAACACTCACTGGTCACCAAACTGATTCGAGGAATTGCTCTCTGTTACCTATGTTATTGACAAAGATAAAAACTGAAATACTGTTGACGTGGTTTTATGTGCAATCCCAGGTACTTTGGCTCTGAGCACACAGTGGGACTGGCTCTCTGTGAAAGAATCCGGCAGAAAACACAAGTCTTTAAATCATTCCAATTTTCCCCAAAACCCCAACTTTAGGAGGCTTCCCTAAAGGAAATCCCAAGTCTAACAATGGTGGACTGACTAAATTATTTTGCATCCATACAACAGAATACTCTGGCCATTAGTAACTTCAAATAATATTTAAAGACAGAAAAAAAAAACCTCTTGATAAAATATTAAGTGACAAAACAGGATATGAACCTTGACTGAAGAATGCATTTGTTAAAAATCAGAAACAAGGCAATACAGGGAAATGTTAGTAGCAGTGATCTTTGGGCAACATGCTATGGTGACTTTTATTTCCCTTTATGCTTTTGTTTATTTTTCAAATTTTCCTATGATCAAAAAATAGTCTTCCTTTTTCCCCACTGAAATAAGGAAGATGCCTAGGCCTGACCTCTAGGATCTCATATACCAATAATTTTCAGCAAGTGAAATCATGGATGTTCTATGATGAGAATGGCCCAGATGACATGAGGCTGAGAGGCCGTACAGGGGACACTGGGCCACAGCCGCTCCAGAGCAGTGGGTGGTAAGGAGGGACTGCAAGACGGGCATGACCAGGGGAGGGAGAGCAGAAGGAGGGACTCAGTGCTCCATTTGCCTCCAGGCCAACAGAGTACAAGGGGTTTTGGAAATGGAGTTGGAGGCAGTGACAGGATGAGCCAGGAAGAGGAAGCTATAATATCTCTAGGCTTTCCTGAGTCTGAGACAACTTACCCTATAGACATTATCAAGCAAGCTTCTAAGGAAAAAAGTAGAGAAGCTGAGCAGTAGAGAAATGGGGGAATGCACCCTTGAGCACTTCCACCCTCCTCAGCTTTTTCAAATTCCAAAGATGTCCTGTTTCACAGCCACCGTTTTCTAAATCCTGACAAACAGGTCCCTAGGCCATCAGCCTACACATTCTGCAGAAGAGAGACCTGAAAGAAGGAGGCATACTCAAAGCTCTGGCCCAGACACATCCCCTCACTACTCCCTTTTCTACCCAGTGACCTTCTGCATACCTTTTAGCTATTTCCTTCTTCCTCTCCACCACTTGCCACCCCTGGTTCTCTGATCCTTGTGTGACCTAAACTATGCATGGGCTTGGGGGTAGGGACCCTCTACTAAGTACTTCTAGATTCTTAACTATAAGCTCTACCAGCCCATAGATACTTCCCCATCAATGGAAGGGAACTTCACCTTCTGGGTCTACAAGACAGGTACAAAATGGAAAGGATTCTGCCATCCACTTTACTACTCTGCCCACACTAGGACCTTTTTCCATGGCACTGAGTGCCAGCAAAAAGATGTTTGTTGATAACAAACAAGGCAAAATTAGACCAGGCCTCTCCAGACTTGCCACATGAAGAGAATAGTGCGGTCAGAAGCCAGCAGGGTCAGATGAAGCTATCTCCTATGTCTTACAACACTGCAGCTGGCATGAGGGCAGTTCAACATAATACACGGAGCAAACCTGCTTCAAATCCCTGCTGAGAGTATTCTCTTGGACAAGCTAGTTAGTTTATCTAAACCTTGACTTCCTTACCTTTTAATGAAAAAATACAAACACCTTACATAGATGGTGTAAGAAAGACTACAAGACAAAATGTATAAAGTATACTTAAATACAGTTTCTAGAACACAGAATTTATCCAATTAATGGTGGCACATAGGAAGGTAGATGCAAAACAAGGACTGAAATCCTTAACTCTTACAGAAACACCCTATACCATTCTCTCCATTTGTTATTGGCTTTTTTAGGGAAATTAGGGAGGATTGACAGGCTAGATGATAGTTTATATTTTCACCATGTTTCTTTGTGGTTTTGTTTGATATTCACATTAGAGAAGTAGGCTGATACAGAGGTCAACTTAATGACATATTTGAAGATTAAAGGGGATAGGGAATAAAATATAATACATAAGATACATAAAATATAATACATGAAGTTTGAGGACACTTCAGAAATAAGTAGAGTTAATAATACGTATCCAGGTGGGGGTGCAACCACATTAACTACTATGAGAACCAAAAACAGATATTGTAAGAAAACTATATAGCAATATCCTTCATGAACAGAAATGCAACAACCCTTAACAAAACATGAACTGCACTCACAATATGTAATAGAGTAATATAGTATCACCACGTGAGATTAATCCCAGGAAGGAAAAATTGATTCAACATTTGAAAAGCAATCAGTATAGTTATCTGTCAGCAAACTAAGTAAGAAATACCGTATCATCACCTGAATAGATGTAGAAATAGAACTGATAAAATGTTACATCTATTCATGATAAAAGCTCCCAGCAAACAATGAATTGGAAGGAACTTCCTCATATTCACAAAGGATATCTATGGGAAATCTACAGCTAACAGCAGACTTAATGTTGAAAGAATGAATATTTTTTTGACTAAGGGAAAAGCAAGAAGGTTCACTCTCACTATCCCTATTCAACGTTTTACTATAGGTCCTAGTCAGTGCAATAAAGAAAGAAAAATAAAACAAAAGAAATAAAAGGCATCTATATTGGAGCAGGAGAAAGAAAACTGCCTGCATATGATTTTCTACACAGGAGAATCTTACAGAACTCACACGCACAAAAACAGGCTATTAGAACTAATAAGTGAATTTATTTAGCAAGGTCTCAGAAGACAAGACTAGTATTTTCTAAAAGTTATCATTTCCATATATCAAAAATGAATTATAAATTGATTTCAATTATAAATTGAGAAATTTTTAAGAGGATTTGTAAAAAGACCTACGTAAATGGAGAGCTAAAATATGTCCAGAAAAATGAAGACCCAGTATTGCTAAGACACCAATTCTCTCCAAATTAAGATATAATTTCATGACAAACCCAGTGAAAATCCCAGGACTTTTTTGAAGTAATTGACAAGGCCACTCTATAAGTTTTATGAAAAAGCAAAAGACCTGAAAAAGCCAAAACACTTTAGAAAAAAGGATGTTTTAGCAAATCTAACTTGTCCTCCTTTGTGTCTCTACTTTCACATGATTACCACACTCTCAATACTTCTGACACATAAGATATGTGGGTTTTCTCCACACCAAGCAATTCTTGGCAACACTAGCTGGGTATTGTACGATTTACTTCAATTCCAACACTATCTATTTGGATGGATAACCCCTCTTAACCTGGGGGTTAAGAGCTCAGGCCCACAAGACCACCCCTCCTCTTGCTTCCCACTTCAGATGTCAATCACAAGTCCCACATTGTCACCTATACATATAACTGACCAGCCATAAAGTAGAGTTCCCACAATTACTTCCTTGAGTTCAATAATTTACTATTAATAATTGTCAAAATCTGGAACAACCCAAGTGAATATCAACTGGAAGGTAGATTAGGTGTGGTACACGTGAATATTGGAACACTACTTGGTCATAAAAAAGGAACAAACTATAATACATAAAACAACAAGGATGAATCTCATAAACACTACTTTATGTGAAAGAAGATACGAAAGGCTCCTATTTTTATGACATTGTACAACCTAACCTATAAGAAATTTCATCATCTCTTTTTTCTATATCTCCTCGTTTTTGCCCTTTCTTTGCCAACCTGGTCTGTAGCAACTTAATATCCAAGTACCAACTTCAAGCTCTGAAGTCAGAAAGACCTAGAGTGAGACCTCTTCTCACTTGACCATCTTCATGGGGACTGAACAAGTGAGTTCTCTCTGAACTCTCACCATCACACCCAGTGGTAAGCCTGCCCAGAGAGGGAAGCAGAACCTCTCTAACAGCATTAGAGACTGCTACTTGCCCACCCAAGAGCCATTCTCCCTTCCTCCTTAGTAACAGACACCTATGTAGTTAGACACTGTAATGTGCCCAGCTCAAAAACCACATTTACAAACCTCCCTTACAGTTACAGGCAGGCCATGAGATTTCAGGAGAAGTTATTAGGGAATGTTTCAGGGAAAGACCCTGAAAATAAGTTGATTACAGGTGCCTTTACCTACCTCCTTTCCTTCTTCCTTGTGTCTGTAAGGCAGAAGTGATGGATGGAGCTCCAACAGCCATCTCCTGACAGTGAGGTGACCTTGAATATGGAAGGCATGCAATAACAGAGGAACAAAAAAAGACAGAAAAGGCCTGGCTTCCTAATGATGATGGAGTCACTGTACTCGTTCTGGACTGCTTGCTTCTATTTTACATAAAAGGGACAAAAAGGGTGCCACTGTTTAATTTTGAGTCTCTGTTAGTAGCAGTCAAAAGCAATTCCTCAACGGGTTGCCTGGGTGGCTCAGTGGGTAGCAGCCTCTGCCTTCCGCTCAGGTCAAGATCTCAGGGTCCTGGGATCAAGCCCCACATCGGGCTCTCTGCTCAGCAGGAAGCCTGCTTCCCCTTCTCTCTCTGCCTGTCTCTCTGCCCACTTGTCATCTCTCTCTGTCAAATAAATAAATAAAATATTTAAAAAAAAAAACAATTCCTAAATGACTCAATGATGTAGTTAACTTTAGAAAATGATACTGTAAACTGTAAAGTTAAAAATAAAAAAATTGTTGATAGCTTGATTTTTCCCTTGGTTAAGCTTTCTGAGAGAAATGAGAAATATCTCATTTCTATTTCTATTACTTTAATTCACTAATGTTTGCTCTCTTTTTTTTTAAGTTAAACTGTAAATGGATAGAAATGTACAAGTTATAAGTCACATCATTCTGTTTGCCCAGAATTGTAGGAAAAGAATATCCAGCCCTGTTACTTATTCCAAATCAGGACTAAGTTACCTTAGTAACAAGACCCTGAGATCATGACCTGAGCTGAAGGCAGAGGCCTTAACCCACTGAGCCACTAGGCGCCCCTCAGCATAATGCTTTATAGCTCCATCCACATCATTGGAAATGACAAGATTTCACTCTTTTTATGGCCAAGTAATATTCCTTCATGTCTGTGTATGTGTGTGTTTATTCACTTATCAGTCAATGAACATTTGGGCTCTTTCCATAATTAGACTATTGTTGATAATGATGCTATATAAATACTGGGGTGCATGTATGCCTTTGAATTAGCATTTTTTTGTCCTTTAAGTAAATACTCAGTAGTGCAATTGCTGGACCATGGGGTCGTTCTGACTTTATGAAGAACCTCCATACTATTTTCTAGACTGGCTATAGTTATCAAGATAGTATGGTACTGGCACAAAAACAGAGAGAGAGATCAATAGAACAGAAAACCCAGAAATGAACCCACAACTAAATATTTTTCTAAAACTACTATTTCAGTTTATCTAGAAAAATTGTAATGGTAACATTGGGCCTGCATTCCTCCATGGCCACATGACTGCTGGAGCTGATTGCCTCTACTACACAGCTCACTGACTTCCTAACCCAACCATGTTCATTCTCATGAGTTAAATGCCTGACAATACAGACATCCGAATCTGCCAGAAGTGGTAGCAATCACAAAGATGTCCACTCAAACCACCATCCTTTCTGCCCTCTACCACATCACAGGCTCCTTCAGTACTCTAATACAGGAGTGAAGTTAAACATACCATTTGCACTTATTCTACTCATTGATAGATGAATAGATTGCATGTGAAATGGAAAATTTAATCTATCAATTACATGAAACCAAGTAATGGGAGAAGGAGGCCAAGGAGACACAGAAAGACAGAGAGACAGACAGACACAAACACACACACGCATACACACACTTCCAATCTATGATAACCTGACCAGATTCAGTTAAGTTCATTTGTTCCCCTTTATAAATTGAATGAAATGAATTCGTGGGAATAAACAAAAGTATAAATCATGCACTTTAATGCTATTAAGTGCTAATTAATGTTTAAATGTATTTCTTTATTCTAAGAGAATTTGAGCCAGCTTACTCTTACATGTAAAGTCAAATATTAAATTAACTTAATTATCAAATAAATAGCTAATGGGAACAAACTGTTGGGAGAGCATGTTGAAACAGGCACTCTCATATTGCAGATCAGAGTACAAAGTGGTACAACACCTGCACAGGGAAATTTGGGAAAACCTACTAAAATTCTAGATGAATTTACCATTTAGACCCCAAAGAACCCACTTCTAGGAATCTATTTTGAAAATACCCCTGCGTGAGTGGGAAACAACATACGCATAAGTATATTAAGTATCTGTTGCTGGATTATAAATATGGCAACCAACCATCCTAGTCTGTACAGGACTGTGGGGTTTACCCAAACTCAGAACTTTCAGCACTAAAACTAAAACAGACCCACAAAAACTGGGACTGCTGGTAATCCTAGAAACAAATTGCTCTAAAATTTAGAAAACATAGGCAATAAGCTCCTTGACAAAGGTCGTGGCAATAATTTTTATAATCTGATACCAAAACCAAAAGTAACAAAAGCAAAAATAAACAAGGACTACATCAAACTAAAGATTAAAAAAAAAGATAAAAAATAAAAAACAAAGAGCTTCTGCACAGCAAAAGAAACCATCAACAAAATGAAAAGGCAACCTACCAAATGGGAGAAAATATTTACAAATCATATATCTGATAAGGGATTAATATCCAAAACATATAAATTCATACGATTCTATAGAAAAAAAGGCACAAAAAATCTAATTAAAAAATGAGAAGATCTGAACATACATTTTCCCAAAGACGACAAAGAAATGGCCAAGAGACATATAAAGATGCTCAACATTACTAATCATCAGGGAAATGCAAACCAAAACCACAATGAGGTATCACTTCACACCATGGCCATCCTCAAAAGAAACAAGAAATAGCAAGCACTAGTGAGACTATGGAGGAAGGGGAACACCTGTACAATACTGATGGCAATGGAAATTGGCACAGCCACTGTGGAAAACAGAATGGAGATTCCTCAAAAAATTAAAAATAGAACCACCAAGTGATCCAACAACTCCACTTCTAGGTATGTGTCCAAAGGAAAAAAAACACAAACTCAAAAAAGATAGCTGCACCAACCCCCACATGTGCAATGCAGCATTATTTACAACCACCAAGACATGGATAAATAAAGAAAACATGGTGTATATATACAAAAGAAGATTACTCAGCCATAAAAAAGAATGAAATCTTTCCATTTGCAACAACATGGATAGACCTTGACGGTATTATGCTAAGTAAAATAAGTCAGAGAGAGACAAACACTGTTGTGTAATCTAAAACAAAAAACAAATGTACAAATAGCAACAAAAAATAAACTGAAAGATACAGAGAACAGATTGGTGGTTGCCAGAGGCAGGGGTGTGGGGGGTGGGAGGAATGGGTGAAGGAAATCAAAAGATACGAACTTCCGGTAATAAAATAAAGAAGTCATGGGGATGCAGTACACAGCATGGCGACTACAATGTATATTTGAAATGTTAATATTACCTTACTACATATTTGAAAGTTGTTAAGAGTTCATTGTAAAAGTTAATACAGAAAAAAATGTGTAACTAGGGAGGGTGATGGATGTTAACTAAATTTGTTATGGTGGTCATTTTGCACCCCATACAGCTATCAAATCATTACGTTGTACATCTGAAACTAATATAACATTAGATGTCAGTTTGACCTCAATAAAGAAAGAACAAAGGAACTATCAGGGCTAAAACCAGAACAGCCGCAGGCAAATGATGCTGTTGGTCATCCCAGTAACAAAATGCCCTAAGACAATGTATTTTTTTTTTTTAATCTAACAGTTCCTGTGCATCAGGACACCAGGCCCAGTTTTGTTGTACCTCAGCTTCACAGCCTCTCACAAGGCTGCAATCCAAGTTTCAGAGAGGGGAGAGGTCTCCTCTGAATGTTCAATTACAGGAGGACTCACTTCGAAGCTCACTTGTGTGATGAGAGGCAGAATTCACTTCCTCAGGGCTGTTGGAATAAAGGCTTCAGCTACTTGCTGGCTGTGGGCTGAAGACCACCCCCAGTTCCTCCCCATGAGGACCTCTCCAGCATGGCTGCTTGTTTCATCAAAACCAACAAAAGAGAGTTTTCTAGCAAAACAGAAGTCATATTTTTTTTTTTGACCCAGTCACAGAAGTGACAGCCCTTCAACACTGTCATATTCCAGTGGTTAGAAGGGAAGGGACTTACCTAACACCAGGAGGTACAAATCACCTGGAGCCAGCGAAGACTATGACCCCTCGCCTAGGTGGATCTAACATATATGTGTTCTTTTCAAATCTTCTCAACTCCCACGTCCTGCTCTAGCTAACACCACAGGAGAAGCCCCAGGTAGTGATCAACTTGACATAGGTACAACCTGGCAGTGCTCTCCTTCAAGCCTGTGACAGTGGGTGATACAGATCATGGTATTGTGACGGTAACAGATGGGCAGCAGTAGAATGCTTCTTGATTTTTATGGGGAAAAAAAAAAAAGTAAGAGCTGGCGGGCAGAAAGTTGAAATCAGAAGCCATAACAGAAAAATCATAGCACTCCACCAGGGTTCCAGTTAAATTAGTTCATAGACCCAGAGCCCACTGACTGAAGGGGAGGTTATATTCGTTGAAAAATAGCCCCACAAGACTATTATAAGTATATACAGTAAACATTCCTTCCCCATCCTTCCCCAAAGTGACCTGTGGCCACTTCTCACAGTAACTGTACAGGAGAAAGGAAAACACTGAGATGTTTTGACCTTACACTGCTACCAAGAAATCATAAATGTCACTTACTACTATTCTCTGGTTAGAAAATAAAGTATGGATAACAGGAGGGGCGCCTGGGTGGCTCAGTGGGTTAAAGCCTCTGCCTTTGGCTCGGGTCATGATCTCAGAGTCCTGGGATCCAGGCCCACATCCGGCTCTCTGCTCAGCGGGGAGCCTGCTTCCCCGCTCTCTCTGCCTGCCTTTCTGCCTACTTGGGATCTCTCTCTCTCTCTCTGTCAAATAAATAAAATATTTTTTTTTAAATATGGATAACAAGTAATAAGGGCAATTCTGGTCCAAATCTATCTCATAGTAGACTCATTAATTATTTCTCCAGTAACTGAGTTTATAATGGGGATAAACTTAGAAGATGGAAACCCTCAAACTACCTCCCTGAATTCTGAAGTTAGAACCTTTATAATAAGGGCCAAGTGGGAGATCATTGTGACATTTATTGTTCTTAACAGCAAAGCATAATCAGGTAACACCCATTTTCTTCCTGGGCATCATTTGAGATGAGGCTGAAAATCCTAAAGACAGATTGTGTCCTCTGGGTGTGATCTGAGGCACAGTAGGCAGGTCTCCGGCCCCTAAGTAAGTCTTCCACCCCCTTGTCTATCTTTGCAAAGAAGGGAGACAATTTAACAGGCCATTGTACTCTCTAAACCACCCATCACAGGATTTTTTTTAGCCTGAGCTAGATACTCTCACTTACAAGATGACCATTAGTCACAAGTGGTGTACCCGGAAGGATGCAGAGCAGAACCCCAGGGCACTAGCAGGGGGAGCCAGAGACTGCCTTCAGTGAAAGCCCATATATTAGCCCACAAGCCATTCAGCACTGACTTCTCCCCAGGGACAGCTCAAGTACAAGGAATAAGATCCATAATAGCCAAGCACAGGAGCTAACCTGGCTTAAAATCCTCAGTTCCCAAAGGAGCCAATACCCCCTGTAACAAGCCCCTAGACATAGCTTTCATCACCTCTACAGGACACCCATTACACAAGTCACCACAGTTACGAAAGCCCAAAGCATGATCCCCTTAGCAGGAATTTATGGTTCTTTATGTTCTTCCCACTCCAGATTCAATTCCCCACTCAAGGGTCATTTTTATCATCAGCAATATAGTAGAGTTTGCATGAAGAGGTTGCCAAAGTAACAGAGCTTTACGGTTAACCAAAGGGCAAGTTCTTATGCAGACGCAAAAGGTTTACCCTTTAACCTACCCATCCTTACACGAAAGACAACAGATTTTGCTCTTGAGGAAGGAGCTACTGCGGCTACAGGTATTCCAGTATCTTTGGGGGAACTGTGCAGAAAGTCACAGACGTAGGGAGAGGAATTCCAGAACCAACTTTATCTCCTCCACTTGTTTTTCTGCAACAAGCTCTACTTGAAGTATGAGATCAATGTGTTTTTTTTTTATCGATGGATTACCTGTTTCAAATAGGGAGGCTACTGTTGCAAACTCCAGCCAAATCTTAGGGCTTCAGCAGAAAGCCAGAGACTTAGGCGCATGGGACTATTAAAGGACACCCATGTTATCTACTCTCTACTAAGCCCTTCTGATCACACAGCAGGACAGTCTCATCCAGGGTCCAGAAAGTCACCTACCAAACCACCTGGTAGGCTCACCCTGGGTGGGAATCAGGAGCAGTTCTCCTTAACCTCTGGGATCTCCACTAGCTCCCATGTAGGCCCGTATGCCTAATGACACAGGTCCTGGGGCAGCAAGGACCTCTCACCTGTAACGGTTCCTCTGTCGGGCCCCTGAGCCCAAAGGCCCCTTTAACTCGCTGCTCCCTTTTGTAGTGCACCCTCTTTCCCTCACCCAGATTTTGTCACTTGGCTTCATTATTCCATGTCCCCTAGGACAGAGCTGGAGAGTTCTGGGTCCATATGGATGAAGGGCAGAATGAAGGTCAAGCATTTATTTACACAGCAGTCAAATCGTTTTCCTAATGAGAGTGAGCAGCTCCATAAAAATCTCCTGCTCCATTTGGCCCAAAGGATCTCTTTTTTCTCCCCCTTTAAGTTACATTAAGAACAGGTCCTCTTCTGTCCTCTTAGCCTCATGGGTGTCATACCCCAGGGGATGGGGGAAAGGCAAAGAATTCATTCCACACATAAATGCTTCCAACTTTCCAGAAGCCTGCTTGGTTTGTTCCAAAAAGTGAACATCCACAGAAAAAAGGTTCTGCCCGAAAGAAGATCTCACCTTCTCCCAAGGGTGCAGAGCAGGCAAACTCTTCATGGAGACTCATGTTGTCATCTTCAGGCTCTGCTCTGTCCTCCTTGTGGCCAAAATCTCCCTATGCAACTTGTGGCCAGCCCAATGGAGAAAACTTGGTTCTTTTCTTCTGCAGCAAGTCAATATGTGTCCTTAATGATTTTAGTGACACTTTGGTCAACTGTCCAGAGAGCCAAGAACAGGCTCTGCGGGGAGGGTAGGGAGCTGGCATCTACGGGCCAAGAAGTGCTGTGCAGTGATTCCTTCATGACTATGTTTAGGGGGAGAGGAAATATAGGGCAAAGTACGAGAAGACAGAGCGGGGAGCTAGGGAAAGAGAACAGATGTTGTAGAAGATACTCTTTCATGTTTCCTGTGCACCAGAAATCTGCAGATGTATGCTGGCAGGGCTACAGTCAGAGAGCAGAGGGAGGCTGGGATTTACACATCTGGAAGTCATTTGGCAGGGGCAGAGTTCAAACGCTTTCTGCTTCAGCTGCTCTTAGACGTACCTTGCCATGTGGGCCGTTGCTGAGTGAGGGGCCAGCAGTCCCTCTGGCCTCACTCTGGTGGAAGCCCTACCTAAGCTGGTAGGTTTTCCTCCTCTGTATCATTTCAGTCATACGGAAAAGCTGAAATAATTATAAAAAGAGAGAAGGGGAACAGGGAGGGAGGGGAGCAAAGAGGAGAACGCACCACAACTGAGAGCAGCCTGGCTGGAAATCAAGAAACAAAATGTACTTGGACCAAATCCAGAGCATGAGTTAACTTGAGAGCAAAGAACACCATTCAGGGGGGATATGGGGGGGGGGGGGCTTCTCTGCAGCATAGTAACACCCAGGGATCATGCTCACACCACATTTACTTTTCTCAGAAATCTCTGTACATTTTTGCCTTCACTGATTTTAGGAATGTAGAGGACTCTTGATCCTGAGGGAATTACTCCCTTTGGAAGGATTTATGGGGTTCTGTAAAGAGAGAAAGCAGGGTCTCTTAGGGCTTGGTCATCACCCCACTGACCTGCAGCCTCCGGTTGCCATCCTGAGATATGGTCCTCCCTCTCAGAAGGGGGCAAGGTCAACTCGGGTGTTTTGCTTCCCTTAGAGGAGAAACATATCTTTAGGGTGAAATCGTGTCCCAGCTCAAAGTTCCCGCCATGATCAGCTCTGCAGACCATATTGCTTGCAGCTGCTGGCAGCCTTAGTGTGGAACTTCACACAGCCCCGTGTGGTGAGTGGAACTGGCAAGGGTGGGGGTTATGGTAATCAATTTAAAGGCTCCGGGGCATCCCCAGGTTGGCTAATGCAGCCCAAGACCTCAGACAGATCAGAGTCCACCAGGGAGGACAACAGAGCACTTGAAGAGATGAGCAACAAAATACAACCAAATATAATAAATGCCAACTCTGAGATAAAACAAGTTTAGACGGATTTCCTCATAATTCTCACCCCCTCAAACACGCTTAACTTCCTATACTCACTAATTTGATGGATATCTCTGTCATCCCCATGGCTGCCCAAGACATAAATGTTCACTTCTCCCACTTCATCACCCTATGTGCCCAATTTGGCCCCAGGTCCTGATGTTATGCTCGTCACATCTCTCGAACATGTCCACCCCTGAATCCCAGCACTCTTGGTATCTCTAGCCTGAACCATGGTAGCTGCCACCAAATTGGTCTCCCTTCTTCCAGTCTTGACCCTTGAATCTATTCTCTGAGTTCCTTCCTAAAATATAAATTTGAGTGCGTCCTTTCTTTAAAGGGTTCAGTGAATTCCCCACAGCTTTCAGGTCAACGTTCAGTCTCCTAACCATGAGATATAAAATCTTTACAATCTGGTTTTTGTCCAACCTTCCAAACTTCATCTTCAGGGTTGTGCTGGTAAATGCTGAATAACCAGATCTCCAGACACACCATGTGTTAATCTTCTAGACACATTTCCCCTAGAATAACAAGGAACTTCTACCAACTTCCTGGTCACACCCTAATCTCTCCTTCACTTGAGCCTCTGCACATATTTCTCTCTCTCTGCCCAGAAGGATCTTCTTCCCTCTTCCCTAGTCACCCTTCAAGACCTATCTCCTCCCAAGAAGTCACCCCATAGCAAGCACAGTGGCCATGAAAATGCTGCACTATAATCGTGTGCTGTAGGGCCTGGTGCTCGAGCCAGGCACCAGTGAGAGCAGGCACTATTTTCATCTCTGCACCATTCTGCCTTACACAATGCCTGGCACACAGCAGCTACTTAGCAATCATTGAATCAAAGATTGCAAACAGGGGCGCCTGGGTGGCTCAGTCGTTGAGCGTCTGCCTTCAGCTCAGGCCATGATCCCAGGGTCCTGGGATCGAGCCCCGCATCGGGCTCTCTGCTCGGCAGGAAGCCTGCTTCTCCCGCTACCATTCCCTCTGCTTGTGTTCCCTCTCTGGCTGTGTTTCTCTCTGTCAAATAAATAAAAATCTTTAAAAAAAAAAAAAACAAAGATTGCAAACAGTGCTAGTTTTTAATTTACTATTTATACTCTACCCTCTTGTGCTATAGGCCTTCCATGGCTCTGAGGACTACACAGAGTAGCCAGAGAAGACTTCTTGCAATAGAGTTGCCAGATTTAGCAAACTAAAATATAGGATGTCCAGTTAAATCTGAATTTGATATAAACAATGAGTAATTTTTTTAGTATAAGTATATCCCATACAATATTTGATAAATACTTACAGTAACAAAATATTTATCTGAAGTGCACATTTAACTGGGTGTCCTGTAGTTTATCTGGCAAGCCTATCTTTTGAGGAGGCTGCATCTGAGCAATAACTTGATAAATGAGTCAGGTTTAGAGAGGACAAAGAGGAAGGGGGCTGGTTCTTCTCACTGGAGACTGGCGGGAGGGGCCATGATCAAAGAGCACAGAGAATGGAAAGTTACAAGGAATTTTCAGATTGGTCTGGCAAAAAGGTGATGTCTGTGCTCAGGAAGGATGAGAAACTGAACACGAAAAAAGACACTGAAATTGAAGTGACCTGAGAGGAGAGAAAAGTAATTATTCAGGCATCTGTCTGAGTTTTTAATAAAAATAATATTATTATAAAGTAATATTATTATAAAATAATATTATTTAATAATAATTTGTCTGAGTTTTTAAGTCCTGATCTGGCCTAGACGTGACTGGAGGAAAGGACAGGAAGAATGGGAAGATTACTAAATGGGGGGTGGGGGGTGAGGATAAAAGGGAGAATCTAAGGAATCCTCGAAGACTGAAGACTCAAGAGAAGAAGCCAGACTGGGAGGGGCCAGCAAGGAGGGTGAGCTTCATTTACACAAAGCAACTTCCTATGACAGTAAAATGCGCAGCAGAGTTGGAGATGGGGTGCTAGGGCCCGGGGTGACAATGATGGTGGAGTGACCCTGTATATATGACTGGGGTAGTTTGCAAGCGCTCTCTGTTGCTTACACGACACAGAACCCTATCCCAGGCAGCACAGGAGAACCCTAACATGACGCTGTGCTCAATACTCCAAATTCCAGAGCTTCTCAAGAGTCCTCCAGGCCACCGAGGGGACGTCTCGCTCTTTGCTTCCTGACAGAATGATTGATGTCGTTCACCGTAAGACGTTCCTAAGATGGAAAGGAGCATTTTCCCAGTAAGTTACCTACATATGTTGTTAAACCCAAATGTAATAGAGTTCAAATCCAATCCTGAACAGAGCCAAGTTCTTATGGACATGAAACTGGCAGAGGCAGTCTGTAGAAATAATAGATATGAAAGTGCTTTGAAAATTATAATGTACTATACAAGAATATTACTATGCACACAAACTGAATATCTCCCAGATAAATGAAAATAAATGCCCAGACACTTAAAACTACATTTGTATACTGCCAAATATCTGGATATCTCAAGACAATCAAATCCAAACCTTTCCTTGACATTCCCTATGTCCTCTCATCTTTCTCATAAACGCCAGTCACCACCATCCATCAAATTCCATAAGCTATACCTTATTTTGTGTTTTCTCTGACTACCCACCAAAAAGTACAAGCCTGTAGGGCAAAAATTGATATATTTACTTTTCAAAGGGATGGCTGCGTCTGCATAGATATACCTTGGTAGCTCAAGAGTGTCCTGAAAAGACAAATATGAAAAAAAATCTCCAAATCACAACAGCCATTGTCCCATAACTGGGCATCCAACTGTCATGCAGGCATATTAGGGGATACTGTCCATGTGAACAATTTGTCCTCACAACTAGACAATTGTAGGCCAGTGCCTAGATCCTTCCTGGTAGAGGATAGTACAGGCATGCTGGGTGACCCATGAGAGCTCATTTCCCTCCTTGCTAAGCTGGGCTCTTTGGTATTTCCTCTCATACCCCAAGAGGCCTCAGAGCCTCACCCCACCCCCACTGAGGATTGACTCATCAGACACCATGTGGACCATGCTTTTCTCATCGTCCTGGGATATTGCATTTGTTTCCAACACCAGAAAAGAGCCATATTTGAATTCAGATTCCAGAAACCAGCATGTCACTTGAGCCTATGGTTCTTTTTGCACAGTTCAATCCCCTGTCTCTGGAGCAATCCTAACTGCCTTAGAGTGTTGACTGGACACTGCCTTGCACATGCTGTTGTACAGAGCAAATGGAAGAGAAAGGATTCCTGCTCAGCTTCCCAGCATGAACTGGCAACCCCGATACAGACAAACACAAGGAGTACACTGCAGGTGAAGCTCAGATGAGCCTTGAAAGACATCCAGCTGCACTCTTCAACCCAGCTGGTATGTGTCCTGGTTAAACAACGGAACAGACTGGCAAGTCTTGGAGAACCCAGTGCTAAAGTCCAAAAAACTGTCAGGTCTGTGTCTGCTTGCTCTCCCTGGGAAGAAGGAGGCTGCGGGAAAAAGGATTCAGTAGCAGGATGTCAGAAAAGATAGAGGGGTCCTGAGATAGACCCTACTCAAGAGGGGACTCTTTCTTGGAGTCTAGTGCCAAGGAGATGGATGGAAATAAGCAGGGACAGGACGGCCCCAAGGCCCACAGGGGGCAAACTAGAGAACCGGAGGAAGTCACGGGCGGTAGTACTTGAACTCCCAACAGGTCACGGTGATAGGAAACCTGCTGCTCTTCGTACCATTCCTCGCTTGACAACTCTGTGTCCTCTCTCACCCATGTCGGTCATACGGCCACCTACAAGGCAGCTCGAGAGGAGGCTCCCCTGCTGTCTCCTTCTAACACAGCAGACTGCCTCCTGCAAGTCCTCCCCTTCCTCTGTAAGGCCATCCAACCTTACGAAGCCTATCAACCCTTTCTCTCTTCCATGCTGGTCCTCAGTTGATTCACTGCAGTATTCCTTGGCCTCCTAATTACCACCAGACGTGAAGCTGATAGGTCGGGCTATACAGACAGTATTACTGCCAGATCCTCTTCCTTTCATTGTCTGGCAGCCTGTCTCCTTTTAAGCCCTAATCCTTTTTGCCATTTTTGACCTAGTTTCCATTATTTTATATTTTTCCATATTAAGTTAAATAAGCCACTTGTCAACCTGCATATGTCTTATTGGATCCAGTTCTTCTTTTGTGACTCAAATGAATGCCTGATGGAGGGGGAAAAAAATTACACCGGCCAGTACTAGAGATTTATCCACTTTCTTAACTTACAACATAAAGGATTAGATGGAAACCTCTTTTAAAAATTCTGGTGATGTTCCTTAACAAGGCAAAGCTGTGCTGTAACTCATTACCCTCCTACTCTCTGCTGTCTTCAGACAGACCAATGTGTTTAAATATATAAAAAAATATGAAACGTGTGGATAAAGCCCTCCTTACAAGTGTTAAATCTAGCCATTTCTGAATTTAAAAAATGCTAACAGTTGATGAATGTGTTCCACAGATAAGGAAGAAGGAGTAATTGAACAAGAGAAGAAAAGAAGAATGAGGAATGAAGAGTTTAACAACAATAATTAGACACTCATTTAAAAGGCCTAATTAATCCCCCCCTCCTAGTCTTAAGCCCCAAATAACTGTATGTGAGACTAGGCAAAAGCCTAAGAAGCATGCTGTGGAAAATATTATTTATTGAAACATATATGGCATGACCACAGGTACAAGTGAACAAAGACACATCTAGTGATAAATAACCCACACACTGGTCCACTG
Organism: Procyon lotor; assembly: GCA_028646535.1. Classification (NCBI taxonomy): domain Eukaryota; kingdom Metazoa; phylum Chordata; class Mammalia; order Carnivora; family Procyonidae; genus Procyon; species Procyon lotor. Next base: position 88,661,925 of record CM053607.1, read on the forward strand.
CCTCTTTCTGGGTCTATTTCACAAGGAATCTCACGTACTGCTTCTATACCACAAAACCTTAGCACCAAACCAAACTTTTAAAGGCTCTTGCTATTGCTTTAATATTCTCTAGCATGCTTATCCATCATATAGGGAGACATTAGGACTACTTAGGGGTGTTTTCAGGTACTATTCTTAGCCTGCTTTTCTTTTCTAAAATCAAATAGCCTCACAGCTAACAAACTGAAACTGGGGAGCAGTGGGACTCTCAGGGATTACACCCAGAAATACTCATGTCAGTGTGGTTTTATAATCCTGGTAAGAAGTGATACTGCCTTGCCCTGACTGGTGGAACTTGCATTGTAAAATCCAGAGATGACATTTGGGAAAAGTGAGAAATAAGCAAATTGATTGGTTTTGACCCGCCAAGAAGATGAACTGATGGTTATCCAATCCTCATTGAATGATAGATTCTATTTTAAAAGAATTTTTTGAACATAATATTCTTTTAAAGATTTATTTATTTTATGTTTTAGAGAAAGAAAGAGGGTTGGGGAGGGGAAGAGGGAGAGAGAGAATCTCAAGCAGACTCCCCGGTGAGAGCAGAGCCTGATGCTGGGCTTGCTGGGCTTGATCTCAGGACACTGAGATCATGACCTGAACCAGAATCAAGAGTTGGACACTTAACCAACTGAGCCACCCAGGTGCCCCTAAAGGAATATTTTTAAATTACTGATAAAATACCAATAGTAAAAAATAAAATAAATAACAGGAATCGCTGTGACAAAAATATGCTATGCAATTTTTATGCATTATTTTAATACAACTATCTATTGGACAGGTATTATTATCATGTACATTTTATAGAGGGAAACCTAAGGTTTAGTTAACTAACCAATGTCAAAGGACACTCGGTAGATGTGCACAAGTCCATCTGAACCCTGAGCCCATGCTCTTAGGCACATATGCCTTAAAATACATTTATAATAGAAATTTTTCTAATTAGATATGTAAAAAGAATAGCAAAACCAATTACAATCATATTCACTCAGAGACAACTTGGCAAAATCTCTTCTACATGTATCATACATATCCCTACAATTTAACAAAAAAGAGAGCAGAGATCATTCTTAACATATTGCTGTATAAGCCTTGTATTTTCATTTGAAATACTGTGTGGAGGTCTTTCATGTCAATACACTTCTACTACATTGCATTTAATGACTGTTTTCCATTGTTAGCCCTATACCATAATGCATATAATCAGTCCTCTCTTGGGACATTTTGGATCTTATACAGAGTGATTATATAAATATCCTAATAACTGACTTCTTACACACATTTTTACATCCTTCAGATAAATTCCTAGAAACAAAGGATAGGTTTATCACATATTGCCAAATTACCTTCAGAAGTGTGAATTTTCATTCTTATCAGCAACGTAATGTATTAAAGGGTGTCCTCTTTCCCATGCCAGCATTGGGTGTTAGCATTTTATATCTCTGCCAATTTTAAACAGGAAATAATAAAATCTCATTGATCTTTTATTTGCTCTTCCTTAATTAGCACTAGGGCAGGGCATTTTTCATGTCTTTGGTATTTGGATTAGAGCTTTTGTCAAATATCTACTCCTGTCCATACATGATTTTCTTTCAGGGTTCATTACTAGTAATCATTTGCCAAAATAATGTATTAAATATATTTCTCCCAATTTTTTCATTTTCTAAATTTTTTCAATTGCAGAGAACTTAAAATTTTTCTTTTCTTCTTTGGTTTCTATCATCATCATCATCCATAAAAAGAATCTCTATCTTAAGGTTATAAAAATATCTAAGTTTTCTTATACCTCAAAGTATTTTTTTATTATTTCAATATTTAGTCTATCTATAATTTCTTGGTGTAAGATATACTTTCTTATAATTTATTAAACCAAATGTCCAAACACCATTTACAAAACAATCTATAAACTCATAACTCATTTGTAATTACTTATTGATTTTATACCAAAACTTTATATATACTTATGTCCATTTCTAGCATTATTGGTCTATTTCATAGACCTGTTTCCTTCTGATTCCTATGCCACTATTATCTATTTTAGTTATTACAGCTTTAAAGCCAAATTAATGTCTCAGAGGGCAATTTTCCCATCATTATTACCAACTGTTTATTCTTCCAAATGCATTTAATAATTATTCTGTCAGTTCCTCCTCCAAACAAAAATGACATTATTGTTAGAACTGTGTTAAATCATTAGAATAATTTGGAAAGAACTGATAGCCTTACAAATTGAGTAAATTGTTTCTTCTAGGAACAAGTAAGGCATGTCCATTTATTCAAGGTTTCTTTTATTTTACTCAATAATACATTCACTTTGTTCATGTACAACGTGTGCCATTTTGTGAATAAAATTATCTTCTCCCTGCTGTATTTTGAAACTACGATGAAACTTAACTGGAATCCAAGTGGTCCTCATTTTGACAGGGGTAAAGCTGATAGGCAGTCACACTCTTCATTTACAACACAACAGGACATGCCAGAGGCAGCAGGTAGTCCCGATGACACTGTCTCCAGGCCATATCCCTAAAGATGGGTCCAGGATTCCCCATGCTACCACCACCATCCTGCTCATAGAACCAGTGACTTTGCCTAGGCCATTATTTGTGTAACTTCCTAACTGACACTCCCGATTTCACATTTTGCTCTTTATTCTTTTAATTTCAATAATGAACAAATCATACCACTCCCCTGCTTAATACTCTCTAGGGACTCTTAAATCCAAAAGTCTTCTTCTGGCCAACAAGGCTCTACAAGACCTTGACCCTATGTACCTTTCCAAGTGCACCTCCCTGCTCTCCCTTCTCAGCATGCTCCACCACTCTTGCCTTCGTTTGGCACCCCCCACCCTACCATCCCTCTGCCTCAGAGCACTTCTTCCAGAGGGATGCTCCTTCTGACCATTCTAAGCTCACCTAAGGGTCACCTGCTCAACAAGATCTTCCTTGATCATCCAATTTAAAGTAGATGCCATGACTCTTATTGTATCTTCCTGCTTTATTTTTGTAAAAACATTGACCATGAAATTCTAATTTGTGTACTATGTATCATCTCCTCTCACCCTGTCTCCCCCAACTCCATCCTGAAGGCAAAGTCTTAAAAATAGTCCTAATTTCTGCCTTGAACACTACTATATTGCCAGGGACTAGATAAGTACCTGGTACATAGCAGATGCTCAATAAAAATCTGTGGAATGAATGAATGAACGAACAAATTCACAATTTTCTGGGTCATGGTGAGCACCATTTGGTGGAAGCAGCATGCACTTTACAACAAAGTAGACCTGCGTTTGCATTCCAGTCCTAGTCCTTGTTTGAGCTCCTGGGGTAAATACTCAAAGTATTGGAATATTGCTTTTTTCAGTCATAATATGGGGTGATTAGTAATATTCTACGTAAATTCTATGTATCATAGAATTTGACGATTTAATAAGAAAACACTAATATAAACACTGGTATAGTTCCTAGCACACGATAGGTACTCAAGATAGGTTTGTTCTTTGCCCATTCCTGAACTACTTTCACTCACCAACTAGCATGTTAACCTATGTCACACCTGGGAAACTAAGAAATTTAGTGCCCAGAGAGTCTTAATATTAGGTTAAATTAGGCTTTCAAAGTAGGTACAAAACAGGAAGCAGGTCTTTGCTGCAGTTTGCTTTCTGAAATTCAGAAGGAACAGACAAGACATTTAAGCAAATTATTCTCTACCCTAAACTACAACACAGAGTCAAAGACGAGAACAGTCAAACAAGTCAACAACAAATTTCATTTTGCTACAAATCAACACAATTAGGGTCTTTAATCTTAATGACACATTAGGGGAAAAGACTCATTGCTTAGATGCCATATAGCACACTGGAACTATAAAAAAGGGCATTAAACATACTCCCCAAAGAGGATCCAAAATTCAAATAAATTGACGATTATGGTTTCCTAGAACAATTTCACTGAGTTTCCATGAGACACCAACATCAGGGGAGTACATAAATTATATAAGGCTATAAAGTCTGACACAGTAAAAGTGGTTCGTTCTGAAAAAGGAGATGAATTCTTTGACCTTGACTATTAAAACACCACCACTGATTTTTTTTTTTTTTTTTGTACTTTCCTTTGGAGTTTACACTTTAAAAGCCAGTTCATTCTGTTTCCTCTTTTGTTTATATTTTTGGGGTTTAGGCCCATGGATACAAGTTTCCTAAATCTTGGGAAAAGTAGGCTTGTCATCGAGAAGGCCAACAATCCCTGTTAATGGTACCCTTCCAATCACGAGCAGCCCTTCTTAAAATCAGGACTCACCCCATTTGAAATACTACCTAGAAAGTACCGAGCACAAAACTACAGGTCATACCTTATAATGAAGAGGTTATGTCTTTTTTTTTTTTTTTTAAACGAACATGCAGCATATGCTTTCCCAAGAAGTACTAGTAGAGAACCAGCCAGTACCAAGAGAAGGAGTACCAGGCCAGGCATAGCAACCGAGAGTGTGGATTCCAAAACATAACTGCTGAGTCTGAATACCTGTTCTACAACTTACTAGCTGTGTGAACCTTGGGAAGTTAATTTTCCCTTCTATGCCTCAGTCTTCTTGTCCGTAAAATAGAAAGATAGTAGTGCCTACATTATACACTTTTAATGAGTTAGGATTTGCAGGGAACTCAGTAAAACTAATTAAAGGCATTCTATAACCCAGTTACAACTCAAGGGAGAATTTTCATGTTTCTGTTCTGTGAATTTGTGTTCTTAGTGAGATCAGAAGGGGTGAGCCCCTCCCACAGCCTTAATGGAGTGATGAACAGGGGACTCTTCATGTTGTCCCACCTTGTTCCTCCTCTGTCCCACAAGGTGGAAGAGGTAAACATGAGTTGTCCACTCACTTTTATCAGTGAAAAAATGACATCAGTGAAATGAATAAAAAATCCGATCCCACTCATCTTAAAAATCAAAGGAGGATATAGTAATTGAACCCTGGTCATTGGGTTTCCAGGTCTTCCTATCACTTCCTACGGGTGTCATAACAAACTGTGACCCATTCTCAAGTCAAAGATGCTGAAGGTAAGTATCCACTGCCTGGGCAAGTACAAAACATCAAAATTTCTTCCTTCCAAGGGCACTCAGAGTCAAAAGAAGTAAGATAAGAAGACACCATTCTAATGCTCCCCAAAATAAAGCTGGGGCATGAAAAAGAACCCTTCAAACTCTTCGGAGGGTCAATCTCATTGTGCCCCATACCTCACTACTCACTACCATGCTGTCTCACCTTTGCCCCCTGAGTACTAGATGATCTCTTTGAAACCTGAAAATAACTTATGATACCTGCCATGAGAGCAGCCCATCTGCTGAGAAAAAAATTTAAGTGAAGTGTTTTTTGTTTTGGGGTTTTTTTAAACCATGAGATGGGAGTGATTTTAAAACTAAGGTTTGTAGGGGGAAGAAGAACCTAATCTGGAGGCTAACCAAAGAGGGCTGGTTCACAGGTATTGGGCAGCCTGATAAGCTGTGGATCTCCCCAAGAACCAGTGTGGACTCTCCTTAACTAGAGGATAATTCTGGTAAGTGAGAACAAAGACAGCAAGAGCCCATTCATCACAACTGTAATAACGAATAGCCATAATGACAATGGAAGGAGAAAGCAGAGAAAATAAAATGTTTCGAGATGGAGAGGTGGTTAGGAAAACTGCATACTGATCATTTTTCTTCAGGAAACACCACTGAGAAAAATTAAGTCTTTAACCTCTGATGGCTTCCTGTAGCTAAGCCACAGAAATCTAATTGAGAGACTCAGGTCCACAGAAATCTGCCGTCTGCTCTGGCTTCAGAATCATATTATCATATGCCTTTGACTTGATTACTGTAACAAACAAAGAATTATTGCTACAGCACCATTATAAAGACTGTATATCCAAATGATGCTTTTCTACTCTTTGTTTACTAGTCTTTCCCCATTACCTCCAGCAAAGAGATGATGGAGATACTTCAGGGGACATGGTATTGTTTGGTTCTGGGTTTTTTCCAATAGTATTTTGTATTTCCATTGTAGAAAAGGCACAGAATTGAGTGCCTGTATAACAGACAAGAGGACAGTCACTTTTGGGATGGCACTGTAATATTACTGGCACTACAATACACCTTTTAATCTTTGGGGTTAGGAAAGACGTTTCAACCGCATAGCTTCTCACGATTATGTGCTTGCATGCTTGTTTTATTTGCCCATTGCACATTCAGAGACAGTGCGAGTGTATTGCTCCATTTGCTCCCAATGTTTAGCTCTAACGGTATCTGTACAGAACAAACCCCAGCCGAGAACTGGGTCTCCAGGTAGCTTTGTACTTTCATTTTCTAGCTAGTGGCAGGTATGAACAATTTGACAAACCCAACAGGCTTTCAGAGGAGGAAGAGGCAGCTAAGATGTAATCTCAAAACTTCCTCTGTTCTCTGTCAGAGCAACTGTATTCAGTGTTGCCTTAAACCTCCATGTCTTGCTCATCAGGAAAATCCCCATGACAAACATCACTCCATCTGGTGGCCTTCACTAGCTCTCTCAAAACAGAGAGAATGGCCCTCACCTTCTCCTGCCCAAGCAACTTCCTTTGCACAAACCTTTCTCACACTCATCACTTCCAATTACAATGACCTCTCTCCAACTCTGCCTCCCTAGTTTGGTGTCTGAAAACCTAGCACCGAGCCCTGTGCCTGGCTCTCAGGAAATGTTCTCTGAATAAATGAATGGACTAATGAATTTATCAACCAAGCATTACAATTAAATGGTCGGGAAGCCTCAAGAACGTGAGATGGTGACACTTGCTAGAAGTACAATTCTCTCTTTGGGTATGCAATTGACACTACAATTGCAGAAACAGGACTCCCGAGAACATGGTAATTTTTGATTAAAATATTCAGTATTGGGGCACCTGCGTAGCTCAGTGGGTCAAAGCCTCTGCCTTCAGCTCGGGTCATGATCTCAGGGCCCTGGGATCGAGCCCCGCATCGGGCTCTCTGCTCAGCAGAGAGCCTGCTTCCCCCTCTCTCTCTGCCTGCCTCTCTGCCCACTTGTGATCTCTCTCTCTCTGTCAAATAAAAAATAAACAAATAAATATAGATATAGATATAGATATATAGATCTCCAGTATTGGTTGTATTAGCTTCATCGTCTATGGCACATGCAATTTACATAGCCTGTGGGGATAAAATTTAGTAGCCACTACAGCAGTTCAAGGAAATAATAATGATGGTGTTGCTGATGATAATGAAACAACCAGTAAGGGGCAATACAGGTTAATTTACCATAAAGAGTAGCAGTAAGAGTAGGGTTTTTTTTTTTTTTTTGGTGATTGCTTCATTTCAGGGATGGCCAGCAGGTTCACAGCATTCATTATTCTATTAAAAATACTCAACTATACGTGTCTTGAACCAAGGATTATAATCAATAATCAATTAAATCCTGTGCTAAAATAGAATAAAAAATAAAGAGAACAAACATCCTACAATGTATAATTCTCCACCTATTATTATAATTATCTATCTTTGGATAGCACTTCAACTTAAATAGCACTCAGTGTTCTATTTCATGTAATGATTTGGAATTTTGTCTAAAGTTTAATGAAGTCCTTTGTTAATATGCAAAGTGGTAGATAGCACTCAAAATCCATAAGTGAGTTGAATATATAAGACTTTAATTATAAGAAGATGTTCTGTTTTAGGGAACACTGTAGACTCATGACCTATTTGTATCTACACAACAAACTATGTTAAAAATAAATTAATAAATAAAAACAGAAGGGTTCTATGATATTCAGACACAAAGTTTCAAAGGACTGGTGAAAATCAATTCAATCCTTATTTTCCTTCATTCACGAGCAAATACCCTTAGTTGTCATAAAAAATAATCCTGGTTGAAGTTCAATTCAGAGGACAGAAGTGAATTAACCAATGTTCCAACAACAATAAAAAGAGTAAAAACCGAGTGATAACTTTACACTTGAATAGGCTTTACTGTTTCCATGACATTAGAACCTGTATTTGTTACTAATACTAGGATCATTCAGCACGCAGTCAGGAGAGCAGAGTACCCAGTATGAGTGGATAATTATTTATTAGTGACAGTGATCGTGTTGACAAAGCCATCTACAGTGCTATGCATCATTCACTTGGGACTCTGTAAGATATCTGACCATAAACACTTCATTTTATGGCCTGCTTAACACTTACCTTCAGAGGGCAACACAGTTAACAGGAATGAAGTGAGAATTGAAGTACAGCGAGCATTCTACCCTGTGAGGCTAAAATGATGCCTAAGAAGAGTCAACTAGCTCCAGGTTCTGAGCCAACCTTGAACACAAGAGGATTTTTAATGATGAAGAAACTGCCATTTGGCTATGTTAATCTAGTGACCTCTGGGTCACTTAAAATGTGGGTTACAAAAGACTACCATACCTGTTGCCTTTACAACAACTGCTCTAAAGGTGAGTCTCCTCAATTGTAACCTGTCACACGTGGATATCAGAGGAACTGTAATGTCACAGAATATGGGTTAAGGAAAAGGCTTTATTGAGGAAAGTGGAGACTGACACAGCTAGGTTCAGCAAGAGGAGAGGAGAGGAGGTGGGATCATCCATTGCCCTCTGAAGAGTGACCAGGACACCCTGCTAGACAAGCAGTATGGCTTATGGTCCAGTAAAGGAACCCAAGGCCCTTTCCTCTGTATCTCTGTTAAGGACATGCAGGAGAAAGGGGCCTTGTTATAGGAAATGCTGACAGATTCCTGTTGCTAGGTGGGCTGTATTTAGGGGCTGTTACCATAATTGTCCAGGAAAGCCAGCCACCCAGCATCCAGAGATCTTGAGGTCCATGTGGGATTACAGGCCTCCCTGCTGGGAGAAAAGCCACCCATCATGTGAGAAGCTGAACTTGGGTACAACATCTCTCCCTAGCAGAGGAAAGTCCCTAGGATGAGCAGAATCATTGTTGAGGCAACCCAGAGAAGGCATCTATGGTCGTTTGCAGATACCTGTTACTTACATCACAGTATGACCCATGAAAGTCCACAAAAGACTATGAAATAAAATTATGCTAACCTGAATCTTTTGCTTCCCTGTGTCTTGACTTGCCTGTATTAGAATGATCCTGTTACAGCTAATGCCAAATAAGCATTCTGTATCTTCCTGTAAGAAGAGGATAACCCTAGCCAGGTTCCTTTTCTTAGAGATATTTCTCTACAAAGCAATTCTAAATCTTCGGCTTCCTTTTATTTTGTAATCCTATTATACTAGGACCCATGAAAGGAAAAAATACAACAAAGGTATCCATCAAGTTTGTAATCAGAGCTCCTGACCTATACACTCCCTCTCCCTCACTAGGTACCAGATCCTTGGGTTGCCCACCTGGGACTCAACCTCAGGGTGATGACCTGATCCCCTTTTGCCAATAAAATGTACCTGCTTCCTTCTCTATGTCATAACAATAAAGGGTGATTCGATATACAGATAAATCAACCCTCAAGTTTTTTCATGATCTAGTGTGCAGTGCAACGAGTGATTAAGGAGTGATGAAAATTCTGGGCACTCAGAGAGGATACGTTTGTCAGGGAAGGCTTCCATATTTCTTACTTTCTGCCTGTGGTCCTTTTTACATTTGACGTCAGCCTGGCTTTTGTCAGCCAGGAGGCCGGACTGTAACAGCTGATGAGGCTTCAGGTAACATTGTTGAAGTCCTTTGGTTAAGTTCGTACCAGCTTTTTGTCCTCATCTCTATATACCAGCTCCTCCATTTTGTACTTTGTCATTATTGTACATGTTATTGCTGCAGACCAGTAATTTCCTTTACAGAATGAGGTTCTGTGTAAATATATAAGTAATAAATACACATTTTGGGTGTTGCTTTCTAAAAGATTTTGTGTACACGAATCTCAAAAATGGAGCTCCAGTCTCAAGTTCTTGTTGATTAGCAATTAAATACTAGGTTTGCTATTAACAATGCCAAAACAGTGTACTGAACCTGGAACCAGAAATCACCATTTGATTCCTGTTTCTGCATTTTTTTCCCTAGGTCTCTTTCCTCTCTTGTTTCTCCATACTGGGGAGGCGTGGGGGTGTCATAAGAAAAGAAATGCAAAAGGCGCACACCACTGAAAATCACCAAACACTCTGCTATATTGTTGACAACCCTTCGTCATCAGGGAAAAAATTTTTGTTAAGAAAAAAGGAAATATCATACTGAAATAATTTATTAACTGATTAAGTACCAAGGTAAGTATGACTCAAGTCTCATTAACAAACTAACTTCTAGCCAATCCTTCAAACCTCTTTTATGAGACCTTTAAAATTCCTTACGTTAAGTTTCCTAAGGTCTCAAACAGACTGCTTCAACTTGAGACCAAATCAACAAAATTCTCCCAAGTATTCCCCAAGCCCTCTGGGTGACGGCCTGACAGCTGGGCGTGGGCAGGACACAGGAAGTGCCATACATACTACTGGGGACGCACAAGGAACATCTGCAGCCTTGGAGAAGCAAGCAGGTACCTGTCTGGGTTTCCTGTGGTCTCCAGGAGCTGCGAACTAGACTGACACTGTGTTTCAGCTGCAGCAGAAGAAATAAATGGCAGCGGTACAATCCAACAACAAGCAGGTGGCACTTTTTTGATTATCAAAGAGGTAATCCTGAAAACACCATTAATAGGCTAGAAGACAGATAACAAACCTTTCTCACAGGCAAAGAAGCCCTTGAAGCTCTCAGTTCATCTAAATCTTCTGATTCCCTTCTCTACAATGGGCACGTGAGACTCCTTCATAATATATATGAATGCATAAGTGCACAAAGAAACAGCCAAATAAATGACACTCCTGTCACTTTTTCAAATCACTAGAGGACACAATTAGAGACTGCAGCATAAACCACAGGTCTTTTGCTTGTCAAAATTCTTCTCAATTGCTCTTACTTCTATATTAATCAGGCTCTGGCCGGTTCAAGATTTGCCATCACAGAATGACATTCTTTCCTTTGTTTTTTTTTTAATATCAAATTAAGAATTCAAATCCTTTGTGATTCCCTTATCTGAAATCTATAACTATTTTTTTCTTCTCACATACTATGTTACATTAAATCCTGATAGCTATATGATACAGGGGATCTTTTCTCATTTAAAAAAAAAAATCATCAAAATACCTGAATATTTGAAGTATGACGGTGTGATGAACTATCCTAAATAAACCACTTAGGTTTCCCATGTGCCATAGAACTTGACACCAAAATCAAATATCCTGATATACAAAAGTACCATATGTATCAGAAATAGCCCACCTGCTTCAGAATAAGTTCAGGTAGATAAACACAGCCCATCTCCCCCATCATTCTCCCTTCACACACCCCATACAAAATATTTCCCTCCACACAACTTCCCAGATGGACACACAGGTATCTCTGCAATAGGAGAGGCTAAAAACTACTACCCTAAATATAACTCAATTTTAAAGTCTAATTGTAGATATGTAATTCTCTCAGATACTTCAAAACAATAAAACTGATTGGTTATATGGCTATAGGCTCAGATTCTCTGCCAGCATGTTGGGTATCACTATCCTTAGAGTTACATACTCTCATTAACATAATTTTTCCCTAAGCAGGAATCAGTTGCTTTCTCAATCATGAATTTATTTCCAGCTGAGTCAATGTCTCTGTGGCATTAATTACCTGGAAGCTATCACAGCTACAGTTTTCATACTAACTTGTACTACTTTCCCCAGCTATGGTAAAAATCTAGTTTTCCCAGGCCTCCTGCTTTGTGGATAGTGGGAAATGTTATAGTTATGCTTAGACAAAAGTTGATGAAACTGTATGAGAAGTAGAAAAATATGTATGTGTGTATGTATGTATATACACATGTGTGTTTATTACTCTATCTATAGCCCTCATCTGGTCGTAGGGAAAGCAGGTTTCTTTTTCTCTCACAGATCCACATTATGTTATCAGGCCTATTCTAAATACAAATTGCGAGACAACCTAGACCTTTTCCTTTTCATTTCCTTGTATTTCCTCCCTTGAATAATTTCTGAGCTCAACTCCAGATCTGCCACACAGTGGCTTCGTGACAACTGACACTTACCGAACTTCTCAGAATCCCTCTTGAGAATGGAGATATTAACATCATCTGATTCTAAGAGTTGCTACAGGGACAAAATAAGGGAACATCCATGTAAAGTTCTAGATGCTTCTACTCATTTGTGTTAGATAACTTTCCATTCCTGCCTCTATTCAGGAGTAAGATTATTTGGACCATTATAGGAACACCCTCCCTTCAAAGCACAAGCTTGAAAAAAAATCAGCTTTTATCTCTCTGTCCATCAGTAAATGATACTCTAGACACACACAGAATGCACAAACATGAAAACGTTCACTTTTAATAACAGTCTCAGTGGCAGTTAGAGGAATCAAGGGAGTCACGTAAAAGACATTATGTTTTAAAGTAAGGGGTTATTTTCCAAGTATTAACTTACCAACTTTCCACACACCAAGTTCCCACAGCAGTCAAGAATATCTGAAACACTGCTGGCCTCAAGTTTCCCCTAATGGGACACTAATTATTTTCAAATAAAGGCCTGTAGTGTGCAAGCTGTCTATGTAGAATGCAAACAGATTAAGTAATAGTAAACTTAACCCATCATTCTGATGTCTACAATATCATGCTTCAGAAGATTCCAGGAAGGATCTGGTTGGAACTAAACATATTTGAAATCCAATAGAAATATTTAATATTTGAATTACAAGAGTATCAATCATTGAACACCTCCCTCAAAAAAACAACACAATTCTATCACTGCTCCCCTTAATATTTACTTTTCCTGAAATGATTACATCTTTAATACACATGCTCACACAAATAACCATCACACATGCGCACTCCACTCCTGTGATACAAAGTATTTTCTTGTGAACCGGCTCTTTAATTTTGTGTTTTCCTTCTTTATTTGCAACCTGTTTCTAGGACTTTAAAATGAGGTGTTTTAACAGCGCCACCTTGTGGTAATAAGCCATTTTTAATTCATCTACCCACTCACTGTCTCTTCCCCCGATTTTTCTGTTCAGCGAATGGGTTTTTTTCATTTGTATTCATTAATCATTTGTCAGCGTTGGTGTTACTGAAGACAGGAATTCATCAAAACAAAGTAGGCCATTAAAAATACCAACAAAAAAGCAATAATGTGAGCAGAACAATAGAACCCATACACTTAAAAATATGCCACTCTTCAGGGCAAGAAATGTAGCTACAAATCAGAGATTTATGAAGAAGAAAAAGGGAGAGAGGGAGGAATCCCAAATGGGTTTTAAAGGGAAAGCTAACCTGATTTAAAGCATTTTGGCTAGTTCTCTTTTTATATCCACCACATTTTCTGCCTGTTGCCAGTCAGAGCCAAGCAGCTTAGAACAGCAAGCAAATGCTTCCCAGCCACAAACAATGGAATATTAAAGCCATTGATATTCTTCTCACAGCAGCGGGAGCCAAAGCCAGGTGCTAAAGGAATCAGTTGTTTATGAAGAAAAAATCAAATATTCCTGCCTTCTTTCCTTCCTCCTCATTTCTGCTTCCTCTCACATAACTACTAGCAGTCCTTCTCCCAAGGGTCAGAGTGCCCCTTGGGGAAAATAATAATAATGATTTTTTTCCCCCTAAAACACTTCAGCACTAAAAATTTAGGCCTTCATTAAAGAGGTTTTACACCCAGTAGCAGGTGTGGCCAGCTGGCCATCAAAACAGGTAATACGGGGCGCCTGGGTGGCTCAGTGGGTTAAAGCCTCTGCCTTCTGCTCAGGTCACGATCTCGGGGTCCTGGGATTGAGCCCTGCATCAGGCTCTCTGCTCAGCAGGAAACCTGCTTCCCCTTCTCTCTCTGCCTGCCTCTCTGCCTACTTGGGATCTCTCTCTCCAATAAATAAAATCTTTAAAAAAAAACAAAAACAAAAACAAAACAGGTAATACATGTACTTTTGGTATTCGATCATTAAATTCAATGAAAACTATATCCAGCCTCTGAAAGCCCTTAACTCTTTCAACTCTGAAAAAGATCGTGATGTGGATCCACCTAATGAAAAGGAGTAGGGATAAGACTTGAGAATGATGGCCAGAGAATATCCACTTATGAGTCTACCTATGGGCATCCAGGCTGCAAAAGAATCTTCCCTGAGCAAAGAGACCCAAGGTTGACCTTCTGATTTAAAGGTCAAAGTCAGATATATGCACACATGGGCACACATAGGCACACACACACAAATGAAGATACACACAGGGATAATCACCCAGTCCACAGGTATAATAGGTTTCAACCCCAGCTCCTTACACTGACCATCTATGGAAAGACATGTCTTTCTTATGGCTTCTAGGCCCTCAGACCTGAGACCAGATCAGGGATGGAAGCATGCAGTAGGAGACTCAAAAGACAAGTTGTCAAGTTTGTGTAAGATAAAACTGAGAGAAGAGAAATTGTGTCTACTGGGGATTTTGGTTAACAGAAAGAAATCTTAGCACCAGTAGACACCAAGCCAAGGAGAAATACTGGGAGGAGTCATGGACCTCACTGTGAGGAGGGAGAGATGATTAGAGCAGCCAAAGGAAGCTCTGAGTGGGCCATTGTAATCACCAAATCCAACGTGTTATTCCATGAGTGCAGAGCCCTGGAGGTCTGCCAAAATCAGACAGGCATCCTAGCTGACCTTTCCAGGTCTCAGTGACTCCCAACCAGACTAAAGACTGTGACTGAGGAATGAATTCCTTTTCCTTCCTGGTGACCCCACATTACTTTCCAGTAAGTTCTCCCACAATACAATTGTTCCTTTATCTGCACAGGAAGGGTATTTGTGATTCCTTCTGGAAACCGGAGCACTGTGGGTGCCAGGCTCACTGTCTTGGCTGCTGGTTCAGAATCTGACCATATACAGACCTGGAAGGAAGCCCAATCCTGTGTGGGCTGTGATGCAACAGCCCAGCTCACCACCGGGCTGGGTGGTGGTTTTAACTCTCTAGGACCCAGTAGCCTTTTAGCGACCAAGAAGTAGAAGTCACTATAACTCCAATGGTATAAAACAGGGGTCATCAAATTATAGCCCCAGGCCAAATAAGGTCTGCCGCTGTGCTTATAAATAAAGCTTTATTGGAACACAGCTATGTTCATTCATTTCAGTATTTTCTATGGCTACTTCCATACAAAAATGGCAGAGCTGAACAGCTGCAACAACCACCACTGGCCTGCAAAGCCTACATTACCCTATTAGGGCCTTTACGGGGAAAGTTTGCCAACCTCCGCTTTAAAAGAAAGATCCTCAAAATAAGGCAGTGTGGTGTACCACAAAGACCAGGAGAAGGGGACTCCAAAGGCTAGGTCATAGTCCTGGCTCTGCTGAAACTTTCTGGGTCTCCAGCTCTCAGTAACCCTGAATGCCTCTGCTAAGCTGAAAAAGACACAACTCTGTAATTCATGCATTTAGTAACACACAGAATTTCAGATGCCAATTTTACTGTACATTTTCCCAAAAAAATGTCATTTTTCTATTTGTAATCCAAGGATTGTGATATTTAAAACCATTACGATGGAATCTATACTTTGTGCTTAAAAGAGAAATATACACACAGGCAAACACACACACCAGAGCAAGCCATCCAGTCCACAGATATAAGAATAGGGTTTCACATCCAAGCTCCTTAAACTGACCCTGTATGGGAAAGGCATGTGCCTTTCAGGGCCTCACCACTTGCTCAGAGAAAGCTGTTGTGTCAAGGGCCTCACCATCTGTAAAGCTGTGATCAAAACATCACTATCAGTTACCACCTAAGGCACAGCTGTAGAATTATGGAAAAGTGTTTTTACAAAACTGAACAACTGTCTGAGTCTGTCTCCTGACTAAAGGAATAAGAATCCCTAATTCACAAAACATTTCATACTTTATAGCACATTTATATAAAATTCAGTTGATGCTATCCTATTTATTTGTATTCCATACCATCTGGATACTTTGAGACTTGCAAATAGTCTACAAACATCTCTCAAGCTACGAAAAACATAACATAGTGAAGCTGGTTCTAAATCAGAGCTCCGACTTAGTCTGGGCTTTCTTCAAAAGCAGAGTCTAAGATCATTTATTTTGGGAAGTGATTCCAAGGTACAGAAGTAAAGGACTAGGCAGACTGAAACAGGGAGTGGAAGGGAAGCCAATACAAGGACCCTTTATTGATATAGTGACTGCTAAGGACAATTATGTCTAATCCACCCCCCCACGGGATCCTTTGAATTGCCTTGTAGAATAAGCCCCCAATGTCTTCCTGAGGAATATGCAGACTTGGTAGTGTTCATCCAGCAATTATCACCATTGCCACATAATATTTGGCTCACTCCCAGTTCCAGTGAGCATGGGACAGAATGAGTGGCCTGGCCTCTGCAAGTAGAATCACTGGAGAAGCCCCAGGTAAGGAAGCAAGAGTTATGTGGAGCAGGTGAGACAAGGAGCTGATGGGTCACAAGTATACATAGTTGTCATAGCAACAGCTGGAGTCAAAAGATAGGCTGGGATGCCTGGGTGGTGCAGCTGATTAAGCATTAGACTCTTGGTTTTGGTTTTGGCTCAGGGCATAATCTCAGGATCATGAAATCAAGCCCCAGGTTAGGCTTTAGATTCAGTGTGGAATCTGCCTAAGACTCTCTCTCCTTCTCCCTCTGCCCCTCCCCACACTGCACACACACTCTGACGCTCTCAAAAAAAAAAAGGTAGGCTAAGGAGAGAGAGGCAAGATGGCAGAATAGTAGAGGACCTCATTTCATCCCTTGACTTCAGCTAGATATCTATCAGATCATTCTCACCACTTGTGAATTCAACCCAAGATGTAAGAAAACAATTGCTGGAATTTTACAAATAGAGAAATGACCACTTTTTGCAAGGTAAGAGTTGTGGAGAAGTGAATCTGATGGGGTAGATCAGAAGACAAACAGCAGGGGGAAGGAGCCTCTGGAAGCCAGCTACCAGAAAGTGATAGAGCTCCAGAACTTTTAGAATTCTGCCCCAGTGAGACACATCCCTGCCTCAAAGGTGCTCGCTCAGGTGGTGAAGTAGGGCAGAATCCTAGGTGCTCTGTGCTCTCAGGATCTCTCGGGTTACAGAAAGAACAGAGCATGCCTGAGCCAGTAGAGTTCCCAAACATCAAAGTAGGGAACCCAACTGCAAACAAGTCCAGGATTAGGCTTTTGCCTCAGTGTTGCTAGAAACCACAAACCATGGCATATTCAGGTGACCACTCTCCCTGTGGGGGCCCTTCAAAGGGCAGAAATGTGGTGACTCTCCTATCTCCCCTGGGAGGGAGCAACTATATGAGAACAAACTAAGCAATGTGGAAGAAATGGATGCATTTCTAGAGACTTATAAACTACCAAATTTGAAACAGGAAGAAATAGAAAACCTGAACAGACCCATCACCAGCAAGGAAATCGAAGCAACAATCAACAATCTCCCAACAAACAAGAGTCAGGGCTGGATAACATCCCAGGGGAATTCCACCAACCATTAAAGAAATGTTAATACCTATTCTTCTGAAACTGTTCCAAAAAATAGAAATGGAAGGAAAACTTCCAAACTAAATTCTATGAGGCCAGCATTACCTTAATCCTAAAACTAGACAAAGATCCCATCAAAAAGGAAAATTACAAACCAATATTCCTGATGAACATGGATGCCAAAATTCTCACCAAGATACTAGCCAACAGGATCCAACTGTACATTAGAAGGATTATTCACCACAACCAGGTGGGATTTATTCTTAGGCTGGAAGGCTGGCTCAATATCTGCAAATCAATCAACATGATACATCACATAAACAAAAGAAAGGACAAGAACCATATGATCCCCTCAAGTGATACAGAAAAAGAATCTGACAAAGTACAGCATTCTCTCTAGATTCAAAGTCTCCATGGTGTAGATATAGATGGAACATACCTCAATATCATAAAAGCCACCTATTGAAAAGTCCATAGCAAATATCAGTCTTAATGGGGAAAAACTGAGAGCTTTTTCCCCAAGATCAGGAAGTCAACAGCAATGCTCACTCTCACCATAGTTGTTCAATATAGTACTAGAAGTCCTAGCCTCAGCAATCAGACAAAAAGAAATAAAAGGCATGCAAGTTTCCAAAGAACAAGTCAAACTCTCACTCTTTGCAGGTAACATGATACTATATGTGGAAAACATATAGTATGGGTGGAAAACCCAAAAGACTCCACCCCAATATTGCTAGAACTCATAAAGGAATTCAGCAAAGTGGCAGGGTATAAAGTCAAAGCACAGAAATCAGTTGCATTTCTATACACTAACAATGAGAAAGAAAGAAAGAAATTAAGGAGTTAACCCCATTTACAACTGCATCTAAAACCATAAGTTACCTAGGCATTAACCTAACCAAAGAGGCAAAGGATCTGTACTCAGAAAACTATAGAACACCCATGAAAAAAACTGAGAAAGACACAAAGAAATGGAAAAACGTTCCATGCTCATGGATTGGAAGGATAAATATTGTGAAAATGTCTATGCTACCTAGGTACTATAGAACACCCATGAAAAAAACTGAGAAAGACACAAAGAAATGGAAAAACGTTCCATGCTCATGGATTGGAAGGATAAATATTGTGAAAATGTCTATGCTACCTAGAGCAACCTGTGCATTCAATGCAATCCCAATCAAAATACCATCAACTTTTTTCACAGAGCTGGAACAAATAATCCTAAAATTTGTATGGAACCAGAAATGACCCCAAATACCCAAAGGAATGTTGAAAAGAAACCCAAAGCTGGTGGCATCACAATTCCAGACTTCAAGCTCTATTTCAAAGCTGTAATCATCAAGACAGTATGGTGCTGGCACGAAAACAGACACAAAGATGAATGGAACAGAACAGAGAGCCCAGAAATGGACCCTCAACTCTATGGTCAAATGAACTTCGACAAAGCAGGAAAGAATATCCAACGAAAAAAAGTCTCTTCAAGTGGTGTTGAGAAAACTGGACAGCCACATGCAAAAGAATGAAACTAGAACATTTCCATACACCATTTTTTTTTGTACTTTTTACACTATTTTTGTAAATAGACTCAAAATGGATGAAAGACCTAAATGTGAAACAGGAATCTATCAAAATCCTAGAGGAGAACTCAGGCAGCAACCTCTGTGACCTCGCCCTCAACAACTTCTTCCTAGACACATCTTCAAAGGGAAGGGAAATAAAGGCAAAAATGAACCATTGGGAGTTCAGCAAGAACTTTGCTCTGCAAAGAAAACAGTCAATAAAACCAAAGGACAACCATCAGAATAGAAGATATTTGCAAATGTCTTATCAGATAAAGGACCAATATCCAAAATCTATAAAGAACTTCTCAAGTTAAACACCCAAAGAATAATCCAGTCAAGAAATGGGCAGAAGACATGAACAGACATTTCTCCTAAAAAGACCTACAAATGGCCAAAAGACACATGAAAAAATGCTCAACATCACTCGGCATCAGGGAAATACAAATCAAAACCACAATGAGATACCACCTCACACCAGTCAGAATTGGTGGCTAAAATTAATAAATCTGGAAAAAACAGGTGCTGGCGAGGATGTGGAGAAAGGGGAACCCTTTTACACTGCTGGTGGTAATGCAAGCTGGCACAACCATTCTGGAAAACAGTATTCTCAACTCAAGAAGCTGAAAATAGAGCCACCCTTAGCCCCAGCAATTGCACTACTGGTTATAATACCCCAAAGATACAAAAGTAGTTATTTTAAGGGGGACCTGCACCCCAATGTTTATAACAGCAATGTCCACAACAGCCAAACTATGCAAAGAGCTGAGATGTCCTTCAAACAGATGAGTAAAGAAGGTGTGAGATACATACATACACACACACACACACACACACACACACACACACACTGGAATATTACCCAGCCATCAGAAAGGATAAATACTTATTATTTACATTGATATGGATGGAACTGGAGGGTATGCTGAGTGAAATAAGTCAATCAGAGAAAGACAATTATCATACGGTTTCAGTCGTATGTGAAATAGAAGAAACAGCAAAGATCATAGGGGAAGGGAGGGAAAACTGAAGGGGAGGAAATCGGAAAGGGCGACAAACCACATGAGACTCTTAACTATAGGAAAAAAACAGAGGGTTGCTGGAGGTGAGGTTGGGGGGATGGAGTGAAAGGGTGACACGCATTAAGGAGGGCACATGATGTGATGAGCACTGGGTGTTATATGCAACTGATGAATGACTGAACTCTACATCTGAAACTAATGATGTACTATGTGTTGGGTAACTGAATTTAAGTAAGAAAATAAAAATTAAAAATACAAATTATAAAAAGTAGGCTAAGAGGATATAACAGCACAAGAAGTGACCATACAGTATGTAATGCTTAAATTTTACTACCCCATCCTCTTAACACACCATCAATTAAGTTAGCATGATCACAATATTACTTCATGTAAAATCTGAAGAGCATCTGCCCCACACTAGACACCTGAGATAAAGAGATGAAAACACTCTCCTTGTGTTTAAGGAGAGTTCCATTTTGAAGGAAAATACAACTATGAAAATAAGTTATTTTAATGCATTCAGATCAATACTACCAATTAATATGCAAACAGACAGATACTCTAACCTCTATTGGATGGGGAGCAAGGAATGGATGTCAGTACAAGGCAAGTCTTCTTGGGGATTAAGGAGTGCACTTATGATGAGCAATTGGTGAGATATGGAATTGTTGAATCACTCATTATACTGTACACCTGAAACTAATATAACACTATACTGGAATTTAAAATGATTTTTTTTTTAAAAGGGAAGTCTTCAGGAAGAGGATGATGCCCAAGAGATTTCAAAGGATGAATAGGAGTTTTTCAGGAAGTAGAACAAAATGAAAGACTGAATCTTCTATGCAGAGTTATGGCAATTAAAGTGAGAATGAGTGCAGGAAAATAGGAGGACTTTAGAAAGGATCACATCTAGGTAACATGTGGGAAAATGGTCAGCCATAAAAAGGCAGCAGGGCCTAGACCATGAAACTTTGGGTCCCATCTTATGCACCTTGAACTCCATTCTACTGGCTAGAGTGAGAACATATTAAGATTGTGAAAAAGGAATGGAGTTATTCAATTGTTGTTGTTGTTTTTTTTAAAGATTTTATTTATTTATTTGACAGAGAGGAGAGAGATCACAAGTAGGCAGAGAGGAAGGCAGAGAGAGAGGGGGAAGCAGACTCCCCGCCGAGCAGAGAGCCCGATGTGGGGCTTGATCCCAGGACCTTGAGATCATGACCTGAGCTGAAGGCAGAGGCTCTAACCCACTGAGCCACTCAGGTGCCCTATTCAATTGGTTTTTAAGAAGAAAGGTAACTCTGCTAATATCATGGAAGGGAGTTTCTATCATCTCAAAGGAATTTCAGCTAAGTTAAACTCGGTGTATCTTGATGATCCCAAGATGAAAATAATTCAGCTCCATCAAACATATCAACTCATAGAACACACAATAACTATTTTTCTGTAAATATACAGAACATTATGGCTTAATTTAACACGAGACTGAATGAAAACCACTGCAAGCCTTCATCAAAGCAGAGACATTTGTGAGATGGTAGGTGGTCTGTTATTTATTATTTAATGCTCACAGCACTATAATGTAAGCCTAGAAATCTGAACTACTGGTCATTTCCCTGGTCCTTAGCTTCAGCAAAGCAACATGAATATTCGGGAAGACTAATGACAGGACTCAGTGCAGCAAGAGGGGTTTTTCCCACCCTGTTGACAAGAAATCAGTCACCATAAACAATGGGCGTCTAATAAACAAAGTTGACTTCCTCAACTTAAAATTCAGCAAAACAGTAGAGTAGTTCTAATGCTCCTGCTATGAATCTGTGTGCCAAATACAAGAGGCAGAGTTATATCAATAAAGAGGAAGACAAAGAAAGTATATCAAACATGAAGGAACAGACTCAGAGACAAGAGAAAAAAACTTAAGATGACCAAAGAACTTGCTGTGCCTGAGTTTCCACACTGCCTACAATGAGCAAGTACCTCATTTCTCCCTCCACCAAACTGTGACAATAAGTGATGTTGATGCTGACTGGACAGAAATAGGACAATTCTAAAGAGGCAACCAGAGACCATCAGCTTATGTTGAAGCCTCCAACCCTCCTTTAGTCAAGACCTTCATTCATTTTGGGAACCATGGCCCAAACCAGCAGTCTGGTAAGACTTATAGACCCTTTCCTATTTCTATTTTCTAATGTAGTTGAAAGCATAAAATTATACTGAAATGCAATTACCAAATTATTAAGAACAAATTTTCTGATAGACTAATATATGTGCTTCTCTATATCAGTGCATTAAATATCAAGACCTAATGGTGTCTCTGATAACTAGCATAATTTCAGTGTAGTTAGGAGCATGTAGAATTATATTTTGAAATACCTGCAACACTGTGAGGCAATATGAGTATCAGTAATTTCTACTGGAGACAAACTCTTACATGCTGCTAATACTGTTTTGGTCAGTTGCCTAGTAATAGTTGATGCATACACTAAAGTTACGCTGGGGGCTGACAAAACTAAAGATGTAATTCGTGAGTCCTCAGTTAAGTCTGCTAGCCACACTTCTGAAGGTGTGGCCTATGTTTCAGTCCTTTTCCTGGAAAAAAGCAACTTCAATTTCAAAGAAGTCCTCAGACCTACATATGATAAAGTTGTAATTTTTTTTAAGCAAGTGACTGAAAATGGGTATAACTAAAAGCTACCACAATTTTAATTACCTAGAAATATATGCCTTTGATAAATCACAACCCCATCTTCACATATTTGATCTAGAACAGCACCCATATACCTAGATGTATAAGACCATGTATTCAGGCCACAGACAATGCATTAAGCACATAAGAAATTAGAGAGCTGTGTTTTAACACGACCAACATCTGTTTTGAAAAAACGTATCATCTCAAGTTTAAGGTAAAGTGTGGCTTCTTTCTACAACCATGAACAAATGAACTCAGTTCTCTCATCTGCAAGATGGGAGTTAGAATTATACTGACTTGATAGGATTACTGTGAAAGATGAAATGAGCTAAAGAAGTGTTTTTTCTATGCAGTGGGTTGTAAATCATTAAGCAAGACATAAAATCCATTAGCATGTCACAATCAGCATTTTTAAAATGAAACAGAATAAAATGGGAAATAGCAAAGAGTATCACATATGGTAAAATTAAGTGTTTTATGAAACTTTTATTCCAAATATATAGATCTAACTCCTACTGTACATCATTTTTTAATAGTGAATCATAAAGGTATTTTTTAATATTGAAATAATTGAAATAATAACATATACTGGAAGGTATGGCACTCAGCAAACTACTGCTAGTGGAAACAGTAAATCACCAGTACTCAAAGGTCCAGAGTCTCAAATTGAGAACCACTCCTTTCAAGAGGCTACTTAAAGACCTGGCTTGCTAGGAATGTGTGAGACCAACAACTGGTTGGTCTGCAGAGGGATCAGACAAGCCTTGGCAAGGAGAGAAGAGAAAATAAAAATGGGACTCTAGAAAAACAGGAGAGAACTTATTTAGCTTACTTCAAAATATCATTTGACCTTCTCTGGTAATAACTAATCATGTGACCTCATACAAGTTATTTAACTTCTCTGGACCTCAGCTTTCTAAACATTAGGGTAATAGTACTTATCTCATAGGCTGTCATGAGGATTCAATTAGTTAAACGTAAAAAGTTAAATGCAAAAAAATCAGTGAATGTTAGGCGTCATTACATTGCTTGTATTATTATTATTATTACAGGACTCAGAACAGACAAAACTACACTTTGCAGCCATTTTTCTACTCCTCCCCCTTAGCTTGAAATGATTTTTTTATCTTTTATTGTTATTCCTACAGTAAACAAAAGATTTTTTTAAAACCAAATAAAAGTCTTCAAACAATTTCATTTTTAGGAAGTCCTTTATGTATTACCACCTACACCCTTCTTTTCTCTGAGATCTAAGTTATATTTCCAGAGTTATTTTTTATTTTTGTCTTTGTCTCTGTTTGGCTGACAGAGGGGGTGTGTATATAAATGTTCACATTACTAACCATATGCTGAAATTTCATCACAAGATCCAAGGTGCTAATCCCAGCTTTCTAGATGCACCATTTCTTGCTTTCACATGGAAAATACCTTACGGAATTCATGTGACCCATGCAAAGGGCAGTTGAGCTTCTTTAATATTCACAGATATATTGGCCCCTGGCTTAAATCTGGGATTTAATATGCCAGACACCAATCCCCTGACAGAGCCTGGTGAGCACCTGACTGGAAACAAATTTTCTAGATGACCGCTAAGTTTCTAAATCACTTGACATACTTTTGTCAAGCCACAGGACAAGTAAATGGTGGAATAATTCAGAACCTCAGACATCAGGGAAAAGGACACACTCCAGAGATGAATTAGCCTGTCCAAGGCTCCATTTCTTCTTTGCCCTCCCCTTGCCTAGAGGTGTCTTGTAAAACTGTGAGGCACACACCATCTTTCTGCTCCCAGTCCTGTCCTTTTCGGGATTGCCAGCCAAAAAGGGTTTGGAACCCCACCCACGCGACGTCCCATCCAAACCCCTATGCTCTGTGTCTCCTGGAAGTCTCCAGAGGTAAACATTTCTGATCCAAAGTAAATAAACTGCCTACGGGCTGGGCAGAATCTCATGAGAATAAGTAACTACAACCAAAAGCAGAGCCAAGAAAAATGGACAATAGCAGAAGGGGTTTTTCCCAACTTTTCAATATGAAAATTCTCTAAAATGAAAGTCGACAGACTAGTATAACCAGTATGTATATGCCCACCACCCAGATGCAACACCTACTTCTATTCTGGCATTTTTTATGGGTGTGTGCATCCATTCAATCGTGTGTGTGGGTGTGTGCATCTGTGTGTGTTTTGAATTATGTGAAAGCTCCTGATATCTTGATAATTCACCCCTAAATATTTCAGCATTCCTCTTCTCAGAATGACTTTTTCCTCTGTATTACCCTATTAATGGAATAGTAACACCTAAGCAAATAAAGAGGAATACCATAATATTTAATATTAGCCCACATTCCAATCTCCATCCTCATCCTGAGAATTAAAGCACTGAGTTTGATTGCTATAGCTCTTTCAGCCCTTTTAATACAGAGCAATCCTTCTACCTCTTATTTCAATTACAATGGCTTTTGCATGTGTCCAACCTATGTCTGGGCTGAAGGCATGGCACTCAGCAAACGACTGCTAGCGGTAAACAGTAAATTTACCGCTAACAGTAAATCGCCGGTCCAGAGTCACAAATTGAGAGCCACTCCTTTCAAGAGGCTACTTAAAGACCTGGCTTACTAGGAATGTGTGAGACCAACAATTGGTTGGTCTCAGGGAGGGAGGGATCAGAAGGATCAGAGAAGCCTAGGCAAGGGACAGCAAACGGAACTTTCCATCACATTCCACCAAGTGGAGGACTAAAGTCCCAGCTCCATTCCCCCACCACACTTCACCCTTAGTCACTTCACTGCAGCCATACTGGCCTCCGTGCTGCTCCCAAAATGCTAACAACATGCCCAGCTCGACACCTGGCTCCTGAGCCTTCCCTTCCCCAACTGCCTTCCTCCCACTGATCCCAAAGGGTGCCCTCCAACCTCCTGTAGGTCTTTGCTCAATAAAACTTATCTTGAACATCTTAATTATAACTATAAACCGCCTTCCCCACCTTTTATTTTCTTCACAGCTTCTTTCACCATCGAACTTTCTAGGCATTGCGTTTCTTTTGCTGATCGCTTATCTCACCACCTGGAATATACCCTCCTCCAAGACAGGGTCTTTGTGTGATATGCTCATTGCTGCATCCCTGCTCCTATATGAGGGCTGGGCTCTATTCAATCAACAAGTATTTATGAAGACCCACTGCTGTGCTCCAGACACTGGCAGAGCACCAGGACCTCAGTGGTGAACTCACTGCCCAGCATTCAGAACAGCTCTCAGAAGTCAGGTGAGGCCCTGGGCCGCACATAACAATTCCTGAGCCCCGGCATTTGCTTGGAGGTAGGACTGACCCTACACCTCACTCCTGTTGTCCCACTGTTCCTCTCATGAATCCCATGGTTGCCTGTGCAGGTCTCTGACAATTCACCTGGACCTAACAATTCCTCAACATGTTCCAGTCAAAGCATCCACAGCAAACTTGCCTGTACCTGCCCCTGAAGGACCACTTCACTGGTTCAGTCACCGACTCTCCCACCTGTCCTCCTTGAGGCCACTGCAGTGATCTTTCTGACACAGTCATGGCCGAATCATCACCTCAGCTCAAAACACTTCACTGGCATTCTTCCTTGCCCAGGATTAAACATAAGCACCTAGCCTGATATACACACAAGTCCCTTCTTATTCCGACTACCGCCTCCCCCACTCCCAATTCCTGCCACACCCCACCTCACATTTAACACCACTAAGTTATTTTTAGTAGTTTCTGCAATATCCATGCTCCGTGGGTGAACATGAACTCTCTCTTCTGTTTATATTCACACGGGGCATTTTGCCTAAAAAGAAAATCACTTTAACAGTGGCACCCTCCCATTACTAGTGCCTGCCTGTCGGCCAGATCTCACTGAAGGCCTGGAACCCATGCCCTATGAAGGGGTATGGGCCTTTGCATCTTCCTATCCAGAGAGGCTGTGGCAAAATACTAGGCATTTAATAAATGTGTTCGACTTGGTCTAAGGAGTTCTTTTGCCCTGGGTAGAGCTGTGCATTTAGGGTCTTAAGGATCAGAGTTATTGACCCTGATCTTCCCTATTCTGATTTTATGGCTCAGGCCTAGAGTTAATGGTAAATGTCCTCATTGTTTCAGTTTACTGAAACATTATGTAAACCCAGGATCAGGCGGCTGTTTGACTTGAGACAAACAACTCTGCATTCCAGAGCATGCTGACCCTGTGGCCAGTTTGCTTTTCACTAACAAAGAGGCTCTCATTTAAAGTTCTGAAAGTTAAACCACATTCTATGTTCATTCTATCTTACCCTCCCTCATAAAAATGTGAGAGTGTGTGTATGCATGTGTGTGTGAAAGAGACCGACAGACAGAGCTAGAATGCCGTGAAATTAGTGTGGCAGCCATACTTCAAGCTAACTCTTATACCCTGACCCGAAAGGACGGGATAAAACACATGGGATGAGGCATCAGGTCCAAAGGTGCCATGGTGGGTTATCACTAGACTTAGCAGACCGCCTGCTTCCCAAGTATTAACAAACATGGACCACATCCTCACCAGTTCTCCACTCCATTTTATTTCCCTCTGAGAGTCATTACCTTCTTCACCCACCTGAGTCCACACAATTATATGTGCCTAACATTCCGGTCATGGTTAATACTCAATAAACGGCAGTGTTAGGATTTCTCTAAGGAGATGAGACTAATTTTCCACAGTCTAAAAACCTTCTATATGGTGACTATGCTTCTGTCATTTCTATCCACAACATATTCACAAAGCTACAATATCACTTAATATTATTATTTAGAAATTTGCAACTAGGGGCGCCTGGGTGGCTCAGTCGTTAGGCGTCTGCCTTCGGCCCAGGTCAGATCCCAGGGGCCTGGGATCGAGCCCCGCATCGGGCTCTCTGCTCTGCAGGAAGCCTGCTTCTCCTGCTTCCATTCCCTCTGCTTGTGTTCCCTCTCTCGCTGTGTTTCTCGCTGTCAAATAAATAAAATCTTAAAAAAAAAAAAAAAAAAAGAAATTTGCAACTATTATTCTACTTCACAGAAGAACGGGTCCCTGGTTCCGTGCGGTGAGGGAGTGCACAACGACTCAAAGGCTGCTCGCGTACTCATGCTTAGACTTTACAGACTTCATGCTGAAGGTGAGTAAGCATTTCCGACAGGGTCTTGAGACTCCTTCCCCTGGCTGTTAGCATTGTTTTGCTTTGTCTGGTTTGAACCAAAGCCAGCTGAATCTCCTCCAAGTTCCAGTTTTGGTCAGATCTCAGGAGACAGCCTGTCTGGTTGTTTAAAAACAAATATCTGCCTGCACATCCACCCTAACCTGATATCACGGCAGATCCCTGATGCCTTGTGACCCCACCTGGGTCCCCATTTGTGGTGGAGGGATGGGTACAGACATTAGGTGCTGGGATCTCCACAACTGAAGTTACCGAAGTACAAACAAGAAGGCCTTCGAGCAGACAATGAGGCCAAGGGGCCAGTTACACTCTTACACAACCAGTCTCTGCCACCAAGCATTCATGTTGTCTTCTCCTTCCACCTTTTTACTCAGGAACATCTCCTTTCATGGCCTCAAAGCACGTCTGATTATCTGCCACTCATCAGTGAGCACAGAGTGGGCTTGCCCCTAACCAGTTTCCTGAAAATACAGGAGAGAACAAGAAGAGGGGAGTCTTCCCTCCCAAGGAGTTTATAACACAGAGGTGGAGACAAAAAAACACACCGACATGAAAAACAGAATAGAGATACGGGATTATTGTATTATGTACACAAAGAAGCGGCCTTTTGCTCACTAGGTTTTTCTGCAATGAGTGAGATCATCCTCAGAATGGCATGTAAGACCTGTCCATCAAGGGGGCAGAGGCAGGAGGATTGGATTCAGTGTGTGAAATAATCCACTTTCAAAACATTTAACATTTTTGAATTTAATTACAGTGACTTCAAATATTTTTCCTTGAATTACAATTTGAGTTTTTAATTTAGTGAAAAACTCATCAAATTTACCATTTAAAATTTTTGCTTAAATGTTTAAGAATATGTGTATTTAATTAACATAATTTTTCTCCTCTTAATCTGTGCCAATCTTCCTAAGTCTTCCCAACTGGAATAGTTCTCAGCCATTAAAAAGAATGAAATCTTACTATTTGCAACAACACAACTAGATCTAGAGGTTATAATACTAAGCAAAGTCAGTCAGAAAAAGACAAATACCGTACGCTTTCACTCAAATGTGGAATTTGAGGAACAAAATAAACAAAGAAGAGAGATAAACCAAAACCAGACTCTTAATTATAGAGAACAAACTGACAGTTACCAGAGGGGAGGTGTGTGGGCCGATGGAGGATATAAGTGATGGGGATTAAGAGTTTACTTACCCTGATGAGTACTGAGTAATGTACAGAATTGGTGAACCACTAGGTTGTACCTCAGAAACTAATATGACACTGCAAGTTAACTATACTGGAAATAACATTCTTTAAAGTGAATAAGTGTTTATTAATAACTGTACTATCTTTAAGGATGAAATTGTGCTCTCAGGTCTCCTCCAGAGACTTGTGATAACCACAACACCTGCAATGTAACAGGTTCATCAAAGTTGGGTATGGTTTACTGAGTAACAGTTTTGAAGAGGAATTTGTGTTTGATGGAGGTTTAAATGAGGATGATTATGTTCCAACAGAAAACAGAGAGGACATTAGGAGCAAATGAGTAAGAATGGAAGAGCAGGAAAAAGCTGGAGACAAGGGAAATCAAATCCATCACCTCAAACAGAAACCCTCAAGTCCCAATGAAGAAAGCATGGTAGAGTGGAAAGCTCACAGGCTTGGCGATCAGCTTTTTCCAAATTCCTGGTCAGCCCCTGGTAGTTGTGTGGCCCTAGGCAAGGCATGTGACCCTTCTTAACTTCTATATCTTCTCAGCAAAATCCTTGAATAATACCTATCTACCATGAAAGATTAGAGATGATCTGTGTGGAAGCTTATGACACAATACCTTGTCCACAGGGATGTTTAATAAATGCCCTATTACAACCTCTTAGTCATCATTCACTATTTTAATGCCCTGGTACCAGTGTGAAGCAGATCTCTAAGAAATTAAAACCAGCCAACTGGGAGGAGCCATAAGAGCAGATACTGAGCTAGAAAACACTTGACAAGAAAAAAAAATCTTTGTAGCCATAGCAAGATCAATCAAGAAAAAAAAAGGATAATACTGGTAATACTGGAATATTATGGGAAAATGGTTTGCTACAACCACAAGGAATAAGTTTTGGGGGACGTGGTAGCTAAGTATCAGGAAACCAGAGTTCACCAGTTATGTCTTATGACTCTTGCTAAGTGCAGCCACGTTCCAAAGCAGAAGTGCCCAGAGGAACCACAGAGAAAGAAAACCAGGCTATCAAATTAAAATTACAGACATCCAATAAAGAAATTCATTATGTATTGGATATCATAGCAGCAGATGATACCCCTTCTGCGGAGATTAATATGCTGATCTGAGAGGTGGGATTCTGGCTACTGGAAAGGGGCATCCGGGAGGAGCCAGTGAAGTTCTCCTTCTCCCAGAGTTCCCCCATGATGGCCCATGGTACGAGAGTGGTCAAGAGCAGAAGGATGGTGCTCAGAGACCAAGTTGAACACCAGGAAAAGAGGTAAAACTGCCAACAACTGGGACCCACAACATTCCTTAAGAATTTCTCTGCAAAAGTTTCACTTCCTGCAGGGGCTGAAGAGTGGGATCATTTCAAGAAAGACACCCTGTTCTTGGGTCCTGGATGCCAGATCCTGGATGGCAGCATTACCCTACAACACACAGGAAAACAACAGAGTGGAAACCATCAGCTGGAATCAAAATTTAAAGTACTAACACCATGTCCTAAATCCTGCAAAATAAGAATAAATATATTGTATGTACTAATAATACAAGGCCTCTGTGTGTTCTCTGAACAGCTCTACTATATTCAGCCTACAAATGTACATTCTAGCTATAAGGAGTTTTGAACATGTAACAGACAGTAATTATCTTCTTGGAATTCAGCAGTTTTTTGAGGCAGCACTACAAAGGGCCTAGCTCTTCTAACTAAACCAAACAAACATGAACTCTAACCTGAGAGCTATATGCAGCTGCCTTCTGATTCTGGTCACATGTTCAATTAAACAAGGAAGCCATGAGACTGAGGTTGTTTTAATGCCTAGTAGCCTAGTAAGTGAACCCAAACCTAAGCCTGTAAATGCCTCAGGGTTAAGAATCTGAAACCTAAAAAAAAAAAAAAAAAGAATCTGAAACCTAAGGACGAGCACTCGCCAACAGCCAACTGGGCCCCCAAGCAAGGCAACCCCTTACACTACAGCCAAATCAAATCACTCCTTTGCTCGCTTCCCCATCTTCCCTTTGAAAGTCTTTCCTCGGACTCCTAACTACTCTAGTGTGTCTCTGCCCAATCAGAAACCCTGTTTACTCAAACTAACATTTTACTATGCCTCAGTTTATCTTTTAGCACATTCAAACTCAGTCCTGAATACCATTCTATCTTATGGTCATGTACTCTGCCATTTAGAAAGGGAAACGTCTTAGAGACCATCCGGCACACCCTACCCACTCTCACCCTATGATCATTTAAAATAACGGAACCAAAACTCAGGGAGGCCGAGGGATGTCCAAGATCATAATGATTTTAGTGTTGATCCTTCCTTCTGTGAATGCTGACCAAATCATTTTAACAAGACTTAACAGTATCCACACAGATCATTCCTCCCAGCACATAGAGTGACCAATGCTACTCCGTTATGGTTGATAGAAAAAGTGAAATGAAAGTTAAATGATGTGTCATGCTTTCTCACATGAGAAATCTATTTTGTGGAAGGTAGCCACAAACGAACAATGTGAATCTTCCTATCAGACCAGGGATAATTTAGAAACAGGAAGTGTGTCCAGTTACATGCAACTTATATAGTGATAGCCCTCCAAGCAATTCACATAGAAGCATTTGTTAAAGTATTATTTTTATAGAGCTGTATTTTTAAAATAACTTTAAAAATATTTCACCAAAATGATTATTTCACAAAATGTCTAGAAGTCTGAAATTTAAGCAGAGGTTTCTCTATTTCCCCTCCTCCCCTGTGAGCCACCACCATTAGTCTCCACTGGACTCTGGCTCTACTGGCCCAGCATGAGCCTGCAAAATGCACCATTTTGGTGCTCACCCTGTTGGCCTCTGGACAGAATTGCTCTGGCCTGGCCTTATGTCCCTTTGCCACAAACCAGTACGTCCCTCTCTGAAGCTTACTGGTCCTTTTGTTTGCCTTGAAAAGACCTACTTTCACATCCTCTACATGCCAACAGCAAATGGATTCCACATTGCAACCTAAACCCTACCCAAATCTGTACAAAGGAGTGGCCCATCCAAGCACCTACAAGCATCGATTTATTACATGGGTGCACAAAACCTACATAGGAATACATCAGCCAGGGTGCTGTCAGTGAACTCAGTTTTCCATATAAATGCTGGCCAAATGAAGGCCCATTCCTGGCTCCCACCAATGTGTATATTTAAAATCATCCCACAGAGGACCACTTCTTCCGTACAATGCACCTCAGTGAGTTGGATGATTCACCCACAAACTGTATGATCTTGGAGATCGGCTGATAGAATAGCAATGCTGGGCATTGAGAGGCCAACGAAATGCAGAAACTATAAGATGCAGTGTCTAGTATTATTTATCAGTTACAAGTGAGTCATATTACTATCCCAATCTGAAACACTCATCTAAGAATTCTATGAAGTTGTCTGATTCCATGGTTGGGGAGGGAGGGGGTGAATATCAAAAAAAAAAAAAAAAAAAGCGAGAGTAGGAACTATAGGAAAATGAGAAATGTTTTGTTATCATGGAATTCAGGAAAAAATTTTTCCTATACATAGTGAATGAGAGTACCCACCAATGCAAATAAATATGTGAGGTGAAAGGCAAGTTCAACTAAGTCCAAATGTTACACTATATTCAGGGTATGCAATAAACTAATTTTTAAATATAAACATAGTTCTGCAATTTTTAAAAGAGAAAATCAGCTCATTTTCTCCTTCCATCATGAAAGGACTATTAAACAAATACTTGCAAAATATCTATCTGAGGGGCACCTGGCTGGCTCAGTTGTTAGAGCATGCAACTCTTGATCTCAGGGTTCTGAGTTCCAAGTCCCAGTTTGGATGTAGAAATTACTTAAAAATTTTTTTAAAAAAACCTATTTTTAAAAAATATTTTATTTACTTGAGAGAGAGAGAGAGTGGGGAGAAAAATGAGCGGAGAGAAGGAGCAGAGGGAGAGGGAGAAAGCAGGCTCCTCGCTGAACAGGGAGCCTGAGGTGGGGCTCAATCCCAGGACCCCAAGATCATGACCTGAGCCGAAGACAGATGCTTCACCAAGTGGGCCACCCAGGTGCCCCCAAAAAATTTTAAAAAATTAAAAAATAAAACAAATGGCCACTTGCAGGTTGACAAATTATGGCCCTGCTCCCAGAATCTTCCCCACATGTGTTGGGTCCCACCCTAAATTCAGCCCCAGGAGCACAGCCACACAAAACTTCAATCCCAGCTCTTCTGCTGTTCCCTCCTCTCAATCACAACTTACCCTGCCCGCTGCTTGCCATTTCTGTGTCTTGCTTCTCCTATTTCAAAAGCAGAAAGGTCTCTTTCCTTTCCAAAGTGCTTCTTCCTCAACTCCCACACATAATTTTGGTTTTATCAGTCCCTTGCCTCTTCCATCTACCATTCTGTACTTAAGTACTCCCTTCTGAGTGTCACCAAATGGCGCTTGAGTCTCCATTACCCTAATACTCCCATTTTTTCCTCCAGAGCACCGTGCTTTAGCAGCCTCTTTTCTGTTCTGCACGTCATCACCAAATTTTCAAAGAACAGTCTAGATTTTCTTACCAGTTCCACATGCTTGAACCAGAAAATGCAACCAAGCAGCAGGTATGGGGGCATGAGGCTGAGTGCATGTGAAGCAAACTGATACGGGCAGCCTCCCACTTCCCACCATAGCCCTTATACAGGGGCTCCAGCTAACATCCAGCCCGAGAGAAATGAGCGCCCTGGGTGGCCCCATCACATTGGTTTGGAATTTGGATTTTCATGTGAAAGCTAATAATGCTGACATAGTAGCAATTTATTTTATTTTTTTAAATATTGAGGAACAAGTAAAATACCTATTCGGGTTGCACTCTATGGCCATGTAATTTGCAAACTATTCTTTGAAACCTTTGTCTTCCTTCACCCAACTTTCCAAAACCAGTTTTCTTAAAAGTCATCAGCAACCACTCAGCTGCCATAAACAATGGCCTTTCTCACTCCCTTTCCTGAACCCTCTGGCGGGGAAAGGGGAGGCCTGTTTTATCACAAACCCCTGTGTTAAACTGCCATAGCTAAGATTCTGTGCCTCCACCGTCTCCTCATTGTTCTGTCATGTCTCCCCTTAGGCTCATCTTGCTTGATCATTTTCTTTTTTGCTTTTTCAAAAACCTCTAATTGCAAAGATCATCTAGCATCTGGGCTTCAACTATTCCCACTACAGAGTTCCCCACAAAAATCTTCAGCTTCTCAAAAAATAAAAAAACAACCTTTAGCTTCTCTCGCTAACTCCACTCTCAAACTTCTTTGTATTAGATTCAAGAACCCCCAAAACACCCTGCGCTGACTGAACCTCTTCCTCAGATCCGCTGCCACTGAATCCACTCATTCTCCCTATTCCCTCTTAGTCAACCAGCCTCAAAACGTCACCAACTGCTTCTTCTCTTCTGACACCCAACCAGCCATCCCTCCTCTTCTTTGCCATTTTCGAAAATGTATCATAAACATCTCTTCTCCTTTTTTCCTCCTGGACTCTCATTAGCTCTCAGCTGGACGACTAATCCCAGAGCCTGAAAACCCATCTCCCCGGCTTAGCTCCTTCACTGCTTCACCTCCACTGTGGTGCCAGACTGATGTTCCTGAAGGCCTCAAGTCCTGACACTCCTCTACTCACAACTAAATGGCTCCCCACCACTGACAGAACTGGAACTCGGGACCCTCTGCCAGCTGACCCTCTCACCAGTCCCGTCAGCCTGTCTTTCATTCCCTTTCAAAGGCCAAGCATTTCAAACAAACTGCCTTCTGTTTCCTAAACACACTTCCCTCCTTTTGCTTAAGCCACCCCTGGTCCTCCCCTCCCTCAATCAAAATCCTAAATGGCAAACAAACCGCTTTTTAAAGGTCCCAAATGCCTCTAGACTAATGCAATCCTTTTCTTCTCTGAAACCTTATAATCCTTAATCTATTCCTCTGGTGGGACTTATCACACTAGAGTGTCCATTAGAGTTCACGGTTGCAGGTGTTGTCTCCAAGACAGTGGGTTTCTCTGGTGTGGCAGGCATGGGTCTCATTGGCCTTGGACCCCTCAGCACACTAGCACAGTAACGTCCGTCAATATATTTGAGGACTAGATGACTGAGCCAATCTTCTGTCTCTCCTGGTGATAACAATCACATCATAGCTTTGCACCACCTGGGGTTGAGTCTGGTCGTAGAATAAAGTGAGGTGGATTTATCTTGCAGGCTGAGACAATCTTGGAATTAGAATGATATATATGTTGCAAGGGAGTTACAGGTGCCACCCTGTACATTTAAGCTTTACAATGATTCATGTCAAGTGAACTTTCACTGCTATTTTCAATCCTCCTTCCATTCTGATATTACAGCTGCTGCTTAGTCACCAGGACAGCAAGCTCCTTTGCCTTAAAACCACCCTCCTCAAAAATCCCCCCTGCCATCCTGCCCCTGGTACTCTATCCATTGTATCACCTTGGACTTGTCCTCTACCAAGATTCAGCCCTAGCATCTGATCCAATGTTCTCTGGACTACAAAGTTTCTATTTCATTCTCCTTCAAAAGAAACGTGGTATGTTTTTAATGGAAATTGGAATACATCACACATGGTTAAAAGTATTTCAAGCAGGGGTACCTGGGTGGCTCAGTCTGTTAAGTATCTGCCTTCAGCTCAAGTCATGATCTCAGGGTCCTGAAATAGAGCCCCACGTTGGGCTCCTTGCTTGACGGGGAGCCTGCTTCTCCCCTTCCTCACCACTTGTGCTCTCCCTCACAATCTATGTCCCTCTCTTGAATAAATAAATAAAATCTTTAAAAAAATAACTGAAGCAAACAAAAGTTCTGAATAAAGTACTGAATGAAAAGTCTTCTTCCCAAAACCATAGTTCCTCAGCTGAAGAGCCTCTTGGTCTATACCATTTTTTGTGATACTCTTTCAGAAGTTCTCCCTCTCCAGAAAATATATATAAAATATAAGAACTTTTTTTACAGGAACAAAAGAACACAATGCACACTCTGGTGCAACTTGATTTTTTGCTCTTGGCATATTCAGTAACTTATAAATCTAAGCTAATACATGCGAAGCCCTTAGAAAGGTTCCTGCCCCACAACAAGTGCTAAATAACTTTCAGGTGGAGTCTATCAGAGGCCATCTCAGCCCTCAAGAGTTTCAACTAATTAGACACCAGAAGCATACAAATAAAGGCCGGGGGTTCCACTGGACAAGAGTTCAGAGGGGCTCTTCCCACTCACATTTCCATAGAAAGGCTCCCCGCAGACTTGGCTATTCCCCTTTGTGTGGCATTTGGACGAAATGGTGGCCCCAGAGCTCACACTCCTTAACTAAAATCACACCTACCTCCCACTGATACCACCAAGCCTAAACAATACACAGAGGAGTAAAGGCTTCCTAAAGAGTTTTGCTGCAACCACTTTCAAAACACATTAAAAAAAACCAAACAAACAAAAACACCTTCTTGCACTTTGATTACACAGTAAGGAAGGCTACATCAGCCAGATACGATTAGCTCTGTGGCATCAGGACCCCGAAAATTCTGCCCGAGCTGGCTCGGCTCGGCGCTGGGTCACGCGGTGTTTCCAGAAGGCAAGCTGGAGTCCCTAGCCTCTGGTCCCCACCCTTCCAGAGTCCCCTAATGAGAGCAGAACTCACAGGAGGTGTGAACTCAGACGTTACCCCGGCGACGGCAAGGCCACGTGTTCCGGCGGCTTTGGGAGACCACGGCAGAGTCCCCGTCAGCCCTTCGGAGCAGTTTTCGGGTCAGGGAACTCGGAAAGCGCCCCCGAACGCTCCGCCTTTCGCCATTTTCCGCTCCCTCACCCGCAGGCCTGCGGCACTTCCGGCTTATTTGCATATCTGATGAGCCTTTCACCGCGCGACCCCCCCCCCCAGGATCTTTCCGCAGCCTACCCAGAATGCACCGGGTCGGCCTGGGCACCGGGTGGGGGAGGGGCCGTGGGCGCAGGCCTGGCCAGGGCCCTGCGAATGTTGGCGTTTGGGGCAGGCGTGGACTTTGGGGGAGCTTGTGACTGCAGTTAGAGGGAAGCTGGCGACTTAAACACTGTTCCTGAACAGTGACTTGAGGGTCCGTAAAATTTAGGCGGCCCAGAGGCTTTTTTCCAAGTACCTGTACCCGTGCGGGCTCGCCGACACTTGTGCACAGGTTAGCAGGATCCACTCAGCAACTGAAAATCAGAGGAGAAGGAGGAAGAAAAGCAGTGGCACTCCTGCGTCTCACGGGGGAAGAAACCTGAGAGGCTTGACCTCTTCGTGTTACTTTACTGAGAGGCTTATGTAGGATGTAGGGTGAGGGACTGGGTCAAAACAGGGTCTGTCTTAGACACCTGTTCTTGCCACCGACTCTCCCAAACGTTTCCCAAAGCCCGAGAGCACCCGACACGTGTACCCACCTGACTACACATACGTGGGGAAAATGAGCCTTCTTTCTGAACAGCTGCAGCTTCTTAACGGAATGGACTTTCCACGGAGCCTGTCATATAAACTAACCCACAGCCCCTGTCAAAGGCAATATTAAAAATCCAGGAAGAAGTTGAATAAACAGAGCATAGCTTACCTAAAGTGGCACTTGGCCTGGCCACCTGGGCCAACAGAGGTTCAGAGGCTACTGAGTGACCTCAACTGTTCTGGACCAGAACAAAGAGAAACTTTTCTGAGCAAAATAATCATCAGGTCAGCCTCCTAGAGCCTTAGGAGTGAACACAAAGCCGAGGGTCCAAAGGACAGGACCATGTCAGACCAACCTCAAGAGGAAGGAAGTTACACTGTAACAGTGTGTCAAGGCTGGAATGGGGGCCGAGCATTGTGCTGAAGACAAATGGACTTGGTCCTCCGTGCACAGATGTGAGAGAAAAAGGAGTGGGATGTAAATTTAGGGAAGGGATCAGACACTCTCCAGGGAAGGATGGATGACAACTCCACACAGCTGTCTGGAAAGTTCAGGGCTGTTGAGCTGTTCCAGTGACTTTAGGGAATTAAGATGTTTGGAGTAGGAGTCCCAGACAAAACTCTGAATTTAGTCTGCCTTCCAGTTGCTCAGACCAAAAACCTTGGTGTCATTCTTGACACACATCTGCTCCACCCCCGACTCTCCCGCCAACATCCAGTCTATGAGGAAATTTTATCAGCCTTATTTTCCCGATATATCCATTTCTGCCCATTTCCCACCAAGTCTGCTGCTATCTGTTACCCTGGTCCAAGTCAACATTATCTCTCACCTTGGTTACTGAAATAACTTCCCCAGGGTTTTTGTTTCCATCCTTGCTCACCTACAGTCCAGACAGCAGCCAGAGCGATAATTTGGTAAGTGATGAGTCACTAAATTCCCCACCTGAAATTAATACTACACTGTATGCTTCTCTTTCTCTCTGTCAAGTGAATGGATAAAGTCTAAAAAAAAGCGGGGGGCACCTGAGTGGCTCAGTGGGTTAAGCCTCTGCCTTAGGTTCTGGTCATGATCTCAGGGTCCTGGGATGGAGCCCTGCATTGGTCTCTCTGCTCAGTGGGGAGCCTGCTTCCCCCTCTCTCTGCCTGCCTCTCTGCCTACTTGCGATCTCTTTCTCTCTGTCAAATAAATAAAAAAAAATTTTAAAAAAATGTATGCTAACTGGAATTTAAATAAAAACTTAGAATTAAGGGGGGGCGCATGATGTGATGAGCACTGGGTGTTATTTGCAACTAATGAATCATTGAACACCACACCAGAAAATAATGATGTACTACTATATGTTACAACATATAGTTAGCTAATTGAATTTCAACAAAAAATAAATAATAAAAACTTGAAGAAAAATATTTATTTGAGTAGCATAAATAAATAAATAGATAAATAAATAAATAAATAAATAAATAAATAAATAAATAAATAAATAAATTCAACTTCTCTGCTGAAAATCCTGTCATAGCTCCCTTTCTCAGAGGAAAATGGAAGTCCTTCCACTGCTTTACAAGGACCTCTAGAGTGTGGCCCCCATGCTCGAGAGGCCCTCAATTCCTCCTCTTCTCAGCCTCACTCAGTGCAGCCACACTGGCCTCCTCATCCACCTGGAACTGACCAGGACTACTCCTGCCTCAGGAACCTCCTCAAATGCAGTTCCCTCTGCCTGGGAATCTCTTCCCCAGATATATTCATGATTCATCCCCTCAACTCCTTCAGGCTTTTTTTCAAACATCGACTTCTCATAAAGCTCTACCCCATTTAAAATTACAAGTGTATACAAATCCCCCTTAAACTCCTCTATTTCTTTTCATATCATTTATCACTTTGTAATGTTATATATAAGCACATTTACCTATATTGAACATATTTATTATACATTTATTACACTTCCTGTCTGTCTTTCCCCACACTAAAATGCAAAGTTCTGTGAACACAAGGAGTTTTACATAATTTGTTAATTCGTGAATTCTTTGAGCCTACTAGATTGTCGGGCATATAGATGGTTCTCAACACAAATCACCTAAATAAACAAATACAGTCATTTAGGTCAAAAGCCATTGAATGGTTCCTTTGCCAGACCGGGAGCTCCTCCATGAAAGGAAATGTGGCACCCATCCATTCACACGTCATAAGAATTTATTGAGCACCTAATCTATACCAAGCACTATGCTGGAGTCTAAAACACAATGGTGAACAAAACATGCACAAGTTCCAGCCTTCATGAAACTTACAAATTAGTGCCTAGAGACAGATACTCAACAAGTAACTGCACAAATGAGATCATTACTACTGACACAGTGTACCATTAAAATAGACCAGAAAAACTTTATATGTTTTGTACTGGGTTGGTGGTAGAAGGGATAGAAAAAGCTAAGCAGATTAAAGATTATATAGTAAAGAAAACGTAATGGGAGATGTCAATGTATTAGATGGGGTTGGGGAGAATATATGACAAAGGTAAGTCCCAAAGCTCTGGTTTAACTAAGTGGATGAAAGTGACCATTGCTACAGTAGTGTGGTAGGCTAAATAATGCTCCACCAAAGATAACCATGTTCTAACCTCCAGAATTTGTAAATGCTATCTTACCTGGAAAAAGGACATTTGCAGTTACGATTAATTTAAGGATCTTAATTAAGAACAGGAGATTATTCTGGATTATCTGGGTGGGTCCTAACGTGCACTCACATATAATCACATGTATCCTTACAACACATGTGTCCTTATAAGAGGGAGATCAAAAGATCCACAAACACATACGCACAGAAAGCAATAGAAAGATGGAACCAAGAGAGATTTGAAGATGCCAGCCTTGAAGACGAGTGATGAGGTCACAAGCCTACTGTGATGGTCAATTCTATGTGTCAATTTAACTGGGCCACAGGGTGCCCAGACATTGGGTCACACATCATTGTGGGTGTGTCTATGAAAGTGTTTCTGGATGAGATTAACATTTGAATTGCAAGACTGAGTAAAACAGATTGCTTCCCTAACGTGGATGAGCTTCAGCCAATCAACTGAAGACTTGAGTAGAACAAAAAGGCTTAGTGAGAGTGCCTGACTTCAATCAAGACATTTGTCTTCTCCTGCCCTCAGACTAGAGCTTACACCAGTGGGCCCTCCTGAGTCTCCGGCTTGCAGATCTTGTAACTTCTCACCCTCCATAGTTGTGTATGCCAGCTCCTTAGAATAAAACCACACATACACACACTATTGATTCCAGTTCTCCGAAAAACCCTCACTAATACAGCAAGGAATGCTGCAAGCCATTAGATACTGGAAGGGTCCAGAAACAGATTCACCTCAAAAGCCTCCCGAGGAGCTGCGGTCCTGCTGACGCCTTGATTTCGGCCCAGTGAAACTGATTTTAGATTTCAGGCCTCCAGGACTGTGAGACTATAAATGTGTCTGCTTTAAGCCAATCTGACTGCAGTCATTTGTTACAAAAGCCACAGGACCCTCACCCAATGGGAATCACTCTAAGAGGAGATGGGGGGGTGGCATCAAGATCAGGTTTGGAACATGGAATCTGGGAAGCCTATCACACACCTAGGGGAGGGGCAGGCCAAATTAGGATTTGGACATGCAGGAATGGAACTGATGGAATGATCTGAGCAGGTGTATAAATCCCGGGAGCCCAGGGACTGGAAAGTATAAGAAGCGGAGTAAAAAGGAAAGACAGCTGAGCGCCACATCCTGAGGCAGTCTCAGCAATGAGAGGCCAGGAAGAAGGATAGTCTGAGAAAGAAACAGGAGAGCATGGGGTCTTGGAGACCAACAGAGGTGTGAGTTTTTGAATTACAGCACCATCAAGTCTGGAGCAGAACGTAGTATGGAGGAGATTTAAGAGTGAATGGTCGATGAGACAGAAAGAGCCTGTGTGGGCGATTTATCTTTGAAGTACGTTTGGTTTGGAAAGTAAATAATGAGAGCAGATAGTTGCCGGGAATGTTGGGCCCTGGGAGGATTTTTTTGTCCTTATTTTAAACAGGAGAGTTTAGGGCATCAGGGCATTGGGTGTGCCTTGGAAAAGGACCTGAGAAAATAGAAACAACCGGAAACACAAGTGAGGGTGAGGTTGCTGGCTGAAGCCTGAGAGGGCTGAAAGGGGAAGCGTGCAGAGAGCAGGTCTCAATCTGGGTTGTCGTTTAGGATTTCCTGGGGATAATTTTAAAATCTCGATGCCCAGCCTGCACCCAAGACAAAAGGAATCAGATTTCCTGAGTTAGGACCCAGACATCAGTCACTGTGAATGCCTCACAGGTGATTCCAAGAAATGGGCAAGGGGCTTCAGAGCACCCCCAAAAGTCATGGCCTTGAGTCCAAGGAGGATCAGGTGCAGGTTGGAGGTTGGGTGGGTGTAAGTTAAGGAGTTGCCAACTTCACCTTTGTATTTTCAAAATTCAAGAAAAGGTCATGTGCTAAGTATGTCCTGAGCATATAACGGAATAAGGGGAAGACTGAGAGCCAAAGAAAAGGAAAAAAAAAGAGGACTTAGTTCATACTGAGAGTGGAAAAGGGAAGATGGCCCCCAATTGGGGAAATGTGGCCAGAACGTCGGAAAGAGCTATGAACTTACAGCTGTACCATCCATCCATCCATCCAACTGTCATTTGTCGGAAAGACACCAAACTAGGCAGTAAGAATAAAACATAAGCAAAATACTGTTCTCACAGATTTCACAATTCGATGAGAAAGGAGACATATACGTAAAGAGAAGATTCAGGAACTTTACCCAGTCAAAGGGATGGTGGGAACCCTAACCCCTATGAAGACAGGAGGCATCTCCTCCCATCATAATACATTGCACACCGGATGCCCTAAGCCATGTTCACTGTACTCCAAGAACCTGACTGTTGTGGGGAAAGTGAGGGTGTGAAATTGACATGAAATGACAATTCAGCTTTTATTCTCCAGGCATGACTAAAGCAGCTGCAAAACATAATGACCTACCAGTAGCACAGTGTCACGTGGCATCTACAAGCAGGAGAAAGTCTCAGAGCTCTCAGAAAGGGTGCCAATGCAGAGGTCAACATGGAGTTTTCTACATGGTAATCGCCATGTGACATTCAGAAAGTGGTCACTAGGTGGCAGGATTAACATTTGTAAAATAACTAACTGCCAATTGCTGGATACTAGGAGGAACTAATTAAATTCCAGCTAGTGCCCAAAACCAAACTTCCTGGCCTGCCCAGGGAGTTTCCTGCGCCAATGTGATCAGCAAGGAGAAGAACAGTAAATAATGATTGTTTTAGGTCACTGTAAAATGTAAACTGATTAACCCATGGTTATGTGGTCTCCTGTATCTCTAGCCTCTAGAAATATGTTGTCCAATAAAGTAGACACTAGTCACATTGATCTCTTGAGCACCTGAAGTGTGGCTAATGCAAATGAAAAA
>CM053607.1:88705471-88754817 GCA_028646535.1 Procyon lotor
TTAATGTAGGTGTCTTAGCCTGCGGTAACAGAATACCATCAACTAACTAGTTTGTTTAAACAACATCTACTTCTCACAGCTCTGGAGGCTGGAAGTCTAAAATCAAGGTGCAGCAGATTCGGTGTCTAGTGAGGGCCCTCTTCCTGGTTTGGAGACAGCTACCTTCTTTTTTTTTTTTTTTTAAAGATTTTATTTATTTGACAGAGAGAAACACAGTGAGAAAGGGAACATAAGCAGAGGGAATGGTAGCGGGAGAAGCAGGCTTCCCGCAGAGCAGAGAGCCCGATGCGGGGCTCGATCCCAGGACCCTGGGATCTGACCTGGGCGGAAGGCAGACGCTTAAGGACTGAGCCACCTAGGCGCCCCGACAGCTACCTTCTTACTCTATTTTCACTTGGTGTGGAGAGAGATCATCTCTATTGTGTCTCTAGAGACCTAATGACTTCTCAAAAACCCCACCTACAAATGCTATCAAATTGGAAATTCAGTGTTTAATATATAAATATTGAAGAGACATAAACATGCAGTCCATAAGAGTGGGCTACAAGAAAATCTAAAATTACTTAGGTGGTTCCCATTGTTTCTCGTGGGCACTGTTGTTCAGAAGGATGTATCAAGTTCCCCTGTGCAATACATATTTTGTTTAATGAGATAACACGGGGGACTGGGAGAACACAGGACAAGAAATTGGCTAGGGAATGAGGCTGAGCTGGGTGGGGGGCTCCACAGAGCAGTGGGCTGGCATCCCCCTACCTTGACCCACTCTTCGGCAGGACACCCTGACCAAATGGGCATTTTTTTCATTTCTAACCCAAAGAGAAGATCCAAGTCCTGGGGAGACAAGATAGCTGGGAAGGTTCTTTCAAATTTCACCCAGAGCCTTTTCTGTATACAGTCCCCCACTTCTAAAGCTAGGTCCCTCTCTATTCTCATGGCTCTGGTCTTAGTTCAGATCCTTTCCTAAGAGAGGCTTTTCCAAAGGGGTAGGGGGAACAGAGAAGAGAGTTCAAAGGTTTCTTCAAAGCATTGGCAAAAGCTGGTTGTTATGATGGTTTTTTCTCTTCTTCATATTTCCCTGTCACCTTCCCTCTCCTGTTTTATCTCTGGTGCCAGACTCCTTAGGTTCAAGCCCTACACATCCCTGAATGACCTTGAACAATTTCTTTAGCTTCCTTGTGTTTCTTTACCTAGAAACGACCACTCACAGTGTAGTCATAAAGATTAAATGAAAAAATATCTGTGAGGTACTTAAAATAGTATTTGTCCATAATAAACACTATGCAGTAGATATTATTATTATTTTCTCATAACTTTTTTCAACTTCCTCATGAACGTGATAAAGAGTTGGCATTCTAAGTCATAA
Organism: Procyon lotor; assembly: GCA_028646535.1. Lineage (NCBI taxonomy): Eukaryota > Metazoa > Chordata > Mammalia > Carnivora > Procyonidae > Procyon > Procyon lotor. Next base: position 88,706,835 of record CM053607.1, read on the forward strand.
CTTTAAAAAAAAAAAAAAACTAAGATGCAAAAATACTTCCAATCCCAATTTTGCAGTTGAGAGTATCAAGAAAAAAGTGACAAGCCAACAAAAGGTATATCTATTCTGCAACTGTGAACCATGGTCAGGCTGTTTTCCTGGGACATTTCTAGGTGGAATGGGCTACCTCCTGCCCTGGGAAGCACCCAGACTGTCAGGTATCCAGATTCCAGATTTCCGCTCCATCTCCTGTAGAAAAAACAGCCTGATGCTCCATCAGCATGTGCAGACCAACCCGTCATAGGTCTTAATGGTGGTGGTAGCTCAATCATCCGTATTAGCACCTTTTGACATGACAGCTGACTTCTCCAGACACTGCAAAACTGCATGACCCCTGCTCAGGCTCTACACCTGTCTCAGAAAAACCATAGCTTGGGATAGCTCTAAGACAATTCCAGGACTGGCTCTGACATTAGTGGCTCATACGAAGCAAACACTGCTTGTCATTTGTTTGGTTTGTTTTTGGCTCTCGAATACTTACTGTGAATAAGTTTCAAAGCTACAAGTCGGCCTCACTTTACACAGCAGATATGGGCGTAGTTAAATTTTGAAAAATCGGGTCATCCAAAAATGCACTAGATTTGGCAACAATTTAAAGGAGGGTGACGTGCAGTCACAGATAAACTGAGTCCTTTGTTAAAAGAAATCTTTCTATTTCATCAGTGTAACAAATTTCAATTTGTTACAAATGGTAGATTTTTTAAAAATGAATTAAAGTGTATTCAGAAAGTGAAAAGGAAGTTTTAGAATTTCCTCTTTCTTCTTCCTTTTTTTGGTTTGTTTTTAAATAGACCTGCAATGTGAGGGAACTGTGTTCCAAAGAGGAAGACTATGCTAGAACTGAAGCTATAATCACAATTTTCCCCTTCTCAGCATCCATTGATTGCATCTCCCTGTAAAGATTTTTTTCCCTAACCTTGATGTTTACTTATGGCTGATGTTATCAGAATCCATGTTTATCTAGGAATACAAAACAGATTTTTCTCTCTCCTGTTGAAAATCTGAAGACCAGTTCTTGGCTTCCTATTTTCTTCCCCACAGGTTCCACATGCTTGCATCTCATTTGAAAACGAAAAAGCCAAAAGCTAAATGTGTGCTATCTTAGAAGTGAACTGCCAGTCACGCTGGTCAGTCATGCTGGTCAGTGTCAGGGCTGGGGGACACGGTGCCTCTCTGGTATTTGGGGCCCTCAACTCCCTGACTTCCCTCCAGCCAGGCACAAGCCACTGGCCAGGCTCAGCTGACTGCTGGGTCCCAGCCCTGGAAGTGGAGGAAGCTCGAGCCTTTTCCTTTGGGACCATGCTGCCTGCTGACTCCATCAGACATCTGGGCAGCCCCACAGGGTCTTGGAAGAATGGGGACAAAACACATGGGTGCTGCCTGGGCATTCCAGAGACAAAGACATGATGATCCTTCAGAAAAAGCCTCCTGAAGAGTAAGGGCAGATGGGGTGCTAGGATGGTGGAAAAGCCATAACTAAAGATGAGGCTCAAAAATAGAAAGGAATATAAAAATCCAAGAGGAAGAAAAGTTTGAGATAGATAAAGATAATTGAAGCAATAACTGAACACCAACAACACAGACAAATTTTACAAGAAAAAGGTTTTCGGAAAGGAAGTACAAGAGAAGTAAGGCACGGAAGTAAGGGCTCGTGTAAGAGACGCCAAGGAAAAGGACGGAGAGGCCTTTCCCTGAGCAGAGTCTGCGGGGGTTGTGGGGCATAGACCCACTCGCTCTCTGCACAATGAATTCCTACAATTGAGGTTGGTTTTGTCTTGATTTGTAGGTCACAGCCCCTAGTAACTTGGTACACACTTAAAACATGATATTTTTCAGTATTTTGAAATAAAACACTCCCAAATGCAAATTGGCCCAGACTAGCAAATCTTCCCCCCAAAACCAAAAGCCTTCCACATGTTCCAACTATGCAGGACCAAAGAGAGACCTGTTTGGAGTATAATTAGGGTGTCTATTTGGGACAAACAGTGCCTCTCTGGAGAAGTAAAAGGGGACAGAGGTTGGTTCCAGCCCTGCCACGTTCAGTAGCTTTGGGTACTTTTTGGAGAACCAAGCTGTTGCTTTAAAATAGACAGAAGCCGGTGTATAAGATTCAAGCCATCTGTAGAAACATGTTTGTAAGACATGTGCCAGTGTTCAGATGTGGCCACAAGAAAAGCTCTCTGTGCAGAATCTTAACCTTCTATTTCTAGTCCCTCAGCTCTTTCCCAACGCCCTCCATCCTCCACCCAGGGCACCCCCATGCAGGCTGACTGCTCAAGAACTCGTGTGATTGGAGACAGCCTCCATCACAAGAGGTGGCCGCAATAAGCCGAGACTGGGCAGGTCAACCCGGTGAGCCCCCTTAATCAGCTTCTTTGTTTGTATGAATATTTCCTCTTGGCCCTACTTACCATTTGGCAGCCATAATGTGTCCCGATTACAACAATAATTTGGGCCTGGGGCAGCCACCTCCTGCTCCATCATTAAAGAGGACTATTTACAGTCACCTTTGCAGTCAGCCCATCTCCTTAGCAGTGGAAAGTCACTGCAGCTCACAGTCGTCACTGGTTGTGAGCAAAGAAGCCCTTGGTGGTCAACAGTGTTGAGCCTTCAGCGGCCCCGGCAGCGGCTCAGAGCTGTAGATTACGCACAATTAAGAAAATGCATCTGCGCAAAGCAAGGAGCAGCCCACAGGCCTGGGGACCAAGTCAGCATGTCCTTGGCATTCACTAGGTCCAGATGTCTTTATCTTCTGGGCAGGAAGTCAGAGTCTGTCCAGATGGCATCCTGATTGCCTTCAGCCCAGCCGATTAAATTTCTAGGGCTGACATCTCTTCCAAATACACTCTCTCTCCTCTGAAAATGGGGTTGTCAAATAAGTGCCAGAAGAACCCCTGCACAGAGCAGCCAACTGCGAGGGCTCAGACTGGAACCTGAAGGTCTGCGACACGGACACTGGGCAGACTCCCTGCCCCATGGCTGCGGTTCTGGAATTCTTTCTGTTACACGCAAGGGGATTTCTGGGAAGCCAGTGTGGTGGGGGGCAAGATCGTGACTCCGCGATCAGATAGAGCCCATGAGGAGTCATGGATCCTCTACACTCCCACCTGGGTCCTTGAGCCTATCCCTAAACCATTCTGGCCTCAGTTTATTGGCCTTTACATCTCTGATAACAACAATACCTTCCTTGACAAGTTTTTGTGAAAATGGTTTTGAGATAATGCATGTCGAGTGCTTACAAGAGTACCTGGCTTCTTCCTAGGAAGGTTTCCTTGCATATATTTTCTAAGAAGACTTCCTTAGTTTTGCTCCTAGCTTTACTTTGCCTTCAGGGTACCTCCTTCTTAGAAATGGAGACCTGAATGGGGGTGGCAAACCAGCCTGGGCACCCACATATGCCTTTTGTCAGAAATAATAAATTATGGGCACCTGGGTAGCTCTGTCAGTTAAGGGTCTACCTTCAGCGCAGGTCATGATCTCAGGGTCCTGGGACTAAGCCCTGTGTCGAGCTCCCTGCTTAATGAGGAGCCTGTTTCTCCCTTTCCCTCTGTCCCTCTCCCTACTTGTTCTCCCTCTCTCAAATAAATTAATAAAATCTTTTTTAAAAAAGAAATAATAAATTATTCTCCATAGTCCTTTATAGGTTACCCTTCTAATGTACACTTAAGAGGTAAGCAGGACAGATGCTATTTCTCTTTTATAGAAGAAGGCCAGACTCTGAGAGGCTAATGACTTGTCCAAGGTCACATAGGTAGCTGAGTCTGAAGATGGAAACCCATAGGGGCTGCTCAACTCCTATCTGCTGCTAATTGCCCCCTGAGGAAGTCAGTGTTCCACATGGTGCAGAGGAATGAACAAAAGCTCCAGGCTCCCCTCAAACCACCACCATCCTGCCCCCAACGAATGTCTCCCCTCGTACCAATGGGACTTTTCTGGGGTTCACTAGAAGGAAGAAAGGATGCCATCCTGCCATTTACAGAAGTTGTCTTGCCTCTCTGCTAGTTCAACAAGTGCTTTCCTCCTATAGTGCACTGTAAGGGGCTATGGGAATTTAATCTAATATGATGCTCACAGTAAAAAGCCTGACAAGAGACAGGATGTGAAAAATGTTCCAGAAGGGCTAAAAGTAAATGGTTTGACAATAATATGAATAATCTGAGCTCTTGGGAATGTCAGGCTCATGTTGTTCTTTTAAATACTTAAAAAAAAAAATGACAGGGTTGGATTAGATTATTTTAAAACTTGTTTTTAGTTTTTAAATTTCTGATATTAACGTACCATTATGAGGACCACTTTATTTCAGAGTTAAGGGTTTATCTTGGAATTCCAATTCCCAGTCCTGTTCTCTAGTCCCTGTATCCCAGTGCCTATTAATATATTCATCTAGAGCTTGAGAAAAAAACCCTAAGGATGTCTTTAACATTTATGCCTTTATAAAATATACCAGATGAAAGAAAAGTTAGTAAATGGCACTGACCTTATGGTTAATTGGAAGTTAAAACTTGATAAATATTCCGACATGTTACACATATTTCCAGAACCATACATGTGTAACCAGATGACCATAAATAATAATGAAACCTAGACTTGGGGAAATGTGAGTTTAAAACATCCTTTTTTAAATGGTTATAAACTTAAAGTGCTGCAACTTTTAAATCCAGTGCAAGTGGTTGTAAGTCCAGGGAGTGGCTATTTCTGTTATCAGTCATCTCAGAAAGGCATGAATCCTGGGGCAGGAAATGCAAACTGTCTCTGGATTGGGCAAGAGCATTCCCCTTCTCTCTGAGTACAAAGGCCAGAGAGGAGGCCTGGGGTAATTTTGTGGAGGAGAAGGGATGTCCCAGGAATTCGGGTCCACAGGCCATGTGAGGATATGGTGCCTGCTTGGTTAGCGGTGGTGGGGACAACAGAGCCATCAACCATAGAGCAGAGAAACAGGCAGTTCTGGAGCAAAAGGATCAAAGGCGCCGTGGCGAAGCCATCAACACGAATGACCTTGAACTCGGAGCACGTGGTAAGAAGAGCCACATCTCTCCTCTCCAGGTGAGGAAGGGGCTCTGTCTAGCCTGGGGGCATCACAAGAGCCACCAACCGAAAGGCCAAGGCGTAGAGCATGACGACAAGACTTGAGGGCTCTGTACTAATGTGCCCACAAGGCAGAACACCAGGAAGCCCTGGGAGACTGGTGGGGAGTACTTAAGGAGGGCTTTACCTCTGGGCTTCATCGCTCTAAACCTCAATGGTTTAGTAAAATAAACGAATATGGAGAAATCTAATGATAAGGCACACAATTGATCACAAGAAGCATTAGAATATTCAAGTAAGTAGAATTTTAGATGCAAGTTGATTTAGCATCTGGGGGTGGAGGAGGAACCAGGGCAAGGTCAGGCATGACCCAAAAGCAGAACAAAAACTAAATGTACAAGAGAGGGAAAAAAAAAAAAAAGATAGGACAGTTATATGCCACCTGGTGCCCAGAAGCTGTATGTGGAAATTAAACATCTAGTTCTCTGCTAAAGGTAGAAGACAGAAGCATATTTTGGTTTGCAGATCCTTGAAAAAAGGCATATTAGCCTTTGGGCTGTAGCTAAGAAGGGGCTTGAAGAGGCAAACAAGGTGTCCTAGGATCCCAAGTCACTCCCCAGACTATCATCAAATGGAAGCACAAAGTGAGGGCATGGGCCTCCCAGACATGAAAGCAGGCTGTTCTAGGAAATCACCCACGGGCGGCAGCTGACCCAGTGGATGAATGCATGGGAACACGGGGGAATAGAAGAACAATAACTGCCCTGGTACTGGTCTGAGGAAACAAATGAGTTTCTAGTGCCTTTTCTTACCTTCTCCTTTCTCTTTCCATATCTCTGTAAGAATGGGCTCTTAAAATAGGGGACGGCAGTCGTTCCATCCCTTAATGGCTCTGTGAAGAGGCTCTGCAAACCTCTCTCTGTTTTCTCTTTGCCAAGAAGGGGCAAGCCCACCTGGAGTAAGAAAGAGTCATTGTCAACAAATAGTAAATAGGAATCCATTTTATTGGCTCAAGCCAACCAGTTACATAAGTAAAATGCAAATCACTGTTTTGAAACAGACAAATCGGATTTTTAGATGAACAAGTACCTTGCAGATAAGCTACTCCAACTCCATCACTTTACAGATGAGGACATTAGGACATAGAAGGATGTTCCTAGTGACGTGTAAGTTAATGGAAAGCTAGAACTAGAATTCAAGTCACTGTTTTCCTTGGGAAATTTGGAAAACATTCAGATAGACCATAAGGGATTCGGATGTATGCAAGTATGTGACGGTTGGAGGAACTAGAGATTCCTAAACCTGGGAAGGGGATGATTCAGAGATATCATAACTACTGTCAAATAGCTAAAGGATCGGCAATAGATAAAGGCTTGAACTTGTTCTGCTGGCCTGAAGGAAGGAGGATCATTGGAGGGAAATCAGCGGGAAGACTTTAGTGCTTCGGTGGTTTAGATTTTAAACAGTCAAAATTCGCCAAGACAATCTGTTGGGGGACAGCAAATTTTTTGTCACCTGAAGCATTTCAGAATAGAGTGGGAGGGAATGTAGTGTATATGTTTGTCTATGGAAAGGGGTGGGGCAAGGGGTGCAGAGGAAGGAATTCAGGCATGAAAAACATTTGGATGGGGTGACCTTTAAGAGCATGTAATTCTTTACAACCTGGCACCAAATAAGGGTTTCATTCTTGCCTTTGAACTCTAAAACCTATCTTCCTATCTGTTTGCAATAGTTTAAATTTTAATCTATTTCATATTTCAGGGCATTATGCCCTGAATATTTGATTTGAATGCTGTGGCAGAAGGTCACTCATATTCATTTATTTTCTTTTACTCTCATACACTTGCAGTGAGTCTTTTGAACCCATTATGCAAACACATGCAAATCATATGCAAATAGCATGGCCTCAGAAAATGACAAAATCCTATGGCCTTAACTGAGCCATCAAACCATTCTTTAAAAAGAAAAGCAATACACCTTTCCCACATCTCTGGGCAGGAGACAATTTCCTGATAGTGATATTTATGTGACATTGGAATTGGTTAATCAGAGGAGTAACACATTCCTTATATTTACGTAGGAGTTAAAGGTTATGAAAGCATTTTCACAGGTATGATCCCATTTGATCCTCATAATTACCCTGTGAGGTCAGCAGAACAGGAATTGGAATTCCTGTTCTATTTTTTAGGGAAATAGACTATTTTTATTTATTGGGAAATAGACAAGTGACATGACTTGCTCAAGTTCACCCGGTCAGTCGTCAGTGGACTTGAGGCCGAAAGCTACACTCCTTCGAGACCAGAGCTCTTGCCATGCACAGAGATACATGACTTTAAAACAAGGTGGGCTGTCATCAAGTTTGCTTGCCCTGTGTTTTGCCAAAAGCATCTTCAGAGCCTCTTCCGTCGACGAGAATGGCATTTGAGGGGTGAGACGAGAAAAGCCCAAATATTTGTAGCAGCCCTCACATGGTGCCTAGGCCAGCGTTTCTCCAACTCTCTTGGCTTTTTTGTGTCTGCTCTGACATCTCCAGCATCTCGAGATGAAGAACTGTCTTCATCCCAACCATTCTTCACTCTTTCAGGAAAGAAAACTCTTTCTTGAATTACAGAGAGGTAATCGCACTGTCTCCACAGTGAGACCACTGGTCTGAAGACCTTGTCCTCCATTTCCAAGTTGCGTGGCCTTGGAGAGATCATTTAATTTCTCTAAGCGTCAGTCTGTACATCTATAAAGAGGGAGAAATAACAGCACTCTCTATGGTAGAATGTGTGATAAAGATATAAACACAAAAAAGCACCCTGCCTGGAACCGGAGATATAACAGGGGCTCAATACATAGTAGCTCCTCTGATTCTTGATGAGCAGGTGTAATGGGAGCAGCCTTTCAAGGGAGCAGCCTTTCAAGTCCTTCTGAACTCTGCTGCGAAGAACCAGGCTCTGGGAAAGGGACTGGGAGAACCATAACCCCAAGCAGCTCCTCTATCTCAGAAAGCTGGGAAACAAGGTCTGAGGTAGCTAAATTCAGCCCAGTGAGGAATGGCTGAACTTTGACTTTCTTTAATCACTCCTCCATCTCGCACCATGATGAGGGTAACCGCAATTCTGCTAAAAGCTATTTCTAAGAAGTAGAGCCAAGGCTATCCATAACCTGCTCTTCCCGCCAGAATGCCCCATATACAGCGGGGTTCCCTACTTCCCCGGATTGGAAGGGAAAAGGGGATTCCATTCCAACTCAGCTCCTTTAATCAGCTTGAATCACAGGGTCAAAAGATGGAGGTGCTGTCCTCCAGTGCCGAGATGAGAGGCAGGAGCAACCAGGTGGCCTAGGCAGCAGGGGAGAGGTCTTGCTCACTCCTGCTCCAGGGCCCGCCTCCCGCAGGCCCCGCCCCAGAACCTGGTCCTTCCCCCTGAGCCCCTGGCATGCCACGGCGCCCCTCCACGGTGCTCACCTAGGACAACTAATGAAACAGCTACCTTTGTGAGGCTGGCTTCCTGCTTCTAGAGCCTCTCTTATGGAAAGGGACCAGAAGCTGTTGGAATTAAGCCAAACCCTTGAAGCTGGCCTAAGTCAATAAAAACCATCACACTGAGAGTCTGGGTGACCAGCCCCAGAGGGGTGCTCAACTGATTCATGCTTGCCAGGAAATGCACTGGGTCATTCTGGGGCTGGGTTCTCAGCTATTTTTGGCAAGGACTGGTGGTATGCAAAAGGAACTTCCTTTTTTTTTTTTTTAAGCACAGACCTAGCAAGAACTGAGCGATCAACAGCCTTTCTTGTTCCCATATCACCCTTCTGAGCACCTCTCTACCTGCCGAGTTACTGAGGCCACTACACTTGGATTCCATTTCTGCGCTCCAGGCACTGGATAAGCCCACCAAGCTGGGGTAGCCTCGTTCCGGTGATGGCTCCCGGTGCCAGCTGCTTCCTGTTGGCCGCAGTGTTTTCTGCCAGCTGTAAAGCCATCACCTCCCCAGATCAGATGTGCACTGAGGTGAGTCCGAACTGTTTATCTTTACCCAGATTAAACTACCTGGAAATTCTGAGATTCAGCATGCTGTCCTATGTGAGCCTCAGTCTCCCAATATCCACGGTCTTTAAAAGAGTGACAAAGTGGCTAGCAGTTTTTCTTTAGAGTGAAGAAGGAGCCATGGAGCTCAGCCAGGGAATGATCTGGGAGCTTCTTCACTGGAAGAAGTGAGGGTTTTCGTCCTCTGCAAACATTTCACTCTAAAGGATCCCAACTGGGACATAAGATACCAACAGGGGCTCAGGGCAAAGGGCAGCCCTCCCAACGTGTGTCTGGCTTGCAGGTGCTGTTTGTCCAACATCCTAGCATATGGCCACCACCCCAAACAGCTCTCTGGTTCCCTGCAGATTAGTGAAGATGGCTTGTGTCAGGTTTTAGAGCATATAATGATCACTCTGAATGAGTCTGGCTTTCTCCTCGCATTGGACAGCCCTCCATCTGTTTTGTTAACCCACAGGAGTAACACTGGAGAATGGAGCCAGATTGTGTCTCTGCTTTGGCCCATAACAATATTTACCAACTTGTGGGAAGTTCTTAGAGAGGGTGGTGAAAGACATAAAGGAGAAGGATCTAAGTCTCTTGCCAGCTTCTAAAATGTACCAATCTTCCTCCCGCTGAGAAACTTCTCACATTTCTGGAGACCAGAAGTCGGCAGGGTTAGGTTCTTCTGAGACCTCTCTCACGGGCTAGTAGACAGCCATCTTCTCCCTGTGTCTCCACATTGTCTGTTCTTGGACGTGTCCGTGTCCTGCTGTATTCTTCTCCTAAGGACGCAAGTCATATTGTAGTAGGGCCTATCCTAATGACTTCATTTTAACTAAAGTACCTCTCTAAAGACTCTTTCCAAATAAAGTCACATTCTGAGGTACTTGGGTTAAGACATATGAATGTGGGGGCAACACAAATCAGCCCACAAAAGAAGGGGTCAAGAAGTCAACCCCTGAAGGGTACCTCCTTATCATTCAGGTTACAAGGTCAATTACACACAGGCACGTAGAGGACATGATAAGAGGGGTGGAGTGGGGACACCATCACCTCAGCAACAAAATCCTCAGGTAGGATGGTATCATGATCAAATTCAAGCTCACTTCGAAGCTATTTTAAATGGCCCCCCTCTTAAGCTTACCAGCTCAACTCTTAAATCTTCAAATTGCTACAAAGCCCATGCAGCCCTCCAGAGGCCCACAGGGGAGTCCTGGGAGATTCTGGAAAGCCCGTGGAAATACTGGACCACTCTCCCTTCCTGCTGAGGACACCATGTTCCAGAGTTGCCAGGTCTTTTTTGCAGTTGGCCCTGGCTTTGGCAGAGGAGAAGGGAAAGCAGCAGGGGGAGCACATAGGCTTTGTGCTGCCTATTCCACGGCCTCCCTGACACTCAGGTGGCAGAAGTGATGTCGAAGGTCCCAGGATCTCCGGGCTTGCCCTATGCTACAGCAAGAGCTTTCTCTTTTGGTTAAGTCAGGTGAGGCTGAAACCTTTCGATACAACAACCTCCTTGCAACCCTCCCTCTGAAGGGACCGATTTTCAATGCTTTGGAACCAATGCAATTAACATTGGGTCTATACTTTCCTTTACATCCTCTTTGAGGATGTATGAGTTCTTGGTAACAGGATTCGCAGGCTGTTTCCTGAGCTGTCACTCAGTGTGACTACTGGCAAGTTGCCAGGAGATACAAAGATGAATGAGAGTTTGGTTCCAAGGTAAGGAACTTCTGGGCTGCTGGCAAGTGGAATAAAAGTGGGAGTGGTGGGAGAGGAAGCTTTGCATTGAAGAGTTTGGTTTTTTTAAGTGCAGATCACCCCAATTTGCCTGGCCCTCCCCCTCACCTTACTTTCCTCTTTTGTTCTCCCCTCCAGCTTAAGCAGAATTAACCACGTACTGTGTATGTGCTCCTGTGGCCGCCATTAGCTCATCAGGCCCTAATCTGAAAACAAGGCTTTTGTTTTGCTTTGTTTTGAGTTTAATAAACCTCTTATTGAAGTAAAACATACATACAGAAGGTTCCCCAGTGCTAAATGTACAGTTCACTGAGTTTTCACCCAAGGGAGCACATCCATGTGACCAGCATACAGATCAAGAAACAGCTCATTCTCTGAAGCCCATTCATGCCTCTTTCCAATCACCAGCCCCCAGGGGTTCTCTAGCTTCTCTGCCCAAAAAATGATTTTGCCTCTTGTGAATTTTATATACCGGAGACCACATGGTATGTACTCTTGGGTGCCTGCCTGGCTTCTTTTGTTCAGCATTAAACACATGACATTTACCAAAGATGCTGCATAGAGCAATCATTTGGTTTTTTAATCACAAACTGTATATTTTTTATTAGTGTATTGTGGCATTCTCTTGAATTAGTGAACCACTGTTTATTTATTCATTCAGCTGTTAATGGCCATTTGCATTGCTTTCGATTTCTTGGCTTTTATAAATGCTGCTGCTTTGGACATTCATATCTACGTCTCTAGAAAATAGATGTGCAAATCTTGATTAGGTGTATACCTGGGTGGGGATGTATTTGGTCATAGGGTATACATGTATTTAATTTCAGCAGATATTGCCAGAAGGTTTTCCAAAGGGTTGGTACCCATTCATACTCACTGGCAATGGGTATGAGTTCTGATTGCTCTGTGTCCCAAGAGCCTCACTATTGTTTAAGAATGTTTACCATTCTGATGGATGAGTAGGGTATTTACTAGAATTTAATTTTTATTTTTCTGATGATTAATGTGAGTACATTTTCAACTTCATTGGCCATCGACATATCTTTACATGTATGTGTGTGTGTGTGTGTGTGAGAGAGAGAGAGAGAGAGAGAGAGAAGTGCTTCCTCCATTCTTTTGCCCACTTTCCCTTGGGTTATTGGTCTTTCTTAAAATGATTTGTAAAGGCTCTTTAAGTATTGTGGATCCTTCATCAGATTGCAAATATCCTCTCCCACTCCATGGCTTGCCTTTCCACTCTCCTAGTGATACCTTCTGATGAACAGAGGTTCTTAATTTTAATGTACGTTCATTTGTTATTGTTCCTTTATTTTCGGTGCATTTAAGAAATTTTTGCCTACCCCATGGGCATAAAAATATATAAATAAAAATATATATCCTATGTTTTCTGGAAGTATGCCTTGTATTTATCTCTGTTGCTAGGTTTCATATTTACATCTATGGCCCACGCTAAATTGTTAAAAAAAAAAATGCTTGAAACCTAGACAAGTTCTAAAAATATAATGATCATCCATAAACACTGCATGTGGAATCTTCTATTGTTATAGTCTACATGTTCTGTGTGTATGAGTGTGTGTGTGTGTGTATGTGTGTGTGTGTATCATAAGTAACAGAGCCATGACCAGGTATTTGGAGGCTGACAAATGTGCAAAGCTTAACTGGAATAAGTGTTCTGTGATCTGAATTTTGGTAATACTTTAGATGAATTCTTGAATAATAACTTTGGAGTGTAGACATGCCTCTTCATTTCAAATGGGCTCATCTTGGCTATCCTGTCCCCTCAAAATTCTGGCAGAAGGCCATCCTTCCATCCTAGGGAGGGATGGGGAGGGCTCGGTAGAGCTTTTTTTTAGGAGAACTCCAAGTTCACAAGTTCACAGATACAAAGGCTTCTGAAGAGTTGTCGACAATGACATGATGTTGTGATGATCCAGCAAAAGGAACTCCTCTCGTTAGTGCCCAACCTACATTATCTCATTAATCCTCAGGGGTGGCCCGCAAACGAGGGTATCCTCCATCTGTAGCTGGGGAAACAGAAGGCTCAGAGAACACAGTTTAGTGGTGGGGAGGTGGGATTTACCCGCAAGCAGTCTGACTCAAGACAAATAGAAAGTGAACTGCATATAATTGGGATGCCCTTTGCCTGGAGGTGTCAGGTAGACAACCAAGTTTCAGGACTCTGCCCTCCTGGGAATATTTTGTTTTATTTTCAGAGATTACATGTTATCCACGTTATTCCATGTTATCCCATGTTACTCTGGGATTAGATGCAGTCACACTGCTATCTCTGGGTAGAGGAGTGAAAACGGAAGGAGGGTCAGTGTTCGGCATCCCAGACTCCTGTGCCGAATGCCAACGAGACAATCATTGCAAAGGTGGGAGTCGGCACCTGGGGAAACTCAAAGGGTTCGAAATTAGAAAATGATTTCGACACTTTCCAGAAGAGAAAATACAGCGGGGTAGCAGGAAGTTAGAGCCACAGCAGAAGGCACAGCTCCGACAGGACGCTAGGGGCCCCGTGCGTGGTGCAGATCCCAGGGCACACGGGTCCCAAGTAAATGCCCCACGACTAGGAAGCGGGGAGGCCTGGCACGGCGGCAGGAGTTCACAGCAACAAGGGACCCGCCTGCCAAGGAACCAGCCAAAGCCGGAGTGAGAAGGTCATTTCCCACAGTGATCTCGCACCGAGAGCTAGAGAAGGAGAACTGGTTTCACAGGAGGTGCTCACGTCGAACTCAGAGGAACCCCGGGGGCCGCAAGAGCCGTGGTGGGTGTCTGCCTGGAGACGCACGGAGCACGTGTCCCTGGCAGCCAGCCCCGCCCGGGCCACACGGTGTTCCCTTTCTCTCTCCTGTCCCTTCCCCCTCTCTTGCACTGTCCTTCGGCAGTCCCGGAATCCTGCTCATCACACTCTCACCAAGTTTTGAGATGGATCCTGAGAGTGGAAAAAAACCCCACAACTTCATTCATGCCGTGTTTCTACCAAAAATGTATAACCTGAATCAAATCATGAGGAAAAATATGACCCCAAGTGAGGGACATGCTGTAAGAAGACCCGTGAAAACCAAATGCAACATGTGAACTTGGATTAGAAAAACGAAACTACTATGAGTGACAGTATTAGGACAATTGCCAAAATGTGAATATGAACTCTATGTTGGACAATGATATCGTATCACTGTTGAATAGTCTGAATTTGGTAATGGCACTGTGGTTACAGAAGAGATATCCTTGTTCTCAGGAAATTTAGGAATAAAGGGACATGATGTCTGCAATTTACGATCAACAAAAAAGAGAATGAGAATTGTGTGTGTGTGCGTGTGTGTGTGTGTGTGTGTGTGTGTAGCTTAGGACATTCTCCGAAATGTGCTTGTTTTTTAAATTCTCTTATAAGCTGCAATTATTGTCACTTTCCTCTTTCTCCCAGGAATCAAGGGCAGAGAGTTCATTGCACTTTATACCTAACTAGAGATTAATATCTGACACAGGCTCAGGCCAGGTTTCTCAATACTCTGTGGTGTGCTGTCCACTGGTTCTCAGTTTTTCACTGGGTTGAATGAAATGAAAATGAAAATGAAAAAATGAAAAACCGAGCTTTTTCATTTTTCTGCCTTTGAATTTGCTAGAAGCTCCCTTGGGCCACTGGCTCAGTAGAGCTCCGCTGGATCCTCAACTTTTTGAATTATATTAATGCAGTCAAGTGCTTAGTAAAGCGCAGAGGAGGACTAATTTAGGTGTCATGGGCCCTTATATATTCAAGAGAAGGAGGGACGTGCCAGCACAGTGCCTTTTGCTGAAGGAACAGACAAATGGAGGAAGGGTCCCTTTCTCCAAGTGTATGTGACATCAGTTATGCCAGTGGAGACCAGAAAAGGGAAATGTGGTCTCCAAGCTACTCCAAACTTTAGCAACTACTGGGTCTAGCAACCTGTGCTCTTCCCACCAGTCCACTAAACCTAAGTTTTAAATACAAAGTGTGTATTTCAAGGACATTAGGTGGATCAGTAGCAGTGCCTAGAGGACTTTGGGTTTCTAAGATGGGTCTGAAGAATGAATTGCAAGGAAATAAAAACACCAGCATTTTCATCAATATCATTCATAACATTATCACTTTCTAGAAGAAAACCGGTGATTTCCTATAGATAGGCATGGTCACTTTACCTACAAAAATGAGCACCACTACGCAGAAGTTAGAATCGAGCAGAAAGCCATGAAAATGGTGACATCTCTATGACATCAGGCTTCACAGTGAAGGAGGATGTGCTCAGTCTTCTGTTTCCAACAAAGTGGGATTGTTTGCAGCTCAGTTTGAGGACAGCTGATGAGCTAGATTCTGCTGGGGCAGGGCTTGCCCAGACTAGAGCAGTCTCAGCGGAGTCTCTGGTAGGACCACTATGTGGCGAGAGCAAAGGCAAGTCTGAAAGAGTGGATGAAATCGCATGCAGTCCGATATGAGGTGAGAGACGGCCCCCAGGTACACTTTCCTGTAAATCATTTCTTTCTTTCCTAGGAGCCTCCTCATGCAAAATACACCCCATTAGATCATCCTACTCCACACCCCTTCATCCTAAGACATCATCCAGATAAATTATGACCAACTCCTTCCCATTTTCACTTAGTTGGTCCAAGATTTGTGAGGCAGGGCATCTAACAAGCAGTGATTAGCAGAATTCTAAATACCTAACTCCCCTGGGACATAGGATGTGGCAATCCTCTGAACTTACATGCACGGCTGTTCCCCAATGCTAGGGTCTGGTATCAGCAGCCTGTGTTTCCAAAGCTCCAGAACTGAATCATGCTTCAAAGTTGCATGGTCTCATGACCTACGGGCTGCACCACACTGCTAGTTTGTTTAAATGTGGTATTAAGGGGGCGCCTGGGTGGCTCAGTCCTTAAGCGTCTGCCATCGGCCCAGGTCATGATCCCAGGGTCCTGGGATCGAGCCCTACATCGGGCTCCCTGCTCTGCGGGAAGCCTGCTTCTCCTGCTACCATTCCCTCTGCTTGTGTTCCCTCTCTCGCTCTGTTTCTCTCTGTCAAATAAAATCTTTAAAAAAAAAATGTGAAAAAAAAATGTGGTATTAAGAAAAAAATTTTTTTGATGCAGTGTTCCATGATTCATTAGTTGTGTATAACACATCACGTGCCCTCCTTAAATATTAAGAAAATTTCTAAGCAGATACGGAAGTAGTTACAAGGAACATCCACGAGTATATACCTACATTCAACAATCATCAATATTTTGCCTACTGATCTCACCTAACCACTCCTCTGCTCCTTTTTGCTCTGAATATTTTAAAGGAAATCTCCAACATCAAGTCATTTTATCCAGAAATATTTCAAAAGGCTTCTCAAAAAAATAAGAACATTGGTCTTAAAATTAACAAAAGTCAGGGGCGCCTGGGTGGCTCAGTGGGTTAAAGCCTCTGCCTTCGGCTCAGGTCACGATCTCAAGGTCCTGGGATTGAGCCCTGCATGGGGCTCTCTGCTCAGCGGGGAGCCTGTCCCCCCGCCCCTCTGCCTGCCTCTCTGCCTGCTTGTGATCTCTCTCTCTGTATCAAAGAAATAAATAAAAATTTTTAAAAAATTAACAAAATTCACAATTTCTTAACATCTTCTAATATCCCATCTTGAAGGTTTTCTTGATAGTCCATAAAATGTCTTTTCCTAATGCTTCATTTGAATTAGAAAAGGTAGCATAAAATATGCAACATAATACATACCATATACTATGTACTACATAGCATATATGTACATTCTGTGCCTGGCTTTTTACACCTTCCAATACACCTGGATATCATTCCATGTCAGCATGTGGAGCTCTTCCTCGTTCTGTTTTCATCTGCAGAAGGTTCAATCTTGTGAATGTACTGTACTTCATTCAACAAGTCCTGTATCAATGAATAATCTGGTTATTGGCCATCTTTTGGTATCACAAAAATTACAAAAATTACTAAACTAAATAATCTCTCTCATGAGTCGCTTTGTGTCTTTGCAGGTATGTATTTGGTAAAGATTTCTAGAAGTTGGATTGCTGCTCAAAGGATAAATGTAATTTTGCTAGTCAATCAAATTACCAACTCTGATACGAATTTATATTTCTCTCATCAGAAAGAAGGCAACAACACATATAACTGTGAAAATTTAGGTCTCACGGAAGTTCCTGACACTTTACCAAATACAACAGAATTTTTGGATTTTGGCTTTAATTTCTTGCCTACAATTGAAAGTACAACTTTCAAAAGACTTGTAGATCTTATCTTCTTGGACTTAACCAGGTATGTATCAGAGCTCCTTATCTATAGTTGATGTTTTACTTATATAATAACACAACTTGCATTCAAATTTTTTCCAGGATCTTCTTTTGGGAGCACAGAGACACTCTGTCTATCCTTCATGTTTACTCTTTCCCATGAAATATTTTTATGCAGGTGAAAGGTAATGTTTAAAAAACCCAGTCAGTGGAGAGAAAAGTGGATTATTTTCAAACTAGACTGCACAAGCAATGTTAAGAAGTTCTAAAGAATATTGATTAAAAAAAAAACCTGGGGCGTCTGAGTGGCTCAGTTGTTAAGCGTCTGCCTTCGGCTCAGGTCATGATCCCAGGGTCCTGGGATCGAGCCCCACATCGGGCTCCCTGCTTGGCAGGAAGCCTGCTTCTCCTGCTACCATTCCCTCTGCTTGTGTTCCCTCTCTCGCTGTGTTTCTCTCTGTCAAATAAATAAAAAATCTTAAAAAAAAAAACAAACTTAAAAAAAAAAAAACCTGAAAACAAATCTTGTATTAAATCAGATACTATAGTTTATTCTTGGGTGATGACATTTTAAGAAAAATTTACTGGAGAAACACATAGGTTACGAAATTCCCCCCCCCCCTAAATTGAGAAAAGAGTTCCATTATTTAATTTTAGAAGCAGAATCAGATTCCACATGCTGAATCAGTGTTTGTGAACCAGTAGGCAGAAGTATCACCAAAAAATAAGGGAAGAAACCAGAAGGGGAATACAGAGTGCATGGGTGCATGTGTCCATGCCTGTGTGTGTGCGTGTTTGTGTCTGTGCATGTGGATGGGGACTGCACCCCTTGCAGCAGCTCTATTTGGTGGTTCCACCTGAGCTTCTGCAGAGTGGCAGGGCCTTCACATCCCTAAGACTATTTCATCTTTATAACCGCCCCTGGGAGGTAGGCATGCTGACTATTATCGTCCAACTCATGCTCAGTGAGGAAATGGAGGCTCAAGGATATTTTGTGAGTTTGCTTCGGGTCACAGAGTAAGGGAACTAGGACTCTGCCCTCCTGACTCCCAGTCCAGAGCCCCCCCCAGGTGACCCCAGGCCACCTCCATGGCCAAGATTCCACCGGCTGCCTTGCAACACCTCACTGAGACAAAGCCCTTGCCCTTTCAGACAGAGACAGAGATCATTCTACTACCTACCCTTTGGGCCCTTGAGACGTGTACTTTCTTTTACCTTACCATTTCTCATTTTTAGATGAAATGAGTGGGACCACATTTCTAAGGAATGCATGAGGCCAGGATAGCTTTTCCAGTTAGAAAACTCTAGGTTTCCTCTCCTGCTATTTTCAAACAGTGGTACAGATAGGACCTCATAATTTCTAGATTCCCTCTCCTTAGCTCCCCCAACCCCTACCACTTATCTGGCCACCAGTCAGACACTATTTTTATTACTTTAAACAGCCACTGTTTCTTTAGCTTTATCAACATGTTTTCTGTTTTTTTGCTTGTTCTTCCATCTTGCTTTTCAGACTTTCTTTTGGGACAATTTTCCTTTTTTCCTGAAGTATACACACTTAACAGTTTCTTCAGTGAAAGTCTATGAGTTGTCAACCCCTTTGGTTTTTGCTTTTCCAAAAATGTCTTTATTTCACTCTGATTCTTGAAAGATAGTATATCCTGACATGATTCCAAGTTGGTAGTTATTTTTCTCAGCCCACTGATGCCGCCATTCCATTCTCCCCTTGTTGCTGCTGGATGGTCACCTGTCTGTGTAATCACCATGCACACACAGGTGATCTTCCCTCTCTTGGCATTTCCAGTAGTTTCTCTTCGTCTTTGGCACTCTGTAATATCACAGTGTTACACTGTGTAGATCGCTGGGCTCCTCGAATCTGCAAATGGTACCTTTCGTCAATTCTAAAATATTCTAGCCACTATTTGTGGGAAACTTGACTTGCCCCCATTCATGCTTTCCCTTCTCTGGATCTCTGATTTGATTTCTACTGCATCTTCTCATGCATCCTTCATATATGTCAACATGCCCTTCTTGTTTTCCCACCTCTAGGGTGTTTTGGACTATATTCTAAGGAATTTTCTCACATCTACTTTTAGTCCATTAGTATCCTCTTCAGCTGTGTCTAATCTCTTGGGTAAACTGTCCTTGGTTTTTAGTTTCATTAACTTCCTATCTCAGTAAATCTCAATGACTTCATTTTACAAATATATCACATCAGTTTTAATAAGTCTTTCCTTCATATTATTGATTCACACTGTTTCCTTTAAACATATCAAACACATGTTTGATGGACATGTGTTTATTATATATTCTGATAATACATATCAGGTATACCATATATTCTTTATAAATCATATATATATTGTCAGATATACCTTGTAATTCTGGTATCTGCTGTTTGTTTTAACCTGATTCTGTAGAATGTTTTTGTTTTTGTTTTTTTTCTGTAGAATGTTTTTTAAAAGGATTAATTTATTTGCTTAAGAGAGAGATAATGAGCAGGAGCGGCAGAGGGGGAAGGAGAGAGAACCTCAAGCAGACTCACGCTGAGCACAGAGCCCGACACAGGGGCTCTATGCCATGATCCTGAGGTCACAACCTGAGCTGAAACCAAGAGTCTGATGCTTAACTGACTGTACCACCCAGGTCCCCCTGTAGAACACTTTTTTTTTAACTAACTTCAACTAACTAATTGCTTTACGTGCTCAGTGAAATGTTACTTTGAGCTCATTTATCATTTGAAACTTGATGCAAATCTTTGTTTAAAATACCTCCCTGGAATTAGACAATGGCATTATGGCTATAGAAAGTAAGCCTGTATTTTTTTGGAGATGCATAATGAAATATGTACAGGATACCTAGGATCCTATTTAAAATAATTCAGGAGGGAGAGAAACAGAAGAAGCAAAGAAGCGTATGTGGCAAAATCTCCAGAACTGTTGCCATGGTGTGACAGATGTATGAAAACTTATTGTACTATGATCTTGACTTTTATGTAAATGTGAAGGTTCTCCATATTAAAAATTAATTAAGTAGGTGCATTACTCCCAAAGAAATTTCCGTTTACCTCTGCCAACTATCTGAAGTCATGATCATCGTGGACCCACTTGAAATTCAATTTTCTACATGGGCTTCTTTTGGGTGGTTCACAGATGGAGCATCAGCTCAGGCCACGGTCCTCATGAGTGGAAGCTTATGGTTAGAGAATCTCAGAAGAAACTGCTCTCATTATTGTTGTTCCATCCAGAGCTATGGCCAAGAAAAAACATATCCTCAAGGTCATCCTCTATGAACTTTTTTTAAGGTCATCCACTGAGATCCCTTTTGAGGGTTTTGGTGGTTTGTAGGTTTTTGATAGGACTTCCTACCTTGCTTGTACCCCAATCTTTGTCTCCTGCCATGGTGCATGTGCCTTATCACAACTCAGGCTTTAGGCCACCAAGGACTGACAGACGTTGGCAGATATGACAAAGCTAGCTCTAGGGTTCACTTGTTCCTAGGGGTTCCAACTTTTTCTAACAGAATTAGAATTCTAAGGAATTTCCTTATGGATCTCCAGGGGAGTTGTGTGTGTGTGTGTGTGTGTGTGTGTGTGTGTGTGTGCATGCACATGCCTATACCTATGTGTGCATGTATAATCCAGTATTTTCAGGTGCAAAACTTAGACTTTCAGAACGAAAACTCTAGTGTTCTATATTTCTATGGAGCATTTTCATATGCATCATTTCACTAACTTTGTTTCACAAAGTACTCATCATTTCTATACTTTATAGATACAACAAAAGAGGTTGAGATAAGTTGTGATTTGCCTAGAATGACAGAGATACATATACTACATATCATGTTATACATTGCATATTATATATAACATACTGTATATTACTTAAAATAGTAAATAGTTGGATTTTGCCTACAATCAAACCATTAACTGTTCCCTAGAGTCTAAACACAAACCTCAGAGAGTTCAATCCAAAGGGGCAAGATATCTGGAAAACAATTCTAAACCAGAGTTTTCAGAATTGAGGCTAGCCATTAATTCAATAGATGATCTGTTGGTACTTAAGAAAGTTTTTTATGTTTTATTTCAAGTAACAATGTATACTGTTTTCACTAAACACAAAAGATGGCTCAGTTAATATAGGTCACTGTGACAGAGTTTTTCTTTTTCCCAATTAAATGTTGTTAAATGCTATTACCTTTCCAAGGTGCCGGATTAACTGGGTACATGAAGACACTTTTCAAAACCATCATCAATTGAACACAATTGTGTTGACTGGAAATCCCCTGATATTCATGGCAGAAACATCTCTTAATGGGCCCAAGTCACTGCAGCATCTTTTCTTAATCCAAACGGGAATATCCAGTCTCGAGTTTATCCCAAGTCACAATCTGGAAAACTTGGAAAGCTTGCATCTTGGAAGCAACCATATTTCCTCCATTAAGTTCCCAGAAAACTTCCCAACCCAAAATCTGAAAGTTCTGGATTTTCAGAATAATGCTATACACTACCTCTCTAGTGAAGACTTGCGTGCTCTGGAGAAGACCACCAATCTAAGCCTTAATTTCAACGGCAATGACATTAAAGGCATCGAGCCTGGAGCTTTCCGTTCAAAAATCTTCCAAAGTTTGAATTTTGGAGGGACTCTTAACTTATCTGTTGTATTAAAAGGTCTACAGAACTCTACTACTCAGTCTCTCTGGCTGGGGTCATATGAGGACATTGATGACGAAGACCTTACTTCAGCCATGTTTGATGGACTTTGTGAAATATCTGTTGAAAGCATCAATCTACAGAAGCACTATATCTCTGATATCTCATCTGCCACATTTCGGTGTTTCACTCAACTCCAGGAATTGGATCTGACGGCAAATCACTTAAATGAGCTACCCTCAGGGATTGAGGGGATGAACGCTCTCAAGAAATTAGTTCTCAATGTAAATACATTTGACCAATTGTGTCAAATCAGTGCTGCCAGTTTTCCATCCCTTACAGACCTCTCTATCAAAGGCAACAAGAAGAAACTTGACCTCGGTGCTGGCTGTTTGGAAAAACTAGAAAATCTTCAGAAACTTGATTTAAGCCATGATGATATAGAGGCTTCTGACTGCTGCAATCTTCAATTCAAAAACCTGTTCCACTTACAATACCTAAACCTGAGCTACAATGAGCCTCTCGGGCTCCAGAGTCAGGCGTTCAAAGAATGTCCTCGGCTAGAAGTTCTAGATTTGGCATTTACCCGCGGGTATGTTAAGGGTCCACAAAGTCCTTTCCAAAACCTCCATCTCCTACAGGTTCTGAATCTTTCTCACTGTCTCCTGGATACCAGCAATCAGCATCTTCTAACAGGCCTAGGGGATCTCCGCCATTTAAATTTACAGGGGAATCCTTTTCAAGATGGGAGTATCTCAAAGACCAACCTCCTTCAGACCTTGAGCAACTTGGAGATTCTTATTTTATCATCCTGCAACCTCCTCTCCATAGACAAGCAAGCATTCCAGAGCCTCAGGAAATTGAGTCATGTTGACTTAAGCTACAATAACCTGACGGACAATAGCATTGATGCTCTTAGTCATCTTCAGGGACTCTACCTCAATATGGCCGCCAATAACATCCACATTGTCCCATATCATCTCCTCCCCACCTTGTCCCACCAGAGCACCATTAATTTAAGTCACAATCCCCTGGACTGTACTTGTTCGAATATTCATTTTATAACATGGTACAAAGAAAACCTGCAGAAATTTGAGGGCTCGGAGGACACTGAGTGTGCAAACCCCCCATCTTTAAGGGGAGTTAAGCTGTCTGATATCAAACTGTCTTGTGGGATTACGGCCATGGGCATTTTCTTTCTTGTAGTATTTTTATTCTTGGCCGCCATTCTTCTCATTTTTTCAGTTAAATTCCTTCTGAGGTGGAAATACCAGCACATTTAATGCTAAAAGTTTCTAGAGATGGCAAGTCAATGTATTCAGTGAAAATGTCCCAAGTAAAGAACAGTTAGTTGTCTGTTCCTTTTCAGCCTGGCAGACTTCTCAGACTGGTGCCTGTAGCTGGGCAAGGATTCGCTGTGCTTTTCTGAGTACTAGAGCTAATGAACCTTCTGGAACTTAAACTGACTGGGGCTAGGGGGCCCAACAACAGCTGTGAGAGACCCTGAGGCATTTCTTCACATGGAAGGCTGTTGGAGGACCCATGGCAGGCCAAGGCCAGGAGAGGAATGCACTGGGAAGCCATCTCCCTTCCGCTTGTGAACACGTCTTGAAGCAGCTCCTACCCTGTCACTAACAGGAAATCAACTCCTCCAGCTAGGCAGTGCTGACAGCCCAGCCCAAACTCTGTCTCCAAAAGCCTGGACACTGTGCTTGGCTCTGAGTCCTCACTAAGGCACGTTTATTTGGAAAATGGGTTGAGGATAAGGTCTCAAAGTGTATTTTAAATGAAAAAGGGGATACACAGCGAATTTAAGAGAAGAGGCTGAGAAATGAATCTTGACATCAAATCGACTTCACTAATCTCCTTAATCCTTAGTTCTCCGAGGCCTCTACAAAGCCGCTAGGGTGCAAATAGCTACAAAAAAAAAAGAAAAAAAGAAAAGAAAAAAATGCACCCTCCCCAAGCCCCCCAGCCCCTAAGGTCTAGGAGTTTTGCTCCATTGGCCACCCTCTCTTCAGAACCCCAGAAGCTCCTTCTACCTATCTGGGGTGCTTGCTCTTATGTTACAAATCCTACCTTACCCATGGGCTGTGGTCCAAATGCTCTTCTCATTTGGATGTCTGGTCCTCAGAAGCTTCTTTCCCACAGGAACTATGAAATAAAATGTGCTCTGGTTCCCAGGCCAGCTTTCAAAACTCTGTTCACCTGAGACAGCAATCAAGACAGCACATTTACACTGAAAACCGGTGGAAGAAAGCATGGTGGAAGAAAGCATGGGGTAGGCTAGCCATCCAGAACAATAAGCTGGCTTACTGAGCTTCCAGTGAGGGTGGGGGTGTCAGCAATGGTTATACCAGTGGGAAAGAGAGGACAAGACCATTGAATGTAGAGAGAGAAGGGACAGGGAAGAGGAAAGTGTTATGACTTAGGCCTTACAAGGCGCAGAGGGTCATACTCATGTAGGGCTTGATCTTCCACAGCCTCAAGGCTAGACAAGAGCTGGAACCTCTTGCCCTCAAGTGTTGCATTTATATGGTCTTAAGTTCTAGAACTGATTTTAGGCTAAAGATGGTAACTTCGAGTTATGAAAATCTGGTGGCCTATCAAAATAACACTGATTAGTGTTCATATCCAGTAGGAATCTCTGAGCCCTTCAGGTGAGGGCATGAGAGCGGGACATGTTAACAGAGTAGAAACTTGGGGAGCAAGCTCTCTTTACCTCTGTATCCCTGAGAACCACAAGAAAGACAGGAAATGGTGAAGAAATGCCACAAACCTCTACTGCAAATGCTCTGCTAGCCTTAGGGGGATTTTTTTGTGCATAGTCCTGCATGGGAGGCCAAGGTTTCCCAGAAGTTGAGGGCTTCTCAAGGTAAAGTGAGAGAGACACTTGCCTTGAGTGCAAAATTTAAGGAGGAAACCAAAAAATTCAGTAAGCAAGATAAAAACATTTTAATGCAGTATTTTAAAAACTTTAATGAAAGAAATACATGGTAAATAAAAGATCAACATTTTTAAAAACAGGACCATAGTAGGGTCTGAGGCAAAAGGAAAAATCTAAGCCTGCCTTTGTTTAAAATTTTGATATTTTGTTCATGGCTGATATTTTGCATTGATTTTTTAAATTTAATGTTGTTGAAATATTGTCTTCATTACTGAGTTTGTTGGTGCCCCCTTAAATTTAGCACCCAGGGTGGGTGTCTCATTGGCTTTACCCTGTTCCCACCCTGAGGAATGCTAAGAAGTAGGGATTCCCAGCTAACTCCCAGGCTGCAGTTCACCCAGGGCCTATTAGCAAGCATGCTATCTCAGTTTTACTCAGAAGTGTCTGTCCCTTTCCCCTCACTTTCTGGTATCAGGCCGAAGTGTCCAAGAACTTACACCTTGTTCCCCATCCTCAGGTAACTTCCAACTCCTGGACTCAAAGGCATCCTTCCTTCAAAGCCAAGAGAGGTGGCAGAGATGAATGGGTACCATATCCCCCTGAGCTCTGGGGGGCCTGGACCTGATGAGTGAGGACAGGCTGAGCAACACTCTGTCGATGTAATGGAATATCACACAATTAGCTAGCTGCTTTAATTACCTTGAATATCAGCGTTTGGGAAAACAGGTGCCTGAAAAGGAAGTTTTCCTCAGCTTTCCTGAGGGAGCATTGGAGACACCATCATTTAAATGTGTGTGTGGAAAGAGAAAGTAAGGGCTAGAAATACGAGGAGATTGGGCCTCACCGGTCATCTACCTTTCTTCCTTCCCTGAGCCTAGGATGGTGGGGCACCATTCTGAGAATGCCAGTTCAAGCCACTGTTGGGTTGGTATTGGCCTTAAGTCTGGCAGCGACCGAGGCCTTTTCTCACTGATTCCTGGGATCAGGAGGGACCTGACGCAGAAGTGGGTGTGGCTGCCTTGGCCAGGCTCCGTCGGTGTGCAGAGCGGGGGCTCTTCTGGGCAGCTTCCTAATAGCTGTTCCAGGAAAGTCCCTTCATTCTAGGGACCTGCAGGCAACATTAGTTTAAATGTTCAGGCAATCAACCATCCCAAGTCAAGAGAGAGCACTCCTGCCGACTCCAGCAGCCCGTGTGGCCCACTCTCTGGCTGGAGCCATTCACCTTTGAGAAGTCCATTGGGAAGGGAGCAGGACACACAGTCAATTTGTTTCATTGATTGTGTTCATTTGCTTGTAGCAAGTTAGCTGATCAGCTCTGGAAACTCTGGGAGATATTCCCGGTAGTGACTGTGAAGATGCAAACACCATGCTCACTGTTTCCTTCCTCCCTCCCTTCCCTCTTTCTCCTTCCTTTTTCTTTCTTTGAGGTTTCTTACCTTCTCTGCTTTTCTCCTTCCCACTCTGCACTTCCTTCCTTCTTTGCTGGTGTCATGCTTTCCTTCCTCTATAACACAGAGTGTGGAGGTCTAAGCTCTCTGAATCCACTCTAAGACAGAAGCATGCCACTGAGTTCCCTGGGCATTCTAGCAAATTCAGACTCTTCCCTGCTGCAGATAGGAAATGCTAACAGCTGACTTAGCACTCCATAGCCACCCCGTCCTCCCCAGCAGTTCCTGGGTAAGAACAAAAATACAGTATTCTGTTTGGGATATCCATGACCCACACTGTATCACGTGAAAGACGGTGGGGTCCTAAGGCCCGACAAAATGTAATTGCCCATCTTGCTTTCATTTATCAGGCACAGGCTCCTTCCGTGTCACACAATGTGCTATTTTGTAACTGCACACTGATCTAAGGCTTTGTGACAGCTCCTCTGTTTTAAGCAACAGTAAATTCACCCTGCAAAGTCAGAAAGGGAGCGCTTTTGATAGCTGCTGTCAATTTTATTGCTTTATCCTGGTTACTAGGATAGAATCTGGAGACATGGTGTGTTTATTAGTTTTATGTATCGCATGTTGTTACTGCTCTGACAAGCTACTCCTATAAAAATGTGTTATTATTGCATGTTGTAGCTCAGTGGGCTGACCCTGCATTTCAAAGTGTACTGAAGCAAATGGCATTGAAGTCCATAAAAGCTGACTAGCCTCCATCACAGAGGAGTCTCTGCAGGAGCTGCAACTCCCTCCATCTGCTGGCAAATTATACCTTTCCCCTGAGCCAGCGGCCATAATTGCTAACCAAACACAGCACAGACCCAAACACAGACAGTATCTGTAAAAATTCCCAGGCAGGAAACTGTCATCTCACTCCTACTCATCCAATTCCCAATAAGTAGCATTTGCAATTTGGAAGTTTACGAAAGTATGAGATAAATGGCTTTTAAATATATTTTTTTTGTATAAGATGCAAAAGGGGCAGCTGACATGATTTTCTCGCTTGAATGCTAAAGAAAAAGTTAACTGGAGTCACAGCAAGAAAGAATGGGATTAGTTCTAAGCAAGTCACAACTGGGGATCCTGGGTGTTTAACTCGTATCAATTGCTTAGAAAGTTAAGAGTTAGAGTATTTCATGGGGGGAGGTGAGGTTAGCTTGAAGGCTGCAGAAAAATGGGCCAGCCAAGTGTGGCTTCCAGATACTGGTTTATCACCAGAATCGTCTGGGGGATTCCTTACCAAACGGATTCCTCTGCCCCACCCCTAGATGTTGGAATTGTGTTAGACTGGGTTTGGCTCTGGACTCTAAACCAAACGATTTCATGCAAAATATCCTTCCCTCATCTTAATTTCATCAATCAATAGCTGCGTCACACGTTAGGCTCCATGAGTCAAATGAGTTGAAGAACTGTTCCCTGTTCTGTAAAAGGAAATTCTGTAACATGATGGGAATAAGCGGCTAAGGAGCCTTCAAATTCAAGGGTGAGACATCCCAGGGCGTGAAGCCTATTAGTCTCTTGCTGTCATTGCTCGGCCACAAGACGCTGCTGCTAAACTCTCATGCTCCCCCACCTTCCCTCCACCCGCACTCCCATTCCATCCCTTCTACTTACAATATGAAATCAGTTGTTGAATAATGCTGGTCTTGAGAAAAGAAAGAACTAATCTACAGATTATTTTAAAAAGTCATTACTGCTCATGAAAAATTAAACAGTGAATTCCATTGAACTCTCATCTCCCCAAATTGAGATATTCTCTAAGCATGTGACAGTTCAAGACAAGGCATTAGATCCCACAAAAGTTAGCAGAGGACAGGGGTTGTCACAGTATCCATCCATCTCCTCCTCTTTGCATGTTTGTTCAACAGCTTGGGTCTCCCTTTTTTGCTTTCTCTTATCTTTGGAAACAATCTAATATTCAATAATAGATAAATGACTTAATAAATTAGATGATGTGAACCAACTGGGAGATGTTCTACATTCTTCGGTGGGATAGGAACATTGGAAACCTGTTGGTATGACTAGGAATTACAGAAATGCAACTTAAAATGAGATCAAGGTTTATATCTATTAGTCTGGGAAAAAGAAAGCGGTGAATGATAGCATCAGTAGGGATGTGGGGTTATAGGAACTGTGTGCATGGCTTATGGATGTAGACAGGTGAAGCCATTCAAGAACTCTGTGACAATAGTTAGTCAAGTTAAATATGTGACCTACAAATGCTACGAGGGTATATTTCCCAAGAAAATCTCACATTTCCACAACATTTAGTGTGGCATTTATGGAGAGGGACGTTCAAAGCAGTGTTAGTGTTCATCGCTAGGAAACTGGGTAGGTACATGTGGAAGACTCCCACTTGGGAGTCTTCCTGGGTGTTATACAGTCGTCGGAAGCAGGGGGTTAAAGCTATAGCAATGTATCTGAACCTTAAACATACACTGTTGGAGGAGGTCACCAATAGGATGTGACTCCTGGTTGAGCCATGAGCAGGACCTGTTCCATCAGAGGCTCCACACGCCTTTCCCTGTTCTCTGGAATGTACACTCTACCCACCATTCCCACAATGGGAGCCACGTTCTGGTGATCTGGACGGTACATGTAACTGAACCCCGTTAAGAACTCTATATAAACTTCTAAGATTCTGACACATGGATGCAGAGATCTGCCTGTCTGTGGTCACCCAAGACAAGCCTCATACGCGAGTTTCTTTGCTTATTAAACCTGCCACCTACCAATCTGGACTGGTCTGCCTCTTTCTTCTGTCTCTCCTTCCTCTTCGGGGACAGGGGCCAGTTTGTGAACCAAATAGAGAGCTTGATGGGAAAAAACAAAGCCCGAGTGACATATTAACACAATCATTTTTAGATATTAAAAAGCCATGCATGCAAAACAATACCTGCGTTTTGTAAGAAGACCATTTAATTCACATGGCTGCCTAGTGGGTGGAAGAGGGATGAAAGGAAGTGTAGGGATAGATTCGAGGAACTCTGGCATAAACTGGCTGAGAACTGGAGAGCAAGATGCCCTCAGTCGTCTGCTTCGGAGGCTCCCTGCCACGAATGAAAGCAATATGGCATGTCCATAAAACGACACGCCATGCGGACATTAGGAACATTGCAGAAGCATATTTAGATTTTGAAATATATTTGTGATTTAATACTCAGCCAAAGAGGTCAGCCAACATCATGTCCCCTGTTAATTTACGTGTTGTTTGAAAAAAATTGAAAACCTATATAAACTGAAGAATGACAGAGCCCCTGGTGGGATCGCGGCAATTCCTTTTTCTTCATCTCTGTAGTTCGAATCGGCCTCCTATGACCACGTTAGGCACCGGAAAGGAGTTTTGTCATTGAAGAAAGACTTCTTTTGTTTCTACAGAGGGACAAGAAGAATAGAGAGGTCACTGGTTGTGAGGATTTACAGGAACTGGAAAAGGAGGCAGCCTTTTCCCAAGGCTCTGTGTTTTTAAACATCAGTGGTCAAGCCCAAGTTTCACCAGTTGTTCTGTGCTTTTCCTCAAGGTCAGGGAGCCATAGTTGTTCTAAGGATGCCTGCAGGAATGGAGCAGGGGGCCGAGGAGCTGGGGCTCACACTACCCTGGTGGATGTGGGCGGGTACCTGCCCGAATCACCCTAGTCCCCCAAAGAGTCCATCTGTCTCCCGCCTGGGAATGGCAACCTCACGGCACTGTGTAACACAGTGTATGTACTCCGGAGGCACAGAATTTTCAGGCAAAGGATTTTTATGTAGACCGGCTAGGGCTGGAGCTTATGGTGATGGCAGGCTGACATATGAAGCCCCGTTCAATGCAACATGCTTGCTTCAGGCCCCACAAACATCTTCATCCTTCACCTCCTGGCTACTGACAAACAGGAGATGAGCATTTGTTAGAGGCTCTCAGCTGCACAGAAATACTACTTTCTGCAAAGCCGTGTGCGGCCAGACCTAGTAACCACAGACAGCAGATCTTTCTTTTCTCGACATCGGAACAGGCTTGGCTGGCATGTCACGGAGGACACAGGGAAGTCAAGTTGGGGGAGCTTTTGGAAGGCACGGTTCCAGACATCAGTGGGATGTTGTTGCGTGTTTTCCCGTGAGGATTGTGAGTCCCAGGAATCTGAACTGCCAGAAAATTTGAATCTGGGTCAGAATGGCTGAATTTCAATAGGCAAAAAGGAATGAAACCGAGGTTCAACGAAGCCGTGGTCATCGTAAGCTTTTGTAGATACATAAGACGTGGGGAATTATTCATGGGCTCAGACCTAGAAAAAGAGAGGACTAACACAAATCATTGCTTTTAGAATGGGTTAAAACCATACTGCTAGGTGGGAAATTAAAATTAGAGAGCTGTCCTACCCTTGAGTTGCTTCATTACTGGCCTGTGTGGAAGGAAGCGGATTTCCGTAGTTAATATTAAGCTACACTTCTTCATGTTACATTTGTGTTGTGAACCAAAAATGCTAGATGGGAAATTGCCTACTGATTAATTAGAATTAATAAAGGAGCCCTATTACAGAGAATGATTAGCTGCCTTGGCTTAAGGTCTCCCACCAATCATCAAACATCTTGCCCCGTACGATTTTTCTGCATGTAAAGAGACAACGAGCTGGCTTCGAGCATTCACAGAGGGGCCCAGACCTGAACGCAACCACATGACACCTGGACATTCTTAGAAAGGTCAAGAGCTTTAGATCCAGAAAAAAAAAAAAAAAAAAAAAAAAAATCTGGATTCTAATACAGACTCCCTTTACAAGGTATATATTAAACGAATGACATCGTCTGTCTGGGTCTGTTTCCTCATCTGTAAAATAAGGATGCTGCTACCATCTGGGTTGGGATTCAAATGACTGTATGGAGACAATGACTGTGGTGTGGAAGCCGGTTAAGTTCTGCAGGCAAGGAACAAGGTTGGTAGAAAACATAGGAAGGCATTATAGGAAGACTTAATCTTTAAGAAGAAAACATTTGTGTTAAGTTAAAAAAAAAAATTTAAGGGCACCTGGGTTGCTCCGTCAGTTAAATGGCTGCCTTTGGCTCAGGTCATGATCTCAGGGTCCTGGGATCGAGTTCTGCATTAGGCTTCCTGCTCAGTGGGGAGTCTGCTTCTCCCTCTGCCTCTGTCCCTCCGCCTGCTTGTTCTCGCTCGCTCTCCCTCCTCAAATAAATAAAATCTTTAAAAAAACATTAGCACATCATTCCCCTCCATAAAAAGCCATCTGCAAAGCCGCATACTTCCCATAATATACAGTTATATTCAGTAACGTTTTAGAGACGCATGTGTACACATAAGGAAAGAACGTATTAGTCATTATCTTTTCATGCTAAATTTTTATTTCAATGTTATGCAACTGCATAAGTATAAATATTTGTTCAATATACAACAATTATGACATCCATAGGGAACTTCTTAGAGAAAATAAGACTGCAAACACTTTATTGCACAGATCCTAACAAACTCTGAAGCTGGTCAATCTACAGCTGGGAGTACTACCGAGGAGCACGTCTTACAGTCACAGGAGACTGACCAAAGAGAACACAGGAGAATTTCTACCAGCTGATTGGACAGGTTTACAACAACAAACAGGTATCACATGAATGCAACCTTAAGTACTCTTTACTCATCCAAAATGCAAAAACATATTTGGCAAAAATGATAATACACTATACAAAATATACATAAAAATATCATTTGTAAACAAGCAGCTAGTTGTGCTTTAAAGGAAACTGGACAGTTAAAAAGCAAAGGCTGTAAACCATGAACTACCTCCCCGACAGACCTGTCGAAGTGTCTGGGTACAGAGAGGACTGGGTTATGACAACCGCCAAACACAGATAGGAATTATAAATGCTGAGACCACTTTGGAAACCCATTTGAGTTCTTTTACAATATTTATTTCTTCTACAATTTCACGACGTAGTGATGGGGAAGAGCTGAAACTATACAGGGAAAAAAAAATCAGGGGCAAGAAGGAGACTTTTTTATTTTTTTTCCACTGTCATCTCATTGTACAATGAAGGACAACCAAGCAGTTGGGTAAGTTATGCCTTTGTTTTTGGAGCAGGGTTTACAGCCTCGCTAAATAATTTACAATCCAACAGGCTGTGCTCAGAGGAACAATTTTATAGCTTGAAGATACTAAGACATCCATCTGAGGGGGTTTGGGTGCTGAATTAGTATTTACTGGTAAATTTTTTTTTTCTCTCAAAAAACAGAACAAAAAACCCTGCTATGGATCCCAAACATCTTATAAAGACTTATCCGTGTGTGTTTTCTCTTAGTGCCTTTAGTACTTATGTCAGCAAGTGTCGTCTTACAATACAAAACAAGCCACCAGGACAACGGCAACAAAAACAAACAAAAAACCCCCTCAGCACTAAAATGATTTGACGAATTCTACATATTCCATGGTATACAAAATTTAAATAAGGCTTTAGCAAAAGTAAAAAGGACACATCCAAGCACCAAATAGCTCCACCGAGTCTTTTTATTAAAAAAATGCTGCTCTTTATTAATACAGTATTTTTTTTTTTTTTTGCATACAAATAAAGAGATCGTGTTATGTAATGTATGGAGCTACTCGATGCGTCAGAAATGAATGTGAAACCCAGGAACTTGCTAAAAACAGCAAGCTTCATCTACAACATAAGGCCCCAGCTATGTATTAAAATGTATCTGATGTCCTGATTATTCATTAATATATATGCTATGATGCCAAAATCCACCCCCCTTTTCCCTCAAAAAAGCAATACTTAAAACCTCTTCCAATGCCCGATCCTTCTTACTCGATTTAAGCACTATCAGGTTCGTGCGTGGCCAGTAATTTTCCTTTTTGTTCAAGGGCAGGGCTGGTGCAAAAGTCCTATGAAATGTGTGCTTCTTGGACTAGTGACTCATAGCATAAAGGCCTGAGTTTAAGAGCATGAAAAGAAGGGAAAGTAAGAGAAACAAAGTCGACGTGTGTTTATAGCCCCCACTACAGCGAGAGTGAAGACCCCCCCCCTCCCACCACAGACAAGGACAACTCCTTTCAGACAGATGGAACCAGGATCAGAACGCCCGCTGGGATGGCTGTGAAGGGACAATGGTTAGCTCCCTTGGTTCCGGCCATTCCAAATGGAGGAAAGGTTCCAAATGCAGTGATTAGAGTAGTTCTTGCTTTCGGATCTGGAAACACAGGTAGCCAGATACAGTACTACCAAGAATCTCTCCTGAAAAATACACACAAAAACTCACGATCTACTGTATCTAGGACCTTCTTTCACCGTTAACTCTACTTAGAATGCTTTAACTTAGAAAAATGTAGCCTTGAAATATTCTCTTCAACCACAGACCAAAACATGTGGGTGGATGCGTATATACACGCATGGGAGTGTCACTATACTTTTCCATACACCCGGTTTTAACCGTTTTGCTTCGTTACTACGTTATGATAACTGGTAAAGCAAAAATCTTAACTGGAAAAAAAAAAAAAAAAAAGCTGTGGTAAACAACACAATCAGCAGCAAGGTACCAACTCTACATCCCAAACCAAACACATTGCTAGGTATTTACAGAGAAAATCTTTTTCCTCAAACAACCCTCAACTGTAAAGGTTATTTTGTTGTTGTTTCGTTGTTGCTGTTGTTTGTACAAACACTATCTGGTAACAGTTTTACCGGTAACAGTCGGGAAGGCAATTGGAAGAAGGTCCCCTCTCTCTTTCCGACTTTCTCTCCCCCTCCCCGTCTGCAGTGAGGCTCCAGGCTCTGCCCGGCGGGCGTGCCCACACAGTGCTGGTTTCGAAAGGTAGTCAAGACTCAGGTACACATTCAGGTCAGGTCTCCCCAGTCCGGCCTGGGGCTTGCCCCACTAGGAGGCCTTTTTGTGAGGGCTGCTACGCACACTCTCTTTCCCCCGCCTCTGCCGGACCACAAAGTCCTTCTCGGAAGAAAGGGCGATGGGCCGGTCAGGGTTTGGAGCTGGGGACGCCTTGGGGACTTCTCTGCCCAGGTTCTGTTTCCGAGTCTGAGGGGGCTGGGCGGGGACAGGCTCTTTCCCTTTGGTTTCTCCTATGGTGGAAGTTACTGACAGGGCCCTGTCCCGGTGGCCGGTGGCCCCTGCCACACTCGGGCCAGGGTGGTGCAGTTCCAGAGTGATGGTGGGGCTCCGAAAGGATGGCAAGGAGTCACTCTTGGTCATGTGGGTTCTGCCATCCCCGCCCGGCGGGGCCTTAGCTGCAGCCCCGCCGGCCTTGGTGGAAGACGCATCACTGCCACTCATGGCCTCTCGCACCCCTGGTCTGGCTTCGGGAAAGCTGGAGGAGCAGCTCAGAGACTTCTCCGGGAGGGCAGCAGATCGCAAAGAGCTCTGCCCAGTGGCTGAGGGTGACCGCTTCATGCCACTGGGCTTGCCTGCCTCAGTCAGTGGCTTCTGGGCACTCAGCCCTTTCCCCTTGGCCTCCGGCAAGCCCTTCCCGACGGCAGCTGCCGGCCTCTCTGTGCCTTTCGGCCTGGCCTCACCAGGTGCCATGGGAAGGCTGGCCTCAAGCTTCCCGCTGTCTGCGGTGACATAAAGTGCTTCAGTGCATTTCTTGCCCTCAGACTTCCTGTCGGTGGTGGCGGCGGCCGGAGAACTTGGACTCGTGTCTGTCTGTTTGCACAGAGGTGGGCAATCTTTCACAGTGGATGGTTTGGGGTGCTTTGGAGACAGGTTTTGCTTTTCACTGACAATGGTGGGTTTCTGGTCTACCGACTCACCACCTCCTGGGTGTCCTTGACATGGCAGATGTGTGGGCTTCTCCAGCCCCTCTGGGGGACGCCTGCCACTGGCAGGTTTCAGCCTAGGGTCTAGAAGACCCCCTTCGGCGTGCAGCAGGACCGAGGGTCCACCTCCTTCCTGGCTCATCACATCGCTGGTTGTGCTCTGAAAGCCTGGGAGGGCAGGGAACGCATCCAAGGTGCCCTTGCTGCCGTCCTTCCCCTCTCGGCTGGGGCCGACAGGGGGCTGAGCACCAGGCTCTCTGCCCGCTGCAAGCCCACCGCTCAGCTTCTGGGAGGAGAGGGCCTTGTCTGGGTGCTTAGACTTTGGAGGGCTCGGGTCAGGGCCAGGCCTGGGCTTGTGGCTGCTGCTTTCACTGTGTGCTGCGGTCGGCTTGGGAGGGCCCTGGAGGCCCAGGCCGGGCTCTGCAGCACAGGGCTTGGCCCCTGGCTCTCTGCTTGAGGAGTGGCTCGGTGAGCTGCCGTGCGGCCGAGCGGCCAGGCCAGAGAGTTCTTTGGTGACTGGGGCCAGCTGAGAGCTACTGCTGACATGCTTCTGTGGAGGCTGTTCCTTCCTTTCCAGCTCCTTGGGACTGTCTCTCAGCAAGGCGGGGAAACCAGAGAGCGGGTCTCCTTTCCCATTCTCAGGGCCAGGTGGCTGCAGGGATCGCTGGGCAGGAGGCGCTTCTGGCTGGGGCTCTGTGCCACCTCTTCCTCTGCCCGGCTCCCTCTCAGGAGGAGTCCCTGCTGACGGCAAATTAGAGTCCTCCCTCACCAACGGCCTCACCTCAACTCGGCCATCTCTGTGGTTCGCTTTGCCACAAGGTCCCCAAGCTTTCTCCGTGGGGCGGGGCCTTCCCCCAGAGGGGAGGTTTCTGGAATTGTCACTGGTTTTAGCAGCTTCCGGAGGACACAACTCCATGGAGGGGTCTCTGCGGGAGTCAGCCCTCATAGCAGACCGCTCGCTTCTGGGTGCGGAAGGGCCTCTTTCAGAGGATTCCCTCCCACTCAGCTTCTCTCTCGAGGGGGTACCTTCAGGGGGCAGCAGGCTGCGGGACCTGGATGGATCAGTGCTGTGGGGGTTCTGCCCTAGGAAGGGGAGGAGTTTAGTGTGGTCTTGGTGTTTGCTGGGGCCCCCCTCCCTCTGCTGGGGATTGTTTTCCATGACCGTCACTGGGCTCCTGGCAGCATGGGAAGCTTTCACGTCCCGCTTTAGGTCTGGCTCAGGCAAAGGAGCTGCTGATGAATTCTGGAGAGCCCGGCTGGAGGGTGGGAACCGGGATTCCAGCAGGTAGGACTTACTCATCCTGAAGCCGGCAGGGGAAGACTCCCTCTGACCGGCCGGGTCACCCCTCATGGCCCCGCCAATGGGGAGAGCCGGTGGCACAGAGGGCCCCGTATCACTGGCTGGGCTGGGGCTCTGTGCAGGCTCCGGGGACGGCAGCTCTGTCTTGGAGGCCTGAGGTCCAGACAGGAGAGCGATATCCAAAGTACCCTCTATTGGCTTCAGGCAGGACACGGACCTACCTTCCAGCTTATACTCAGAAGGGCTTTTGCGGACAGGTGACTCGGGAGCGACCAAGCCCGGCTTCTCCACTGCACCATCCACCCGGCCAGCTAGGGCCTTGAGAGGGACAAAAGAAACAGCAGTGATCTGAGCTGGGTGGGCACTACTGATGAACACTCGGCTCTCAGAGGCCGGCAGGGCCTCCTGCTGGCCACCCGTGGCCCGGACTGGGTTTCCGGGCAGGCTTTCGTGGGCACTAGAGGTCATCTTGGGCTTGAGCACAGAGCACAGGTTGTCGTCTTTGTCTTCAAGTGACATTTTCTTTCGGAGGTAATCGATGTTGGCCAGTTTGCTGTCTAACTTCTCATATCGGAGACACTCTTTGGCCTGGGGGGCCTTCTCCAGGTTGTCCCCCTTCGCAGAGCTGGACCTGTCCACGGAGTGACAGAGAGTGTCCTGGAGGGTGCCGGGAGCAGAGGTGCGCTTGAAGTCACAGATGCCCTGGCTGTGGTCCCCAGGTGCCAGGATGTGGCCCGTTGCTGCCCCTTCCGAGGTCACCCCCTCGCTGGCCCGAACGCTGGCCTGCTTGTGAAGAGCCCCTTTCAGTAGATTGCCCAGGGACTGGGTCTCCTGCAAGGCCCCTTTGTTTTCAAAATGATTTGACCTTTCTAAAGCCTTTGGGTATATTTTCTTCTCTCTCTCTTCCAGCCTCAAAGTCGAGAGGTTTTCTAAATCACTACCAAGTCCGTGAGATTTTTGGTGGGGTTCCTGTTTCTCTGGAAAACCTTCCGGCTTCTTCACTACCACCTTGGCCTTCAGCTTCTCTCGGTCCAGCTCGTCCACAGACTCCTGTCTCCCCAGCTTCCGAGAGACGGGGCGCTTCAGGCAGCCTTGCTCCACAGGCCTAGCGCGGCTGAGCGAGGGCGCATCACACACGTTCTCCTCCAGGCTCTGCAAGGTCACTTCCCTCTGAGGCTGTTCCCTCTGCACTTCCTCCTGGGTCACCTCCAGGCTGTGCTTGCGGGAACACAGGTGTTTCTTGTCACTGCCATAGGAAGGGGAGAGCTTCTCCTCCGACTGCACGCGCTTGAGCAGCGGGGACCTTGGGGGCTCTGCACTCTTGGGCCTCACGATGTGTCTGACGATGGTGGGCGGGGAGTGCATTTTGCTGGGGAAGGCTTGAGCGATCTTGGAATTGCCAAGTGAGGGTCCCAATAGAGGGGATGGGGACCGCTGGGGGGAGGTGGGCTGGGGTGTTGGGGAGGGGGTCCGGGCCAGTGGGGAGAGGGGAATGCTGCCAGCTGATTTGCGCCTTCCAGACCGGTAGCGCTGTCCGCTGAGTTTGGGGGCCAGACCGTGGAGGGTGCTGGGCCGGATGTGTCCCGACCCCGCTGGGGAGTTGGGGGCACTAGAGCTTGGCGAGCTGCTCTGAGAGGAATTAGTACCTGTGGGTGGGAAACAGAAAGCCGTGAGCAATGCACTCCTTCCCTTTTCTTTCCATGCTTCCAACCCAAACTCTTTTCGATCAGGTCAGATAAAAGTCAGCAAAGTGTCTTAGCATTTGATTCTAATGAACACATGCTTTTCAGATGAATCTTTTCCACATCAGGGTTCAACTCAGTATTTCCTGCCTTAATGTTCCACAGAGCCACATCTCGCGACTGCCCTATAAATCCTGTTTGCTACCATCTACATCCTCCAGCATCTTTCATTAAGCTAGAATAAGCCTCCTGTCCCTGAGGAGCTCAGATGAGGATTCTGACCTCTTCTCAACTCGCCCTTGCTATGTAGGCCAGGAGACTCGCTCACCTGATGGGAAGTCGGGGGTGGAACGATAGCTGGGTGTGGGGGACCGGGGAGACAAGCTGTGAGTTGGGGAACCCGGGAGGCTCTCCCCTGATGACAGGGACCGATTCAAGCAGGAGAAACTTCGGCTGGTGTGGAGCAGAGGAGAAGGCTGCTTGGCTAGTTTTTTGAAAAGGGATCTCCTCCTGGAGTGAAAACAAGAGAAAATGATTAGAGTCTACATTTGAGATCCCCTCTGTCTCCCCACAATACCCGTGTAGTCAGTTCACACCTCAGCGCCAGGGACTGTGGTCCTGGGGCAGATCCTACCCTAAGGGGTAGGTTCCCACTTTCAAATGAAAAACCTTCTTGTGACTTAGAAAGGAAGAGTCTTTGATAGTATACAGTGGAAGCTCTCCAGATTCCAAATACTTTAGGCAGAGCTGAGAAAATAGGAAAAATATAAAATACATGCGATATAAATCCATTTATTTATTTGTCAGGTTTATGAGGAGGGCGTTCTTGACCTGAAAGCTTCTGAGCACGTACCCTCAGATATAATGACACAATTTAATTAAGAGATAATGCGAAGTAAATCTTTGGAAGAAAAATCATTATCTTGTATACAGAATTCTTTAATGGTGATATGCTGGGCAGCCCCTTTGTCTAGGAGGGGCTGTTTGCTGCGCTTATTCCACTGTGGGCTCTTCAAAATTCCTAATGACAATGTAGGCTTCACATTAACAGAGAAAGCGAGAAAGGTGAACTGAAGCTCATCGCGTCAGCAGGGTACCAGACACTATGCTGCAGCAGAAGCAAATGAGTATTTAGTGCTCAACAAGCGTATCTTAAAGAAAAAAAAAAAAAAAAAAAAGCTACAGAAGGCTTAGTAGTGCAAGTGGCTCTAGAAAGTTCTTTTACCTTTGCCATCATGCAAACCTCACTCACCCCCACTGAGCTTAAGCACAAGTTCAAACACAAGTTTAAAGCTGCCCCTTGGAAAAAAGTGTGTTCTGTCTGACTTAAAGCACAATCCAGATGGAAAGCACACATTAAAAAACACATAAATCACTTATTTATCTTATATCTAATAGATTACACATCTCAGAACTGGTGTGTTTAATTTTAGTCAAACCAATAAATGTACCTGGTTAAATAATGACATCATTTTATATAGTTCATAACGAAAAACAGCAACTCTGCTACTCTGTCCTTGGCGCACTCGCCTGAGAAACCACTTTCTACTCCTCGAGCTACCACTTTCTTCTCCTATTTGTCTGCATCTTGCTAAGGAATCCCTTTATACTATATTTTCGTTTTTCAGTTTTCTATTGACTTCCCAGCACAGAAGATGAGGATGAAGCTTTTCCTCAAGTGCCCTTCCACCTTCTGATCAAACACACTTCCCTTTCTCTATTCCTCCCTGTACGGATAAACCAAAACTTGCAGTTAGAGAAAAGCATGGCCTTTTCTCCCCCTCTATTTTATATTATAAATACTGTTCACAGCTGGGCTAGGCGAAGCATGATTCCATTTCCTGTCTTGTATGCTTTTGTCTTTCCTGGAATTAATAAGCTTTCTTTTTTCACTTGCTCATTTTCCCACATTTCTATCACTAAAAATCCTCTTAATACAATCAGACACATTCGATCCAAGTGGGCAAAGGAGGGATGCTGCTGTGATACGTCCCCACTGCAAACACAATCACGAGGCTTGCCAGTGTGTGCGGAGAGCACAAAAGGACTCACGCACGGTGCCTCCCAGATTACGAATGTGTAACCCAATTAGATCTTCATCCGGTAAAACAAAATCCTTTTATTTTTAGGCTCATTTGGATTCTTTAAAGATATAGTTATTTTTGAATATCTGCCATTTAAACAATAGCAACTGTATGCTTTTAGATAATGTAAACACCATTATTAAATGTAAATTTAATGAAGATCCAGTGTCTCAAATCCAACTCACCTGAAATGAAGTCTAGAGGCTTAAGAAGCAGCAAAGCGCTTTTCATGGTACTCACACAGGAAAAAAAACCAATCTGAATTCTACAATGTAACTATGTAAATCTTTTCATTGTGAAAAATATGCTATTAAGAACGTGGACTTTAATGTACAAATATTTGAACCACAGCATGAAATTTCTCACAGAGCAATGGATCTTTCTCACATAGAAGTGTTTAAATTAAGTAAGAAGTAACTTTCCTCCAACAAGGGTATATACCAAACTTGCAAAAATACTGCTGTAACTAACCTTTCTAGACTTTCTTTCTTCTTAGATTTCTTGCTCCGCCGGACCATCCGGCTTTTATAGCTGTTTCTCCTGGCTGGTCCCGTTTTGATTGATGTGTTTTCAAATGGGGTAGTAGTGATTGACACCTTATTTCCACTCTATAAAAAAAAGTGGGATGGTATTAAAAGGAAATTCTGGGAGGAAACAAGACCAGAACTGGGCTAGGAGATTCAAAGACAACAAAGATACCTAAAGACATATGAACAAAAGCCTTCCACTTCTAAGTAATCTTTTAAGCAGGGACATCCCGACAGAACACAAAGGGTAGATGGCAAAAGGACAGGTTGCCTTAAGAGGGCAGGCTCTGGACCCCACAGATGCGAGTTCAAATGCAAGTCGGCATTTGACGGCAGGAGGTTGCTTCTCCTCTCTGGGCCTCCAACACCTGCACTACCTACCAGCGGAATCAGACCTGTCCCACAGGGGCTCAGGTGAGGATTCCACGGGATGGAGTTAGTAAAGCCTTTAGCACTGAGTGTGACACGTGGGAAGCACTCTATAAATAACAATTACCTTCGTCCATAGGTTTGAAGTATAAATGGGCCCAGGGGCTGTCTTTGATTGTTGTTGATTCGTTTTACTTTTTTCTCCTTTTTGTGTTTTTCCTTTGACCTAGAAATCATAGACTAGCAAAACTGAGACTTTTATTTCTAATCATTTTAAAAGGTTCCTTTTCTGTCACCATAAAACTTGCCAGCTTACAGAACAGGAAAAGTTGATGCCAATGAGTATAAAATAGCCTCTCTTTAACCGGGTCACGCATGGGGAGGTAACTCCTGGTGGATTTCTGGGCCTTTCCCTCAGTGCTGGAACAGGGCCTGCTGGGCAGGCCCTGAGGTTAGAGAGGAGAGTGAAGTCAGAAGCCAGGCTGAGGGGCGCCCAGGACAGATGGAAAGACTGATCCCTTTCACCCCCACATCAATGACCTCTTCTTGAATTTATTAATAACTGGGGGAGAAACGTGCCCTTTTAAAACCACAGGTGGCCCTGATTACCTTGAAAAGACAAGAAGTATAAGGAGAATGGTCTTTTAAAAGGCCCATGCCTGAGAGACACCTAGCAATTCAGCTCTGAGTGGTACTACGTGAGTCCCACTAAGTGAGTGGGGAGGTGAGTATGGTGGGGGCAGCGGACCCAACCAATGAAGACCGACGACTTTCATGTTAACATCTACCCTCCCACTCCAATTTGGGAAATAATACGTGACATTATAAGAAGTAATTGTAAAGTATAAGTAAAAATAAAAATCACTGAGAAACCTATCATTCAGCTAACACTGGAATTATTTCAGCTGGTAAACATTTCTTGATCTCTTTTCGGGCACGTATAAATTATGCACATATACGGACATAATTCATAAATAATTTTAATCTTAATCTAATATTTAGCTTTATGTTGTTTTCCCATTTCATATTTATAACTTGGGAAAACCTTCCCTGCATCATTGAATGTTCATTAAGAACATAATTTTTATTGGCTGTAAAAATAAGATTCCACGAGATGGGTGAATCAAAACACTTCCATACTGCCATTGTTTTCTACTTCTCAATTGTTTTAAGAGTTGTCATAAATACTCTTATCTATAAATCACTTGTCCTGATCTGTCATTTTCCTTAGATTACATAATTAGAGTCAATGCAGCAAATCAAAGGGTCTTTTCAAACTTTTTAAAGACTCTTGGTACATACTAATACACTATTTCCCAGAAAGTTTATGTCAGTAGGTATATTTGTGGGCAGCACATGTATACCTTTTTTTTTTTTCCAGATTTATTTGAGAGAGAGTCAGATGCTTAATTGAGCCATCCGAGTACCCCCATAAATACCTTTCGTACCACACATTTGTCAGAACTGAATATTAACATTAAACAAATTTCCAATTTTATACAAGTAAGCTGCATCAAGTTTTAATCTTCGTTCTTTGACAGTGTCTCATTTATTTTGGTCATTTCTATCTCTTCAGGAGATAATATGTCCAGGTCTTATATCCACTTTAGAATCAACAAGTCTTAGTATTTTGACTGATTTGTAGAGGTGTGGTTTTTTTTTTTTTTTTTGTATATTTAAGGCATGTATTCCCATATCTAATGTCCTAATTGTAAAAAAAATATATATATATATTTTAAGGATATAGGATTTGAACTGAAACAAAAGGAAAAAAATTACGCTGAAAGAATAAACTACATGTTCTGCATGCAAATGTCAAAACTTTAAGAATAAACCTTTATCTGATGGTACAAACTGACATTCTATTTCTTGTCTGAACAGAGCATTCAGCTTCTAAATATGAAAGGCCTACCAACAGAGATTGTTTGGAATGGGCTCTTCTCTTCACAACCGAGCGAGGTCATGCTAAAATGTGAGTCTGTCCTGTATGCCTTAGGTGAGTGAAAAGAGCAACAAGGATTGTTGGAATTCATCTTTCATTGTAGTTTTTCCAACCCTTTTCCATATTCACATACAGACGGGACACAGGAAGCCTTCATGACCACTGAGGCTCTCCTAGTACGTGAGTCACGGACCCTGAGTCCAATTCTACCCTTCCTAGCATAATTCACCATCGCCTTTCCTATCTTTAAGTGGTTAACGATGCCATGCAGCCTTTTAAAAGTGCTTTAAAGCATTTTTCATGTATATTCTCTTGCTTTATTTTCACCACTGAACCAGGAAGGCTGTTTTGTTTTTTTACAACGTAGTGAAGTGGGAAAGAATTGTTATCCTTGCATGAAAGATGAGGAAAACAGATTCAGGGACACTGGGGTTTCTTCTTCCCAAGGTCACAGAACCCAGCAGAAGAGCCCAGCCGTGGCTCTCTGCCCCTCATCCCCTGTGCCCACTCGTCATGGGCATGGCATGCCCGGGTCCTCCACCTCTCTTGCTCCCAGCACAGTACATGGCTTACACTTAATGGGTGGTGGTGGTGGTGAGGGAACTAGGCACTGGATTAACATAGGGAATGATCAATGCATCCGACTGTCAAGAAGAAAATGAAGAGATATAAAAATAGCATAAATGTTTTAAGAAATAAACATAAATGATAAGCACATCTCATCAGAAAATAGTTATGACCATGGTTTTTAAATCAGAGCACAACACTGAGCTCTGTACAAATGCTCCCTTCCCCCATAAAAACCAGCCCTGGGTTTCTCTCTTTCTTGTTTCTATATATGACTGACTGTTCCAAAGGACAGTTTGCTTGACTTACGTAAATACACCTAGAGAACTTCCCTAAGGAGGAACTACAGACACAGAAGATACAGACTACAAATATTTCACTGGGAGCATTAATGACAACGAGAACGGTAAATGAATGGAAAAATGACTTTTTCGACACTACGGTAGGCATCGTAAAGCCTGCCACCTGCTGGATGCACTGGCTACATGGAGCGCTGTCTGAGCTCAGGGCAAACTGTCTTACTAGATTTGTTCATCCTCAATACATTCCTCTGAGGAATAAGTGAACTCTTCTAAGAAATTCTGTGGTACTTGTTTTAAAAACAACCAAAAATGGGACCAGCAGACTGTTAAATGTTCAGTTTGTTCACTTTTACTATCAACTATTTGTGTAACTGTGCATGGTGGGAGGGAAATTACTCTAAGCTGGCTGAACTCAATACAAGAGCAGGCTAACCCATCTCTTCCTCTCACTCTGGCTCCACGTGAGCTTGTCGGTTGGCCTTGGATAGCTTACTGAGGTGGACTATTTTACATTCCCTTCTCTGCATCACGCACACGGGGAATGCTGCGCGTTCTGTGGGTCTCTGTCTTTGCTCTGAGTCACATCCTCAACGATCCAGCCCCAGCCATCTTTCACACTCCAACCCATGTACAGACCCAGGCTCCTGCCACGCTAGTTCACTCATGTACCTCAAGCGCTCTGAGCTTTCTTGCCCGTCTCTTTGCACACACTCTCTTTGTTCTACTGAGACCATAATGCACTCCCTCGCATACACTACCTCTCCTCCCCATAACCCCTAACTCGTCCTCCCTGTCTACTCTAGTTTAAGCTATCTCTCCTTTGGACTTCGGGCCATAGTTAGTCTGTGCCTTTGAGTGCAGGCTGATACTGCCCATGCTTTTGCACATGAACACTGTACCG
Source organism: Procyon lotor (assembly GCA_028646535.1). NCBI lineage: Eukaryota > Metazoa > Chordata > Mammalia > Carnivora > Procyonidae > Procyon > Procyon lotor. The sequence goes on from CM053607.1 coordinate 88,751,284, forward strand.
CATTACCGGCAGTCAGAGAACCTCAGGAACGGAGCACTCTGGTCGGACTAATGCAATGCACACACTTTGATACTACACGGCAGGGTGCAAATCCTCTTCTGCTCCTTCTTAGCAGGTAAACTCGGGCTGCTCAGCTAACATTCTCCTGCTTTCATTTCTTCATCTGTAGAGTGGGGACACACTGTTATTTACAGCACCTACCTCCCAGGGGGTAAGGCTTATGGGGGTTCGTCTGTATAAAGCCCTCTCTGGCACCCGTTATTGTTGGTGTCCTCTGCTGCAGGACGCTTCAGGACCCAGCACAGCTCTGCACATTTTCTGGGCTCAGCAATAGCAATACTATCTGATGGCCTTCATTTTAGTATCTAAAAGTTCCCCCGAGTTCATAGAAAAGAAATTTCTGAAGCAGGGGCTGATGAAGTTTTAGGGCTTCCCTTATGCACTGGGCATTTAAACTAATGCTACCTGAAAAAGCAACCTGGTTGAATTGACAGGTAAAGCCGGCCACATTGTTATGTGCATCAGTAGGGACTTCACCCACGACGGCAGCCGGCTGACAAAGATTTTATTGCTTTGGCAGAGTTCTTTGAGAAGGTAACCTGAAAGTCGAATGGAGGTGACTAACTTCTTGTGGCAGGACATTGGAGAGAAAGGTGAAGAAGCATGCTTTAACGGAGTCACAGAGCCAGTGGGGAACTGAACTGGAGAAGCACAAGATTCTGTAATTCCATGGATCCCCATGTGAAGTGACTGCGGACCCAAGTCCCTGCTCCCCCAGCAGGTTTGCTTGGAAGTTGTGAGGGGAAATGAGACCAAAGGTGAAGATGTGAAATGGAAAATGCTTCCTGCGGTCACATTCCCAAAGCTAAATGGGTACTGTACGAGTATTTCTAAACAGACACATGGCAGCCTCCACCTTTGCCTAAGGGTGCCATGACATTTCACGAAGTAGTCTGCAAGTATTAACTATCAAGGAAACAGCATCCAAGGACACCGAAATAGGGCTGCTACCCTGGTGCTCCACGAGCGACCACGTGAGGAAGCCCAGTGTGGCTACTCCTCACTTTACACTTTGTCCAAGAATTGCTGTTTAAATTGGGAAAAAAGCTGCATGATTACACAGTTCACTGGGAAGATAATTAAATCCCTTGTATCCTTTTTGTTTCATTACATTGGTTGCTCCTCTCCAGTGCTTCCTTTATGAACCAGAGGCAGGATCCTCTGCTTGGCTCTGTGACAGGGATGCCAGAGTATCTCCAAAACGCAATTTCAGAGACACGCTGACTAGATCCCGGAACGAAGGCGCTCCATGACCAGGGGAGGACACACTGTTCTAAATGGGATTGGATTCTGCCAAGAGCCTTTGCCAGAGACCTTCACGAGGAATATATATTCAAATTTCACAGAAGCAAGTTTTAAAATCCTGAATCATATAAAATATAAAACAAATTATGAAAATCAACAAATGTCTCAGCCAAGGAAACATGGGTGTTTTCTAATGAGATATATTTTTCAGTTTATTGTTCCTTCTTGTGATTTTATGAGCAGATACATGAAATTACATGAAGATAGGCTGTGGCTGGAGCTATGCAGCAGGTAACACAACGCTGTTATAAAGAAGACAGAAAGCCAAACTATGTTACCATTTAATCCCTTTGACCTTCTTTTAAATGCTAATGCCAAGATCTGAAAAAGCTCTAGCAGGATGAATAACAACTAAGAGAATGTCACCTGTAAAACACAGACTTACTATCTAAAACAAAGGGTGAGCTCCTAGAAAAGAGCAAGGAGCATTGTAGAGATAGGTAAATAACACCTACTTCTGTCTGCCTATTTCTGCGGTGGAAAGGTTTACATACTGGATATGTAGACGAGGGAGGTGGGGGGGAAACGACTTCCTCGGGCGCCTCCTCACAAAGGGTCCATCCGAGAGCCAGCAATGAGGCAGCCCTGTACCTCGGGAGCAGGTATTGTCAGAGCAGCTGCCGGTCAGACTCATGAGTCTTTGTATCTCTTCTAGAATTTTGCCCTGTAGAGCCCAAAGTCATTTCAGGTGACTTTCACAGCCAAAGGATCTCGAGGCAGCAACCCTGCTGTGCCTCCCGTTTCTTGGACACTCGCTAGGAGTGAGCTGTTGCATACCCGGTGGACAAAGAATATTATCGGGGATAGATGGGGAAGGAACCTAACAAACTCTGGTGTTATCCGCCATGTCCTCTGGTCTGTTCAGTATGCACACTGCAAAGCTTGGTCTAACTCTAGCCATTTAATGGTGAATGGCGAACTGAATGGCACGTCTATCAAGACATGAGTCAAGACATACCAGAAGCACTAGTGTGGCATCTGGCTCCTCCCGCGGTAACTTTTGGACGACAGGCAAAGGAGAAGCCCACTGTTCACCTCAACACCACAGTTACTGGGTACCCAACCATATCCCAGGTACTGGGTGCATGCTGGGATCATGTGGGAATCTTTCATAGTTAAGATCTGCCCTGCAGGGCTCTGTCCGATTTACTATGTGTTCAGCACGACCTTCAGCTGATTTCCAAAACTGCCTATGGCCCTCCAGTGCTCTCTCAATATTGAGTTCTATCCCTCCAGTGATCAATACATGCATTTGTGAGAAAGTTGGCTGGTGTTAGGGGAACAACCTGTAGGAATTCATGACAGCAAAGTCAGGCCCCGACCCCTCAAACTTCAGTTTTGAGCCCAAGACCCCAAAATTCATTAATAATGTGAATTGATCAATGGCAATAACTTCCCTAAAATCCACTACTTCACAATGGACCTTTGAATATGCGTGATATTAACTACTCTCAAAACCTAGGCCAGACCCTTAACTTTCTGAAGAATATACTCCTATTAGCTGCGGGAAAGACAGGAGGGGAGAAAAGTCATTAAACTGCACTTATTTTTGGAAGGCTTAGCATATCCACTCCTTTGTAGGGCCTTCTAGATTTCTAATTTTCTATCATGTTTTCTATCTAATTTCTATCTAATTTTCTATCATATTTTCACAATTCAGTGAAATTTTTCTGTGATGTCTCTTCACTCATAGAATATTCTCTGTGAAAGTAGGACAGTCCTCCCTCTGACTAATTAAGTTAAGCCTTAACTGCTTCCATACATCTCCTGCATCCCCCATACTTCTCAAGGGCAAGGACTTAATTCCTGTGTTACCAACATCTACTATCTATATGGGGCACCGGACTCAGAGTAAGCATTCTGAAAAGTCTTAATGCACATTATTTAAATGGCATGTACGAATTGATGCTCTGTCTCTCGATACCCTGTAGGTGAATTTGAAGCTACGGCTCACACCCCTCTGTACAGAAGTCCCGTACAGCCCCTCTGGTGCTCCAAAAGCAAGAGGTCATCCATAAATCTGTTGATTTGTAAAATAATCCTCCAATTACAGACTGTATTTCTGGTCACAGATTTCTTTTTCTGAATAGATTTTACAATCAAACACAAACTTCATCTTTGTTTTTACGAGATACGTATTTAGAGCTCTAACTTTCTAGAGTCAGCAGG
>CM053607.1:88755317-88919270 GCA_028646535.1 Procyon lotor
AAATCACTGAAAGCAACCCTGCAAAGGAGGCATTGTGTCGACTCCATGTGTGGATGGGGAAACGACGTAGGAGCGAGAAAGCATAGTGGACCATGAGCACCTATTAAGTAAAATTTGGGGAGGCTGAGCTGAAGTCTGTTTAAAAACAGCCAGGCCCATCCTCAGGGTCACGATGCCAACACGCCCACACAAAGCTGCCAGCCACACTCTCTTCCAGTGTTCTTATCACAGACAAGCTGAAAGATCTGAAACATCTATCCAGCTCCCTCACTGTGCCGACGACACGGAGGTCCACGCGGCCAAGCCCCACCAAGTGCCGTACCATACACCACCCCGCAGGGACTCTCACTTCCACTGCTGCTCATGGGGACACACCAATGACAGTGGATACTCCGACGCCGCTCGGCCTTACTCAGAGAAGCAGAGTTCTCTAGATCCAAGGGCTCACAGGGCACTTCCGGACCCTAGCGAGAGGGTTGGGGTTCTCATCCACATGCCTGCCTCTCTTGGGAACCCAAGTCGGGGAGGACATTCACTTCATCTCTGTGGATGACAATAAGTGGGTCCTCCCCACAGAGTCACAGCCCATGGGTGACCCAGCACACATTTCTCACCCTTTGGCCTTTGTGCCCCCAAGAAGAGGTTCCCTGACCACAGAGTACTGTATCTCACGCACTTTTGAGGAGATGGGGAACAAAAGAATTAAAAGGACACAGGGGGGAGAAATGACCTCTGGGCTAAACCGCTGGGGCAATGCAGATGATGGCATTATGAGCCCGATACAAATGGCCGAGCGGAGGAACTCACACAGGGGACAGTGCTCACTGCAAGAACTCACCATGCAGGGAACGAAAGGGAACGGATTATGTCTGGAGCTCCTGGGATGTGCTACGTTAGTGTACTTGGTAGCTTCATGACCGTGTTTGCATTCAGTCCTTGCAATCATCCTGCAAGGGCTACAGTAACACGCCCGTTTTCCCAGATTAGGGACCTGCGACCCAGGTCATGAAGAAGCTACTCCAGACCTCTCAGCTGGTACACAGCAGGGAGTCAGTCACCGCTGAGCAGCTATAAATTCCAATAAACCAGGCTGCCACTCAATACCTCACAAGTTCAAAAGTCTAGTTCAAGTAGGACAAGTTTCCAAATTCTAAGTTATGCTTCACACTAATGTTCTCCCTTGAGTTTTTCTCTCCCTTCATGGAAGTTTCTTAAACATCCATTATGTTCTTCACACTCCTTTTCTTAGCCTCTCTAGTCTCTCGGGCAAATGTGAATTCACACATTTTCATGGTGCATTATTTTGCCCGCTAAATATGCATTAAAACCAAAACGCTGTCATTGGAAGCAACATGGCAGGCCTGTGGGATTCTCAGCTTCATTCTCCCGGCCCTACTGGGATCTGTCACATCGGACCCGCCTGTTTGGCAAGTACTTTCTGAAAACGCTAAGAGCTTGGGCAGGGTCTTTTAAATGTCTCTTTTGAGCTTCTGCTAGGAGATTCATGTCTCTAATTGTCAAGCCCTAAAAAGAACACAAGTAGCAGTCAGGGATAAAACACACAGAGAGATAACTCAGCATACAATATAGACAAATGGGCGTGCTGACTAGCATCATAGCCGCGTTTTGTTGAAGTCAAGCCCCATTAAGATTCTAAGTCTTCTCAGAGGAGGGGAACAGGCCAAAGAGTCAGTGGGAAAACTCTCCAAACTGACCCAAGGACACTGGAGGGGAAGCGGGCTCTTGGGAAAGCATGTGCCAGTTCTACTGTTCTCTTTGGTCCTACCTCAGGACAACGCTTCTCCAGGACAGCCAAGTAGGACATAGATGTTAATATTTGTGTTGTTGCAGGACAAGCTGGAGATGCCACTGCTTCTCCTATTTGGCTCAAGTGAGTAAAAATCACTCCTCAAAACTCTGCCCCATTCAGAGCTTGACACGGATTCTTTGACAGCTACTCCTGTCTCCGGGGCCAGAAAGCAAGTGTGACTACAGGTCACAGTGGGGCAGGTGGGGACAATTTTGCTAGTCGCTTCAGACAAAAGGAGCACCAAATAGGGTGGGAAGAAATTTGTTCTGTCCAAAGAGGTCAACCAGCTCAAAGGTAGGGGCACCACCACCATTTCTGGATCTCAGACATCCACGGGGAGGTGCCAGATTATATGGGCAGGAAATTAAAATGACAGTGCCAGGGGCAGCAGTGTCTGACCTGGTGCTAAGAGCCAGAATAGGTGCTCTTTCATCCTCACGGAAATCCTGTGACGTGGTACTGTTCTAAGGTCCGTTTTACAAATGCGGAAATGAGGCACAGAAAGGGAAGCATCCTGCCTGCAGTCACACAGCAGAAATTTAAACTCAGGCAATCTGACTATGGAGTTTGCGCCTTTAATTTGCACTCCTAGCGAAAGACCCACTCATCCACTGCAAAAGGCACACAGGCACACGGTCCTTCAGAAGGAGGCTCAGCTCCAAGAAGTTTTCCTGAGCGAGCCCAGAGTTTCACTCTTCTTTGATTCGCTAATGCAGTCAAGGAGATTTTTCTGTACAAAGCCAAACAGTAAATACTTTAGGATTTGCAGGCCATAGAGTTTGAGGACTCCACTCTGCCACTGTACTATGAAGGCAGCCATAGACAATGTGTATGAGTGGCACTCCTGTATTTCAATAAAACTTTATTTACAACCTAAGAATATGACCTATGGGTTTCACTGCATCATCATCAACTCTAGTAGCACAGCATACTTAAGCAAGGATGGAGCCCTCCAACTGGGGGAAGCTGTGGGCAAACATGGACAGTAACATGTGTATTTGGAGCTGTTGGAAATTATCTATGTCTAAGAAGAATCGAGAGAGAGAATGATTTGTTCAGCATTTTCTGATATTTCTATTACAATGAAGTAGAATGAAACAGCTCAGAGTAAATATTCCAAGTCAACAATTTTCACTGCTGAAAATTATGGATACTATCTACAGTGTGTATGTTGTATTTATATTTATATTTAATATTTAGTATTTAGTCCCATCCAGATAATACTGGGGCAGACCGGGACTCTATATTGGGATTTCTGTCTATTCAGAATATAAGGAAGAGGAGGAGCAGAAAAAAAAATTCTAAGTATAATAGTCGGGGGGAGAAATAATTAGCAAGAAACAAATCTATTATCTCTTTAATCTTAAAAGTCAATGGTTTTAATCCTCTTTCTTGGGTTATGGTGCCGATCACCATGATGAGACAGCATGGTTCAACCCCAGAAATTCATTTCTGGTAATTAACTAGTTCAAGTACTGGTAACCCATTTCAAAGCCTACAGAGAGTAATGGGCTGGGTCAAATCTTTCTGGGAATATATATGTATTTTTTAAAAAAATCCAAACAAAAAAGCTCTACATCTCAAATCCTCTGTTTTAATTTATTTAAGATGCATGTTTTTCAGGATAGAAGAGTTCCATTGTGCCCTCGGAGCTTTTCTTCCAGACCAATTTTATTTATTGAAACAAATTAAGAATAACTTTTGCTTTGCAAAAAAAAAAAAACCAAAAAAACAAAAAACCCAAGAAAAACAAAAATCAAAGACAAACCACCACCAACCTTCCTAGTGTATATACTGCTCTGAATCAGAAAAAAAAAATCCAAAATCTTATTGTTATGTGTTGTAGTCATGTCCTACATCACGACCAACAGATGTTTCTTATGCAAAAAAACCAAAACACACAAAAAAACCTGAGTGCGCCACAGAGACATTATTTTTTGCATATTAGCACGATAAAAACATATGTGCTCTAACCTGTTCCCAGTCTCTCCAGGGGATTCTGCCTAAGAAGCAAGGTAATTAGGTCCTGGGCATCAGGGGGCGGTGCTTCATCCTTTTCCGGCCAGTTGATCTCATCTGGAAGGGAGATAGGTCATTGACAACTTTATTACTCAAACGGCAGTCTGGGTCCCAACAGCCTGGAGGTTGCCTGGGAATCTGCTACAGAAACAGAATTTCAGGCTCTATCCCAGACTGATCAGAACCTGCCTATTAATAGGACTGTCAGTGGATTCCCGGGCCCAGGCAAGTTTGAGAAGCACAGTTTCATGAGACATGAACCAGCACCACTTACAAAAGGGCAGGGAGAAAATATTTCAATAAACAGTGTCTTCCATTTGCTTTTTTGATTCTTGAACTTTTTTTTCTTTTTGGCAGACTTGGCTCAAGACAAATTATTCCTTCTAGTTATTAAGAGGACTTAATGTGGTAAAAACTCTTAACACCAGTGTCTTTGACGGTCGCCTTTCCAGGCAATCAAGAGAGTACAATTTTTCTTTCCCACCATCCTCAAATGTGAATTTGGCCCCAGCCTTAGAGTTCTTCAGCTTCCAGAAGCACAAATTAATTTTACAAAAATAACTATTTCTAGAGACAAACGAAAGGCCAAAGTGTTAAGTTTGAAGACAAAAAAAAAAAAAAAAAATCCAAAGTAATCATAGTAATAACGGAAGTATTTAAAGTCTGTCATAAATATTAGAATATGTTCTACATTCCACAGGAGTTTGCCCGAAGATAAGGTGTGCGTGCTTATGTGCATGGAAATGCAATAAAAACATGAGTTATTTCTGTGTGTGCCTGCCTCCAGCTTCCTCTGCTGCAGTTTAAATCTGATTTGGAAAATAAAACATGAATATGCATCTGAGCCGTAAGGCATCAAGAACAAAGCCAGCATTTGCTGCTTGTGTTAATTAAACAGTTGATTCCTCTTGCCATTCAGGCCCTGGTCTATCAGAAAACAGCCTAGTTATAAATCCATAAACAGCTCAGACACTGTAGAAAAGGGTTATACACTGCAGGCAACCCACAAATCTACTTTGTTAAAGTTTACAAATATGCCTGCCTTGCAAAGTCAATGATAGAGAATAATGCCGTGATTAAGAGACTCCTCATACCAACATGAATTCTCCCTCTCTTTCCACTGAGAGACCCGCAGCACAGTCCAGAAGGTGGCAGAGTGGGTGATGTGGGTGTCAGCGATGAATGATAAACTTTGAGGAGGAGAGGCCTTTCTGATCTATGCTTCGGGGGAAATTTATAAAAACAGCAGGTAGGGTAGTAATAGAGCCTATTTAATTATCATTTAGCTTTGCCACAAGCCGCATAACAATAGTGAGGGTCGGCGTGCAGGTTAAGATCTAAAGGTTATTGAATTTTAAATGAAAGATGAACAGCTGTTACAGAAATAACATTACACCATAACCACCACCAATGAAATCATTAACAATCTGTGGATTAAATTTGCTTCCTTCCCATTCTCATTATTTATTATTTGGTAGACATTTGTTTTAGGGTTTATTACATTTTTGTTAATTTCTTCATTGTGCCATTAGCCATTTTCCCCCATTTATGTAAATGTTACCCACATTAACCTTTTCTTCCCTGGTGCAACTTTCCTATTATGGAAAGGAAGACTGGACGGCAATGAAATAATTTGCAAATCCCACGTGAATTTCTTTTGCCGAAAAGCACATATAAAAACTGGTTACACTGCTAGTACATTTCCAAATTCCATGTTAACGAAACTCCCTCAGGTCAATTTTCAACACAAATTGATCCCCTGAGATTTGTGAAAGTCAGTTATGTGCTATGATGAGTGAGTTCTTCTAATTTGTTGCCTAAACTGTTTGATAAAGGTTAACATTTTAGTAGTTAAAATGGCAATACTCCACAGAATTGCATGAAATAGCTGTTTCCCAACAGCTGCTGGAAGGTAACTCCTGATGATATTTACCACTGATGACTTGTCCAAATAGCTCTTCTGGAGTATCCCCAAAGAATGGCACACATCCAACCAGAAATTCATAGAGGATAATCCCCATGGCCCACCAGTCCACCGGCTTCCCATAGCCCTGCCTCAGAATCACTTCTGGTGCAATGTATTCAGGTGTGCCGCAGACCTAAAAGATGATTGCAATATTAGAATAATCGGAATATTAGACATGAATTAAAATGAGCAAGATGGCTACACAATAATTATTTTGCCCAGAGTGCACCTGCTCAACCACATGGAACCACACGGACAAAGAATTTAGGAACAGCAATTACAAGCCAGTATCCATAACACCAAAGGCAATGAAATACTTAAATAGCAAAAAAGGGAAATTTAAAATGCTGCTGCAAGGTTAAACTATGTGTAGTGGGTAATTTCGAATTGAGGGTTTGGCCCTATTTGGTGGTTTCACTTACGTCACAGTATTAAAAACATTTTTAATCCTCAAAGTTAATATAATGATGCATTTTAATCGGTCATTACCACAGATAGTTTTAGTATTCATATGACCAAAATAGAGTCACATCCTGGTTACTTCAGAAAAGCATGACAGTTGAGATGTGTTTACCTTAAGTAACTTTACAATGAACAGATTGTGGGCACATGGTAATGAGGCATGCTTAAAGGGAAATGGGCCATGGCTCGGATTTTAGCACCCGTGATTGTACAATGCATCATGAGTTTCATGAGTACTCTGCTGAGACTCCTGAATTCCTTACAAAAACAGTTTTCCATTTGTCTCTCTCACATTCTCACTTGTGTGCAATTACATCATTCGTCTTGCTAATAGACCATAATGCTGGGGGAGGAATGTGGAAGAACGGACAGTTCAAAGAGGCCCAGGGAGAAAAATGGAAGCAATTTGCACTTTATTAAACGTAAGGCTCACACAGACATCTAAACGCCCAGTCCTAATGCGGACCGGGCTTACACAAGTTGATTCTGAATGTCACTGGCAATATCGTACCTTCTCTCTCTCTCTCCAGCTGAGCTGCAGCCAAGCTTACCTGTTTGTCTAGGAACTCTCGAGCATCCTTCTCGATATGACCCTCATAAAGATTGGTAGTCATGCTCATTAGTCCCACCTTGGATAATCCAAAATCTGTCAGCTTTATGTGCCCCATGGAGGTGACCAGCAAACTATGAAAGACACATATCATAACACTTACTTTGAAGTTCTTTTCTTTTTTTTTCTTTTCAGGTTTTCTCCTTTTCTCATCAATTTGTAAGACTATTTACTGTAGAAGTTATCAATTATTTACTTTATTTTATTTATTCATTCATTCATTCATTCATTTAGAAGGGAAAGGCAGAGGGATAGAGAGAGAGGACCTTAAGCGTGGAGCCCAACATGGGGCTTGACCTCAAGACCCTGAGATCATGACCTGAGCTGAAATTAAAAGTTGGATGCTTAACCAACTGAGCCACCCAGGCGCCCGAGGTATCAATCTTAATATAAAACCCAGCCTGGGAAGAGATAAGGTCACATGAACATATGACATATGTGTATCTGGCTCATGAGTATAATTTACAAGGGAGGGCCAGACACCTGGCCCAACTAATCTTTGTTGGAGCAGCCACATACATATCATTTACAGGTTTTAACTCGGAAAAATTCAAGTATGGGGCCCTGATATGTTTCTATTTTCAGAATAATAAAATAGAAAAGTGTTATCAACAATCCCACATCATGGGGCACCTGGGTGGCTCAGTCGTTAAGCGTCTGCCTTCCACTCAGGTCATGATTCCGGGGTCCTGGGATCGAGCCCTGCATCGGGCTCCCTGCTTGGTGGGAAGCCTGCTTCTCCCGCTACCATCCCCTCTGCTTGTGTTCCCTCTCTTGCTGTGTTTCTCTCTGTCAAATAAATAAAATCTTTAAAGAAAATAAAAACTAAAAAAAAAAAAATAATAATCCCATGTCATACATCAGAAACTAACAGAAGCAACTCATCTGTGACTTAAGTGAAATATATGATAAAGAACTTGGACAGAAAAATGAACTACTGTTTAAGATTTCAACTTGTGGATCAAATATAAATTTCTGCTCAGTAAGCACAAAATGCAGATTTCTTACATATACATTTGACAGTTTTATGAAGTTAATCTTTAAAAATTTTCATTTTCAAAAGAAAAATCAGAATTTTAATTAATTAAAACGTTAAAGGAATAGAGGATGTGAAAAGAGAAAAAATAGCTACTGGAAGGAAATATTCCATATTCTAACAGTTGTCTTTGTTGGGTAATGTTGTGAATGAATTTTTTCATATGTTTTTCTGTACTTCACAATTTTCTGGAATGAGCATGAGTTAATTTTAAATCATAAAATTTTCAGCACACTTAGAATCTTTACATATTAACATTTAAAGCTTTTAGAGGTGTCTGAAATTAGTAGAGAAAGCATAAAACATTTAATAAATGGTGTCAAGATTAATAACTTTTCATTTGAGGGGAAAAAAGTCTATCTGTATCTCAAATCAGACACTAAAATGAACTTCACGAAGATTAAAAATTAAATTCAGTATTAACTGTGAGATAAAATATAATATTGAGTATATAATCTTGGTGTAGGGAAGGGTTATCTATGGGGTATCTATACCTAAGGGTATCTATACCAAATGCAGAAACTATCCAGAAAACAACTTGTAGCACATTTCTATGAAGCTATTAAAAATGAACATAATAAAAACAACTTAAAAAAATTTAACTAACCCTGACTTTATAATCATCTTTTTCTTTTGTTCCTTATGCGCTATTATTATAAGCACCAGTGCCTTTAAAGTAGTGTATGGATATAATCATATAAACTGCCAAAACAACTCATTTGGGAACATTATGGGAGAACTTCAAAACGTGCAAAGTAACATTAAAAGAATTTCAGTGACATAAGAATTTTTTTGTACTGTGTAAAAAGAAGGTATGTTTCCTTGGTGTACATACTTGTCTGGTTTCAAATCCCTGTGTACAATTCCATAATTATGTAGATACTCCAAGGCCAAGACCGTCTCGGCAAAGTACATCCTGGCCATATCAACAGGGAGAGGCCCCATGTTCTTCATTAATGTAGCACAGTCGCCGCCTATAAAACCCAAGCACAAGGTTTAGCAGGTGGGGTATCAGCTAGGATTGAAGAAGACCATCAGTTCAGATTACAGACCTTCAAAGCAGAATGGCCTCTACCCCAGACATAGCATCTCAAATTTGTAAGTGGAGACCATGCACTGAGTAATCACATTTCTAATTAAGATGTGGTGTGGGGAAAAAAAAAATATATATATATATATATTTTATAAAAATATACATATATCTGAAAGGGCATTTTTATAAAAAAATATATATATATTTTTAAGCAAGAGTCCTCCTAAGGGAGCAGATTTGCGCCAAAGTGGAACTGAAATTTGAAGAACAAACTACACCAGCATAAAGCATGGGTTCTGGAATCGGGCTACCTGAGTTCAAATGACTCTGACTCCTACAGGCAGGGAGATCTTAAGACAAGCTGGACCCAGCTCTGTCCTCTAATATCAGGATGGTAAGACCGTGATGCCCTTTCAGATTATTGTGAGGACTGACTGAGGTAATCTACGTAAAGAATTTAGGATACTGCTAATGTTTATTAAACATGTGACAAATGTCAGTTACGGTGAACACAACCAAGGTTAATAAAGCCCAGTGCTGGCGCGGGGGGACAAAACTGGGTGGAAATCAGGTAAGCGATGTTTTTGCCTTGTGTCCATGAGGAAAGTATCTAGTAAGTCTCCCCCCCTTCTCGGGTTTCAGTTCACTCATCTGCAAAATGAAGAGGTCGAACTAAATGATATTTACCGTTTCTGCGAGTTTTATAGTTTTGGGATTCTGCTCCTATAATTTTTAGAGCTTAAATTAGATGCTCGGCAGATTGTTTGGACCTTTCTAATATATTATGTTTATTAACTTTGTTTATATCAATATGTCATGGCCCAAAATGCAGAAATTGAATGGATAACGGAAGGAAATAGGAATATTTAAAAGGTAAGCCATAAACGTCAAAAAAATAAAAGAGCTAAATTTTCTTGACTTGTATCTTCTTTTCCCCTCATTTTTAATTTCATACCATAGACCAAAAAAAGATACATTTTTAATTCATTCTTTAAGAAGATCAAGTGTAACGAATGATTTTATGCTATGTGATAAAAGTAAGTAGGAAAAAAATCCAATCACCTACATTCTAACTTTAATGACCAATGGAGAGGAGGTAGTTAGGATTAAAAGCTATTAAAAAAGAAAAACAACCTTCTTCCAAATAGCACTAATTTTCCCTTTGTTATAGTAGAGCGGCCACTTTACAAGCAATTATCAGAAGATGACGACTGGGAATACAGCCATCTCACTGCCTGGCTTCAGTTCCTAGGTGGTTACAACCATCCGTAGCCCACCAGGAGAGCCTCCCCCGCACAAAGGAGCAGGCGGTTTCTGGGTACAGGTGTCATGTTCTCTGGGTCAGACACTGATCTACCTTCCACGTATTCCATGACCATGCATAAGTGGCGCCTTGTTTCAAAGGAGCAATACATGCTGACGACAAAGGGGTTCTCTGCGAAGGTCAGGATATCTCGCTCCACGAAGGCCTGCTGGATCTGGTTTCGGAGGATGAGGTTCTGTTTATTAATCTTCTTCATGGCAAACCTCTGCCGGGATTCCTTATGCCGCACAAAGTAGACTGCCCTGAAAAGGAGCACAGGAGTTGGGGTTCACGGGAAGCGAGGGTGCTTCTGGATACAGTAAACCATGTGATTGCCAGCTTTTCTTTCTTTCTTTCTTTTTTTTGCATTCACATGGCAGCTGGAATTCAGCTCACACACACTATCCTGGCAGCTACAAACATCCCACTCCAGGCCAAAATCTTATGGCCACATTTATTTATTTCTTAATCTTTTGATAAAGGTCACTGGTCATACATAAGGCATCAAATTCATCTTCATCACAGGGACAGAAATGGACAGTCTCCAGAATGAGCTATTTTCCAAGAGCTAGCCAATGTTTTCAGTTCTTCCACAAACAAATTTTTTTTTTTTCGGATAAAGTGGGAGAAGAATTTTAAAAAGGACGTATACAACTGTGAGCTGTATCCTTTCAAGCATTAGATATATGTTAGGCATTGTTTCTAGACTGACTAAAGCGGTAATTTTCTATAGGATACCCTTGGGATCTGCAAAAAGGACCAAAGCTTCTTAGGGTAGGTGGCTTCCAACTTGAGGGTAATTTACTCCCCATGAAATTCCAGACAAATGAGAAGTATGTACTAGGTCATATGAGGCTGTCCTGCAGTGGAGAGTAGCGTACTTCCTCACCACACACCTCAGTATGATTTACACCAATGGCTGTTTCAACAGAAAATGCATTTGCCAACATAAAAGGGAGCCAATAATACACTCTTCCAACTGACCCATGGCCCAGGTGACAGCCAATTTTACTGTAAAGTGAGGAGGCTGCACCCATGCACACCCTATAGAACCAATTCTGGCTGGGTAAAGACAACGGACTCCCTGGAGCCTGATGTAGAAGAAACAAGTCAAGAGAAGGAAGAGGCTTAAAACCTCACCTAGAGGGGCGCCTGGGTGGCTCAGTGGGTTAAAGCCTCTGCCTTAGGCTCAGGTCATGATCTTAGGGTCCTGGGATCGAGCCCCACATCCCTGCTGAGCAGAGAGCCTGCTTCCCCCCCCTCTCTGCCTGCCTCTCTGCCTACTTGTGATCTCTCTCTCTGTCAAGTAAATAAATAAAATCTTAAAAAAAAAAACAAAAAAACCTCACCTGGAAATAATGAGTAACAAGGAAAATGTCTTCGACTGGCTCATTTTCTCTTAAGTTACTCCTCACTCGTCATTATTGTAGGAGAACAGATTTGAGCTCTCAGGTTAGGAAATGCTCAAATAAATAATAATTTACATAAACAGCAATCACTCACAGTAAAGTACGTCCAATGTCTGTACCCTAAAACAAGGGGTTATCTGATCTGAGACGCATATTCCACTGTTCATTTTCACTGCTCATGAAAAATGAATGCAAGGAGGATTATGACACTCTAAATCCCTGCTGAACCAATATACCAGAGTAATCCACTTACATAAATCTTAAGTATATTCAATCTCAGTTTAATTGATATTCACATGTTCCTCCCAAGTGCTCAACTAGAAATTCATTTTTCTTTCAACTCTGTGTATGTTTGCGCCTTTTCACTGTATCCATCTTTCTCCTTTACTTGCAAAATTACATTTTTTTGGTCTCTGTTTAAACTTTATTTTTTTTTTTTTGCCTTTTCCCCCCTCTCAGTATTTCTTTAGTCTTCTCTTTCTTCCTTCGCTGTGTAGAAAAAAATCTCTTTACCCACACTTTATATAACCAACTCAAGGAAGAATCTAGCGCTGTGATTTCCACTGTACCAAAAACTGACAAGGGAGCTGACCAGCTGGGCAGCCAACACTTTCCACACAGGCTAGCGGTCTTCTTCTGGATGCCAAATGCTGGGGCTCTCACCAGCTGGGTTTATCTCTACACCTGTTTTTCTGGCGAGGTTTGATATCAGAATTAACTAATTTAAACAAATATTTAAACCGATGAAACAGGAATGTGAAAAGGAAAAACTTTGTTGTTTACAAAAACAAACAAACAAATGGAATGCTTCAGAAAGTACTGATAGATATGTTAAATGTGAGTTACTAAACAAAAATTCCTATTGATTTAGTATGGGTGAGAAGGTTTTCAAAAGTGGAAAAAAATAATACAGCTCTAGATTCCTACATGCAGATTGCTTCAAGTTCCTGCTTCACATTTAAAGGAGCGAAAAGTAGAAAACACAAACAATGTATTAGAAAGATGGTTTATATAGAATATCCTAAAAAGGCCATATATCAGGGGATTAATAAATTTATATATATATGTATATATACATATATAAATCATTTCTTTTTTTAAGAGAGAGAGTGTGTGAGTGGTGGGGTAGGAGGAGTGGAGAGGGAGAGAGAGAAGCCGGAGCAGACTCCACACTCAGCACAGAGCCTGACACGGGGCTGAATCTCACAACCTCTAAGATTGTGACCTGAGCCAAAATCAAGAGTCAGACGTTTAAATGACTGAGCCACCCAGGCACCTCTGAATTCATATAGATTTAGATTACATGGAAAAGTTTAATTTCAGTATGCATCTGAAATTAAAAGTATGTTTAAAGTATAAATCTTTTTTTTTTTTTAAATGATTTCTGACTCTGACCAACTTAATTAACCAACCAACTACTTCTTCTTTCTGGATCAGATTAAAGACTTTTATAGTATTTTTCTTTTTTCAAATATTGATTGGATAAAATCAAGATCCCCTGAAAACCTTGCCCTTCTCCTAATCAGATGTTGGAAGGCAGACAGACAGATCGAAAAGGAGCACAGAAAATAACCTGACTTACTCAGAAACAGAAGACAAACACTGGTGAACAAATATTGTTACGAAGAGGAATTTTTTTTTTAAAGATTTTATTTATTTATTTGACAGAGAGAGATCACAAGTAGGCAGAGAGGCAGGCAGACGGAGAGGGGGAAGCAGGCTCCTCACTGAGCAGAGAGCCCGATGTGGGGCTCGATCCCAGGACCCTGAGATCATGACCTGAGCCGAAGGCAGAGGCTTTAACCCACTGAGCCACCCAGGCTCATCACCCATGAGCCCCATGAGGATGAATTTTTGAAATAGGGAATTTACCTTTTAAAATAAAGTTTAGAATTTGAAATGCTGAAAAAACAAGTATAAGCGCTTGCCTACTACTGAGAGCCAACTGAAATACAGCTTGCGTTCTATCTCTTTGAATGTTTCACACCGAGTAGATGTAGCACTGAGGACCCTGAGACATGATACCAGGAACCTCACTTATAGACCGTCAGAGGGCTGCCACTGGATTTTCAATGAACTATCAGTTTGTTACATAGACAACTGCTCAGCAATATGACTGAGAACAGCAGGAAGTGGGGAAGAACAGAGCTGCCAGCCATTTAATGAAAGAACAAAGAAGAAAGAGGCCTTGGGCCCAATTTGACCAGCATCTGGACTAGGTTTCGCAGGGGCACTCTGTGAATGAGGAAGGACCCATACCTTTACTCTCACATTTGCAATTCATAAAACCTCATGACTCTTTGCTTTGCCTTACTAGGATGTGCTTAAAAGCAGCAGTCAATCCCTAGGGAAATTCACCTACGCCCACAGAAATTAATCCTATAGGTTGCTTGAGACATCACTGCCTCGGGACGCGCATATCTTGATCAAGTTGCAAAAGTCAACCAGGCTTCTTAATTAGAGTCTGCTGTAGCTGGTTATCTCTTTGTTTTATGTTCTTGTTTTTACAGGTCTTTACTGCTTTAGGAATATTCTTCTTAATGCTGAAAACTGGCTGTCCTCTCTCGTGTACACCTTCCCTCCTCTCAGGAAAGCTGATGTTTTAAATTGACTTAAGTCCGCAGAGAGAGGACGAGAGAGATTGAAACAGAGAGACAAACAGCAGCCGGCTGACAGACAGACATCTAACACTGCTAAAGCAAAGATATACCATACAAGGTTATAAAACTGGACTGAACTGATTCAGCCCCTCATTTCTCTGCAGTTTGGCTTCCAAGGTTGCTTTCTTTCAAAAGACTGCTTCTGCCTCTCTTTTCCGACACTTATCTGCCTGGGAAATAGTAGAATCCAAGGGTGGAGGGTGATGCACGGAGCGGGGCACCTGTCCTCTCTCAGTCAAGCTTTTCTTCACCCCAAGAAGTGAGGAGTGGGAGGGTGGAGAGAGACGGAATCAAAAGCTGATGGGATCTAGAATAGAATGAATCACTCCTATCTGGAGTGTGAATGTCTAATGTGTATAAAATAATGCGTAAATCAGAAAGCCCAGGACATGAATCTGTGCAAGCAAATCTGCATGTGGGAACAAGAGTGCCTGTTTTAGAGGAAAGGTTGTAGGGAGACAGGCGTAGCCACCAACCCACACACGTGGGTCTGTCACAAAAAGACCCCATCTTGTGAGGCATCAAAGAGAATGATGTGCAGCAAAGCGGGACAGAAATGTTGCACCTTTCAAATTTAATTTTTTAAAAAATTTTAAGTCAATTTTATTCTTTCACTCTGAAAACAACTAATGCTGTCATTTAAAAGTCCAGGTGGCATCAAGAGAAGACGACTCCAAGTTGCAACAGCAATACCTGGAGAAGGAAGGGGCGCTGCTTGGAATCAGCACACCTGCGACGAGCAGTGCCTCTGAGCCCCTCGTGCCCCACATCTAGGCGGAAATAACATCCACAGCACATGGGGCTCTTGCAAGAGGAAACAGCGTATATAAACCAGCCCCCAGCCCCGTGCCTGGCACATGGCAAGGGTGAGCTTCCTCCAAAGTGCTAAGCTGGCACAGAGGGACGTCTGACCTTCAGCCAGGGATCCGAAACGTGTTCAATGGAAGAGGGGACTGGACGATATCAAATTAGCAGACTGGCTTTACAACATGAACTGTCACTAAGTATGAGGTTGAGAAAAACCCCAATGTGTTACGAAGCTCCTTCTAATGAGAGGGTTAGCTCCCAGCACAGGCGATTTTCACCGAGTCACAGAATCAGGGGCACTCGAAGCCACCGATGTGAGTGGCGGACTGTAACACAAACGCCAAGGAAACCGCCACCAGCCTCAGTTCATCCACCCCGTGTTCAGCCAGTTCACGCGAGCCTGCCGTCACCATCGTGGCTGGGTGGACCAATGCGTCTAGCGCCATTCACATTTTAAATTAAGAAGAATTAAAATGAAGAGGAAATCTGTCAGAAATGTGATGGGAGACTAAATCTGAGAAGAGCAAAAGAGGGAAAAAAGTTTTGGCTGCTGGGTAGAAGTTCCCGCAGGCAGCTTGTCAGCCCATTAATGACTTGGCCTGCATCCTGGCTGTTTACTGATTCACAGCTTGTTTAACTTCTTGTATATTCCCAACCAGTCCCCGAAGTGTGATATACCTCATCTACTAGACAATGCTTTAATTGCACTACAAATGAGTTTACTCAACCAATTAGAACTCCAAATACTACTAAGATATATGCCCAAATTTTATAAAAGTGGTGCTTCACAGATCATCTTATTCTAGAATTCTACTGCCAATAAAATCTATCAGTGCTCAAGCCCAGAGACTTATTAAATCAAAGCTCAGTTTTTTTCCCTAATGAAGGAAGAAATCCTCGGAGGATCTCAAGAACCAAAACAAACTACAACCAAGTAAGAAACAAACAAAACTCACAAACAACTGCATGCTAAATCAGTTTTCTTAGGGGGAAAAGTTTCAATGAGGCCCTTGAACGAAATAAAATGTTATGAAAATTGAACACCAGAAAACCTTTACAAGCCACATCAAGAAGTATACCATTTGACATAATCCTGAAAATAAATCAGTGAAGCACAGAAAGGACTCACAACTATTTAAGTTCTTCACTAAGTTAATGGTGTGGAAAATATTAGAGACAAAAAAAAAAAAAAAAAAATCCTAAGGAGAAACATCCCTTGTGGCATAACAAAAATCACTTTATCTCATCTGCTCATATGTGTGATAAATGGCAATAAATGTCTATGGGATTGTTTATTGCTCTCCATATACGGATGGAATTGAGATTAATACTTAATTAAACTAGAGCTCTTGGGTTGTCTAAAATGGATCAGGACACAGGAGGTGTATTAATTACCCTTCCTAACTGTTTCTCAGTAACTCAGCAGGATCTCGTCACCACTGACCCTTCTCATGCCCTGAGAAGAAAACCTTGTGTCTCTAAAAAAGAAGCAAGAAAGGGGCACCACTAATGTCACCATATTAGAACACAGACTTCAGTTGAAAAACAAAATAAAACAAAAAAACGAAACGATGGTATAATATAAAGACTGAGAGAAATACACTGCTTTAAATTTTCAAGCAGTCTTCTTATTAAGTACTTCTCTTAACAGACTGGGGGTCAGATAGAAAGTACCAGCTAACTCTTAAGTAGCGAGGCTATATATGAATTTACATGTTTTCAGAGATATATAGAGTATATATATATATCCAGAAAGGAATGTGTGTATGCATATATACTACCAAGAATCAGGTATTTCTGTACCCAAAAGGGCACAAAAAGGAGGTAGGAACAGGTATATATAATAATTTACCTTTACTTTATAAAGTCTCCTTCTCCATACCTCTAAAATAACTCCAGGTCACTTGATAGGTTTTCTTGATGGAGTATCTTAATGAAAAAAGATTTTGGCTGCACATTATACCCACCAGTGGAAGAGCAGTGAACTGAAAACTCAAGTCCCTAATGACATCTACTTGGCCTATGACAAATGTGAGGAATATATTACTCAGGTGTGTTAAAATACAATAGAGAGTTTTCTTGAATTACTCACCCATAGGCTCCATTGCTAATCAATTTAATCGTTTCAAAATCACTTTCCCGAGGTTTCCTTTGAAGTTTCAGGGAAGCATTAGAGCTCTTGGAGACAAAATGCGGAAGTTAGAAAAGAGCTGAGAATTCAAGAAAATGATTTTAATAGCACCACAAATAACATTTGCATTCTATGCTCTGGTGCTGAATTTGCTGAAGGGCAGTATTGGAACCAAAGGAAGCTTTCAAGTTCACCTCTGCAGGGTGGTGCTGACAGACTGCCTCTCATGATGAAGCCTCAGTCTCGTTTAAGTGAACCCCCACTTCTGGCAGACAAAGGCACCGAGCTTTTGAAAACTTCTAATTTGGAGGCTCCAGGGTGGCTCAGTTGGTTAAGCGTCTGCCTTCGGCTCAGGTCATGATCTCAGGGTCCTGGGATGGAACCCCAAATGCTTCTCCCTCTCCCTCTGCCCCTCTCCTTGCTCATGCTCTGTCTCACTCAAATAAGTAAATAAAATCTTTAAAAATTTTTTTCCAACCTAATTTACCTCTGTAAAACTATTCAGTTTTGAGATTTAAGTCCGAAATGTCAAACCTTAACCCTAGTTTCAGTCAGAACAGAAAGAAGGGGCCACTGTGGCTCCACATGGATTGACGGACAGTGCAGCCTCTCCGTCCCTGATCAGAGGCGGTCTGTCCTTCCTTTGGTAACCCTTTTCGTTTGGAAAAGCAGTCAGCAATGACAAGACCATGCGTGCCTCTCTTGACTTGCATACCACTAGTCTTACCATGGTTTAGATTATCTATTTTCAAAAAGAGAGTTCTTTAAAAAGTTGAGCTCAAAGGATAATAATAAATAAAATGGGTTTGTTTGTTTTGGAAATTCTTTCATACTCCATACTTCTTAGCACTGGGAGGGTGAGTACTGACAGCCTCCTTGCTCCTGCTGCAGAGCCCAAAGTTCCCTTCCTATCATTGTGGAAGAAACCCCATGAGTCTGAGGTGTGTGCCACCTTCCCCCACTGGATGCTGTCATCGGCTGACATGCTGTCCCATTTATCGTAGGAAGACCTGGGGACCCAGTTTCCCATCTTCCTCTCTGTTCATGGTCTCTCACCATCCTGGGTGACTTCAGGGGCCCCGAAGGTAACTCCTCCAACACTCTGGCTCTCTGGGCTACTTCCGTTGCTCAACCAAACCACTCTTTCTCTTCTTTATTTCACCTAGGTTTCTGGCCACGGGCCCTGGGTCTAGTCATCGCTGCTAACACCCTATCTCAGAAGACATAATTCAAGACCGGGACCACTCACTTGTTTCACCATTCCACAGCTGATGGGGTCCCACAGCTTTGGGCTCAAAGAGCCCGTTCGAGGTCTACCTGTCTCATTAACGCTTCCCCACACAGGTGAGCTCATTCATGCCCACGGATGACGCCCACGGATGACTCCCACGTCATTCAGAACGCCACCAAAAACCCTCCAAGTGCTAGGAGATCCCATTCCATTTATGTGGGTGCTAGTGTGATGGCTCTTCTTGAATGTCGCCCAAAATTTAAGTCTATACTCATTCAAAATTATAATAATTATGATAATATTAATAAAACAGCTATCATTTATTTAGTATGTAGTAGTGTTGCTAATCTAACCATTTCATAGAAATTATCTCATTTAATATTTTGTCATCTTTTATGTTTATTTTACAGAAGAGGAAACTGAGGCACAGAGAAGATTCCCAGAGCTAGCTAGAGATGCAGCCAGATTTCAAATCCAGGCCATCTCACTCGAGAGCCTAGGTTCCTAGTCTCTAGGCTACAGAGCTGCCTCTCTTTCCTGACCGCACCCAACTCACTTCAGCCTGGTTCCCCTTCTGGTGTTCATAATCAGAGACAATGGCACCAATATCCCGGAACTCTTCCGTGTGCCACTGCTGAGCCTCGAGTGGCTTCCCCATGGTCACCCCTGCCTGCCCTCCTCACCCTATCTGTGATCTATAACGCCGTCTTAAGGCTGTTTTTAAGCTGTAACTGTGACTGGGTAATCTTCCTGTCTGCCTGTCTCCATTCCATACACACATACATTTCTCCCCAAATTCAATAGCTTCTCACCATTCTTTGAAAGAAAAGATTTGACAAAGATGAACAATAAGGACCTCTATGTCTGGTTTTTGCCCCAGCTCTCCAGTCTCTGGTCTCCTTGCCCTTACCCTCATGCACTCTGCTCTCTTATGGCACAGTTTTTGTGCAGGATGTCCGCTGGGCCTGGAACATTCCCTCGACCTCCTTCTCATCTTAGTAACTTCTCATACCACAGCTCCAAGGCCGTGTCCTCGGGAGATCTTTATCTTTTTGTTAATGTTATGTTTTAGTAGCACATGGCCCTTTTTCTTCATACCTCTTATTCGAGTTTATCATTTTTATTTTTTGTGCATGGTTTCTTTTTATTAATTTCTTTCTCTTTGAAAAGAGGGGCTAAAATTATATTCTTACTGCTTTGCACATAGAAGCACAACACATGTTTATGGAAGAAATAAAGTAATTGACACACTGCAAATCTCCAGATGCTGATAAACAGAAAAACCAACACCATACTTCATCAAGAAAGATACTTACACTCACTGATTCATCTGTTTCTGGTGTTTCTGCTGTCCCACTATCATAGCTTCCCAACTGAGCCATTTCTAAATTTAAAAAACAAAGGCAAGGTTTAAGAAAATAGGGCAATTTCAATTAGACAAGAAGTAACTTCTTCAATATTAAAAAAAAATTTTTTTTACTCTATACTTCAATGTACCCATGGGAAAACTTTAAATAAAAAATGGCAAGACCCGATAACTGACATTCTGGAAACTGTTCAGGAAATGCCCTTCCCTGGAACCCCATTTCTCATGAACACCTAGATACTAGGTACTTCAGAGCTGGGCCTCTGCTCAGCTAGCAGGACTGACTGGCCAACACAAACTGAGGGTTGCGTGGCTAACACGGGGCGGGGCAGGGCTGGGTGTGTATCAATGACTGTGCTTGTCACTGGGTTCTCAAGAGAGGAACGTCTTCCCAGGATCAGACAGGCATCGAAGACGCACTGACTCCAGCTCAGAGATGACTCTCAAAGTGAGGGTGAGCATTCCTCGTTCTATTCCTTCATAGCCACTGAGTGGTATCGCCTAATACATGAAGATTTTGTGATTTGTCACAAAGGAGGTAGTAGTTGTTGAGAGGGGCTGGACAACAAAAGACTTGGCACACCACCATGATCAGCACTCACTAGGGACCTTTCACCTATAGGCTTTCCCCTCTGTAAGATGGGAACAACGTATTCATCTCTGAGAGCTTCTTGTAAGTATGATATAGGATATTCATGTAGGGGTCTTAGCATGTTAAGTAAAAAAATGAAGTGTTCACTGAATACTGATGGTTATTTATGATTATCAGTTACATCCTGTAAAGTAGGTAAAGCATGTGGCTGGATGCCACATGCCTGACACCAGCTTAAGTACTATCTTGGTGGTCTAGTTAAAAGAGGCGAAAGCAAAATAAAATTAAAAAAAAAAAAAAAAAAGATAAAGATAAGTGCATTTAACTGCTCAGCCTACAATGGAATGAATCTCTGAGTCTATATAAATAAATGAGGAAACCTAATTCATTTAATTGTTCATTTAAATTTTTATATTTAAAGAAAAAAAGATGTTTAATTTAAAAAAAGAACATGAAGGAATTCTCTCCAAAACTCTGATGGGGAGTTAACTCTGAGTGGTAAGATCACAGATACTTACATTTTCTAATTTTTCAAAATAAAACATGTATACTTAGCTATATATATAATAACTTATGCATAAGTTATAGTTTTAAGTTACCTATTTTTGTATGCACCTAAAAGTAGTCCTTAGATTCTCATTTCATGTATTCATGTTTTTATAAATATCATCATCTTTTTCAGGAGAAATTACACATAAAAGATATGAAGCAAAACAACACTGGAATGTCGTCTTCAGACAAAAACTAACAAACTCCAGAATCTAAAATAACTGAAGACTGAACCAAAATTTCCTAATTTACCAGTAGGGGAAATTAAAAAATATTTAAAAATGAGCTCAGTACAAACAAGGTGCTTTCTTAGTGTCATTCAAGCGATGTCAACATCCTCTATGATGAGCATTTTCGACTGGGGGATGGGAGGAGGTGAGCTCAAATGTATTCAGTCTCAGAGACTCTTAAGGAGAAGACTGATTCTAATATTGTTTAAATAAAACAGCAACAGTATCTTTTATTATGTTTGTTTTTTATTTATTATTTATGTTTATTATTATCTTTTATTATATATTTATTAATAAACAGTACATTTATTATGCATTACTGCATCTTGAGGGGAGAGATGAACTCCTATAATCCTAAAAACAACTCTACAAATAGGTGCCATTTCCCTCGTTCTACGGAAAGAACATTGAGTCCCAAAGGCTCATCAACAGCACGGTCAAGGTCATGGCCCAAGGGCTGGGGCCAGGGTGCAGACCTGAGCTTTTCCACTCTCCACCCTCACCCCCAACCTTCAAAGCTCAGGCCGTAGATTTGTTAGTGTAGATGTCGACAAGGGGTAATAAACGTAGATGAGAGTCTAAATAATGGCATGCTAAGTGGTAACAAAGAGATTAAAAATCACCCTCAGATAGGAATCAAAATGAAGTGTCAAGGGTTAAAAACACAACTCCCAGTGATAAATTTGTATTACTAAACTCAAAACTTGTCCGAGATCACTATTAAGATTTTTTTTTTAGAGTCTCTATAAAGGTTCATAAACGGGCCTCAGATGATTCACCTACCAAAGTTTAGTCCACAGTGATCTTTACTGCCAGGTTAAGAAAACTGCAAAGAGCTCACTTGCTCTACATTTCAAGGGCTGAAACAACCTCAACTCTACCAGCGTGAACAGTCACTCTAATATATTTTGACAGCCTCCCCACTCCAATTATTCTCATAAAAAAACAAATTAAAAGATGGCTCTGTTTTAAATAGGATTTCTGCTAAATAACTATTATCTGGGAAATACATATTATTTGCAAGCAGTGAGTAGTAATGGAATGGAACCAGGAGTCAGCTTTTGAAGCAGGAAGCTAAGGCATCGTTTTGTAATGCCTGAAGAGATTTTTAAAACTCATCTAAATACCATTAAACATCTGCCCTTTTTATTTCATTGATTTAAACCATTTCTGAAGACTCATGATTCAAAAAGGTAAAGATGGTAATTTAAAAGCCATGGGGAAAAATCTCTCCCCAGGGAACTTTTCAGAAAAGCAGCCACCAGTCTCTGATAAGTGATGAATCTGATGTGGTATTGCTTTCAGGACAGTATAAATTTATCTGGCATTATCTTCCAGGAATGCATGCATCATTTCACTGGAAGCAAAGATCCGATGGTCTTAAGAGCAAACAAAGCAGGGGAAACAGGAGAGCAGGGCAGAGAGCAGCAGGCTCCCTGGCTTTAGATGGGAAAATACCTGTGCCAACAGTTACCATCATTACAAACAATTTAGAATGATAAACGCTGTTTGCAAATTCAATTTAATGAACCAGGAAGAGGATTTGAATGAAGGAGCCTTTGATTGCTTTTGACTCTTTTTTTTTAGGCAGTATGTAACTTAAGTGTTTTAAAGGATAATCTAAACAATAAAGAGCAGGAAAAGGTTGGGGGCAGGAGAATAGTTTACTGATAATAGATTTTTTAAAAAACCACTAACAAGGTGCTTAGTCTTCTGTGTATTTAATAATATTAGACCTATAAGCTTTCAGAAACATTCCCCCCCCCCCACTGGCCTTTCTGTATATTACCGTGTTTCATAATTTTTTTGTTACATGCAAAAATATACCTACCAACCCTGTGTCTCATTACTCCCCAATTACTTTAAATGTCACTTTAAATTAATTATAATCAATTTCTTTAGCAACATCTTCAAAATTAAAAGTACACTTGAGAAGAACCCTATTGAGCTTCTCAAGAAAAAAAAAATACCCAGAGAAGGCTGAAATCTAAACCCTTTCAGGACACTGTGGCTTTGTCAGGCTGACAGGCCTCTGGGATTTCAAGGCCTAGCCCCACACTAGGTACAACACAAAATGGGTCAGCCACTCTTTGGGATTCAAGGTAGTGAGTTGTGAACCCCATAGCTAAGGGTTGCTTTTTTTCTTCAAAGCACAACTGGCTCCCAAATTTGTACTTTTCAGCAGACAGAGCCAAATCATGTGGAAAAAGTAAAGACTTGCTAAGTTCTTGTCTGAAGTCACAGTGCACAATCAAGTGAAAGGTCAGCCCAACCAAGGTACGTACCTTCCAAAGGATCCTTATTGAGCCCCAGCTGGCTAATGATGTATCTGGGAATGTCAGTTTTAATACCCTGTCCTTCTTTTGCATGGCCTTCTGCTGCTTCCAATAGGTAGTAAAATTCTTCAGGATCAAATTCCTAGCAGAAGACAAACACAGATGTATACCTATTTGAGCCAAAATTCTCTGAGGTTTTATTACATAAATTCCTCTCATAATAAAATTTGCTTGATATACACGGTTGTGGGTTATTTATGCAGGCAGGATGCAAATGACTTTTAAAAACTACATAATTCTTATTTCATATTTTGAGCCTTTCATATTCTAAGGCCATACATGCATGTCCTTGGTAATTCACATAGTAACCACTTCCAATTTCCTTATAATGCAACTTTGAAGATATCCTATTGCTATCTTATTGAAAATGAACATGTCTAAAATTCAAGTTATGCCTTTTTAGTAAAATTTTTAAATCTAAAATCTCATCCAGAAGATTCAGTTTCTCTCTTCGCATAAACAGCCACAGAAGGAGTAATACTAGAATCCATATTCCCAAAGGTTCTGCAGGAAACTCCATTAATACAAAAGGATGCAAAAGTATTTTTTAAAAATATCAAAATTACCACTTTTTATCAGTACACTCTAAAATTAATATTCATGAAATGTGAAGATTAAAAAAGAAAGACAAAATTATAAAATTAATGCTATTACTTGTGCCTATTTTTAAAATGTGGTGGCATATTTTGCCTATGTATTTTATTCTCTTTGGTTGATACTTCTAAGATACAATAAAAATCTTTAGGATTCCATCACTCTAAATGGATGCTGTGAGTTTATTTGTTGTATACAAGTATGTTTGCAGATTTTTTTTTTTTAAAGATTTTATTTATTTATTTGACAGAGAGAGAGAGATCACAAGTAGGCAGAGAGGCAGGCAGAGAAAGAGGGGAAAGCAGGCTCCCTGGTGAGCAGAGAGCCCAATGAGGGGCTCGATCCCAGGACCCTGGGATCATGACCTGGGCTGAAGGCAGAAGCTTTAACCCACTGAGCCACCCAGGCGCCCCATGTTTGCAGATTTAAACCACAGAGGCTATTTTCAGTTATAATTCCAAGATTTTATCCCCTCGGGATGTTTCCCATTTTGATTAATACCCCAACTAGGAAACTTTAGAATTTCAGCATTTCACCTGAGAATTACTCAACAGTTTCTAAAGGCCACATAAAAAAAAACTCACTGCAAACGGAGGAAAGTCTAAACCAACGTATACACTCAGCGCCCTTTCTAGAAACCTACAATGACACAGAGCAGGCCTGCAAACAGTAGGCCTAAGACCACTAGTTGGAAAACAACCCCTAAAACTGTGAAGCTCCAGTTTCACCTGAGCTTTAAATAGTGCTGAGAACAGCAAAATTTTCAATTCTACTCTTAAGTTCACCTGTTTGTATCCCTGAGAGGCTATACTTTTACTTTCTCACCTCTGCTGAGGAGAGATTACTGAAAAAAATTCATTTCCTCTTTTAAGGCAAGATCTTCTATTGGCATATCTGCCGCTATACAGAGAAGCAAGTTTTAATGCTAAATGCTATTTTTTCCCCCAAATGAAACAAATGCAGGAAGTATAAGCATGTGGTGCATAATTCAAAAAGTACAATGGGAGACGTAGTACAAAATCAGACTTCCTTTTGCCTGCAGTTGCCAGTCACATGGTTCTCCCAGAAGCATCCAGAGTATTTTTTCCCCTTTATCTTTCCAGAGACAATGCCAAATGGTGCTTTTTCATTCTGTGGTTCTAAGGGTCCTGGCCACTGGTGGAAACAAATACTGCACCACACCCCTCCCTGTCTCCTCAAGATTTCCCCTCTCCCAAGACTCACTATGCATTGGTATATATTTATGGGGCTGTGAACATTTCACTATTTCACATTCACCATTCACTATATGAATGTTAATCAAAATAAGGTCAAAACCCTAGCAATACCACCCTATGTGTATATGTGTGAATGTATAATTCTGAAAAGCCATACTGCACAAAGTGTTACCAATACTTTAATGGCTACCAGAACTTAAAAGTGAGCGATGATACTATGTCAAGCCCCTTAAAACTATTCTTAGGTTCAAAGCATCATATTTGTTCACAGTGTGGACTGAAATTTCAACCAAAATTACATGGAACAAAAATTTTAAAGTAGGGAACTGACCAAGGACAATATAATCGACAAAATGAACTTACCCTTGAAAGTCTCACTTCTTCCAGTCTATATGGGACCCTACTATACTCTCCCAAGTGGGTTGCCGCTGAGCATCTGTTTCTAACATGCCACATTTTAAGAACAAATACTACTAACTGCAGGTTATGATAAACCCTATCTCTGATTTCCCTCTCTCTGCATCTTGCCAACTCCAAAAAAGTGAGGCTCAGCTAGAGTTTTAAATTAGCTGTCACACAGTAATGGTGTTGAGATAAGATTAAGCCCATTAGTTCATGATGATCTTTCCACTTTGAACAGAATGTGATATGATTATCACTCAATACAGCACAAGTCCTAGATTTTTTACTTAAAACCAGAGAACAAAATCACATGGGGATATGCTCATAAACATGCACGAGTTGTAGCCCCTGCTGACTCTTTCCATTTAACTCTGGTCTTTGAAGCCAAATGAAACTGGAGGTTTCTGATGGTCACTGCTTTCCCACAGTTAACAATAAATAATGGAGTTCCCTCTAGGGGAAACTTACCAGGCACTCCAATAACCGAGCTGGGCGAGCAATAACAATTAGGATCTTTCGAACTAGTTGTTTAATAAATGCCAATTCTCCACTTTCTGAACGATCATAAGCCTGTGAGAAAGCAATGAAAAGAAAGGTGAGACAGGGTTGCTCTACTAAATGGAAAAGAAAATCAGCCAAGTACACTAACTAGACAATTGCAAATATTTGAAAACTAAGTGATTTAGAAAGTACTTTTCAAGGATTGATAAGCGAACATTATTGCCTCACAAATGGACACCATTAAACTTCTTTATCTACAAAATGGCTCTATTAGCTAAATTTCAATTATAAAACTTTGATTTATTCTGTGTTAAAAATCAAACGTTGAGACTCTCAATGTGACCCATGAATGATGGAGAGATTAACAGATTATGACACATTAAGCACATGGTACACGTGGAGTGGGCGGCTGATAAGGGGCTTTGATTTGCCAGATGTCACAGAATGAAGTACAAAATGGCTAACATAGTGAAGGGCTGCTTTTGTTATCTTTGGCATTTAATACATTCATGAAATAGATTTTACATGTGCACCCCAATTAGCCTATAAATTTGCTATTTTATAATGTATAAGAAGTGTGCATTGCTTATTTCAAATGTTAGGGGGATAACGTCTTATACTCAGACACATACATACAAATTTGGGTTCATACATTGAATATATAATACCGAGGCACTCAACTCAGTAAAATTTAACTGACTTTTCATCTTTTTAAATTTTATGGTACATATTGCCTTGTCAAGCACAAAAAAAAATATCCTGAGAATAAAACTCAGTTTGAATCATTTTAATTTTCAACGATATTTTCTTGAAGAAAGGAGGTAAACCTGTATCAAGGCAGTCATAAAACCAAAGTTGTACAAGTTTAAACATGTAAACTTTTATGCAGGCTCACTTTAAGACTGTCATAATATTTAAATTGTTATGATTTACTTTCCTCTAAGGACTAAAAAAAACACATCAAGAAGATGATGGTACAATAGAACATAATTCCGTAGACATACTAATAAACATTTAAAATCATTCTTGAAGGTGCTTTATTCTAAGAACCAGCCCTCTCATGAAAGAAGTGGCAGACTAAATCTGTGAAAAATGATTAAACTTAGTGGTAACAGGTCTACGAATTTTAAGCCATCAAATCAAAGGCAACTTTCCAAATTTTAGGTGCAGGAAACATATACAGGCAAAAGCAAAAAACACAGGGGAAAATGACCACTGGTGAATAATTATGGAACAGAATGTGTTCAAGTGTTCAAAGAAAACCAACTTGTAACAACAACTATAGGTCCTAGCAACCAGTTGGGATGTTAAAACATGTATAAGGAGTTATACATAATATTTAAACAAAGTTGTCTTTCCAATTTTTGTTTTACACCAAAGAGAGACTTTGGAAGATATAACGAATGCCAAGAAGTATGATTATAAGCCTTCTTTATGGCTTCTTCTTAATCAAAATTAAACAGAAAATCTTAAAGATGAAGCAAAAAAGCCACCTAACTTCGTGACTCACAGAATTTCCTCTTACTGTACTAATTACTGTTTTACAAATTCGGGAATATAAAGAAAATCTAAAAATCCTGAATGTGTTTTGCTGAACTCTTCAAAGAGAAAAAAGAAGTCTGTATCTTAAAAAAATCTTGAGTCAATTTAGATTATACAGATTCCGTTTTAAAAACTGTAAAAATAATCAGTTCATTCCTACTTCTTACTTCTAAGAATTATCAGCTGCAACTAAGGCCAAAACATACAATGGGTAATGTTAACTCAAACAATATTTTATCTACTACCAGTATTGGGGAGGGAGTCTTGTTAAGACAACACCAAACAGAATCACACAGTGAGCACAGGAAGAGAGTGAGTTTCCAGGCTGCCAACAGCAAGCGCCAACACTAATGGACACCTTGTGTTTGTATTTTAAGTGTTGGGTGCTGTAAAAAACACTGAGACCCATATTTGAGTAGGTTATAGCTTCCTACGTATAGTATTTTCTTTGGCAAATACACCTAAGTGAGAAAACACAGGGAGACATAAAAGTATTCATCTGGGGTTGACCTAGACCTCAGGACTTTAAAAAGACATCAGTTAAATCAAGCTGTTCAAAGCCGCACGGGGACCCTGCCTGGGTCCTCAAAAAACTGACAACGGGGAAAGTGGCCAGGAGATACCCTGCAGGCACACAATGCCACAGCTGGGAAGTGACAACAATTACGTCCTGGGGAAGGCAAAGGCAATTCCCACAATAAGGGCTCCATCTAAAAGGCACAAGTTCCCCTGTGACTGTTTAGCTCCAAACTCTGGAAGGACGCTGTCAGTGTGACTCTGAAGATTATTTGAATTTTCCCACAAGGACTGACTGAAGGAAATGTTTATCTGTGAAGATAAATAAGAAGTCATTTCTATTTATAACCAAAACTTGCTCTTCGTACTACAAGTATACATGCTTTTCTGCTGAAAAGACAACAATTTATTTATTTACTTAATTTATTAATTTTTTTGAGCAAGAGAGAGAGAGAGAGTGAGCGAGCGCACAAGTACAGGGCAGGGAGAGGGAGAAAGAATCTTAAGCAGGCTCCCAACCTGCCTGGAGCCCAGCATGGAGCCCCAACACAGGGCTCCATCTCAGGACCCTGAGATCATGACATGAGCTGAAATCAGGAATTGGACGCTTACCCAACTGAGCCACCCAGGAAACCTCAAAATCAGTAATTTTTGTCTATTATATGGTACATTCACATGATTTTTTTTTTTTTTTTTTAAGATTTTATTTATTTGACAGCGAGAAACACAGCAAGAGAGGGAACACAAGCAGAGGGAATGGTAGCGGGAGAAGCAGGCTTCTTGCCGAGCAGGGAGCCTGATGCGGGGCTTGATCCCAGGACCCTGGGATCATAACCCGAGCCGAAGGCAGATGCTTAACGACTGAGCCACCCAGGCGCCCCCATTCACATGATTTTTGAAACCTATGGATTTTTTTAAATAACTGCCATGAAACAATCTGCCACGTCTATTAGACAGAAATAAAATTCAGTGTGCGGGGGGGATTTCTTTTTTAAAAGATTTTATTTATTTATCTTAGAGATACAGAGAAAGAGAGTATGAGAGGGAAGGAGGGACGGGGAGACGGACAAGCAAATTCCATGCTGAGTGCCAGCCCAATGTGGGGCTGAAACCACAACCCCAGGATCAGGACCTAAGCCGAAATCAATAGTTGGATGGCCAACAGAACTGAGCCATCCAGGGGCCCCCCTGGGGGCAGATTTCAAAGCAAACAGCTTTGGATATTGATTCTATCCTTTTCAGAGAAAGCCTCTGAAGGAATGACCAACACAGGTCTAAACTAAAAATTTTAGTAATATCCTGGGACATAACTGGAATTACAGGAGTATTTAACAGAGGATGACTACACAGTTACTTTCTTATCTGCTTCTTCTGTTTAAAGATGCATCATTTGGGGCGCCTGGTGGTTCAGTTGGTTAAGCATCTGCCTTCAGCTCAGGTCATGATTTCAGGGTCCTGGGATCAAGCCCTGTCAGGCTCCCTTCTCAGTGGGGACTCTGCTTCTCCCTCTGAGCTCACTGCCCCCACATTGTACTCTCCTTCTCTAATGAATAAATAAAATCTTAAAAAAAAAATGCTCCATTTAACAAATACCATTTTAAAGATTCTCATAGCAAGTAATACTCAGAGTGTTCCTAGTATTTTTTAGGAGCCGATTGATTAAACCCAACAGAAGTGAATTATTTGATGACAAATCAAATACTCTGGCATGCATACATACACACATATTTTCTTTCACCCTCCCTCCATCCCTTCCTTCCATAGTTACTGAGTAAGCAAGTACCGGCCACAGTGTTAGGTGCCAAAAGGTTCAGGGTGATTTGGATATGATCCCTGTCCTTTCAAAGAGCCCTCTCATGCTGTTGAAGTGAAACCTCAAAACAGATCATTACAATGCATTGTCCTCAATGGGCCATGTTAGGGTTTTTAGTTGTAGGCAGAATGGAGCCACTGAAGACTATTAGATAGATATTCTTACAGACTCACAGGAGCAAGAATTTGGGGGTTAGGATTACCGCCTCGGTGGAGAGATACTCAGTAGCCAGATAGACACATGAATTTGAAATCTATGAGAGAGCTGCTGGTCTGAGATGGTCTGAGAGTTCATGGGTCTTTGATGTAGCCAACAAGAACCCCAGAGGGGAGGAGCAGTGGACCACCAATCAGATCATGGCAAAGCTAACTTCTAGAAACACAAGTTAGAAGAGCCCTTCTTGTAACTTGGAAGGAGGAGAGAAGAAATAGAGGTCCAAGAATAAGAATATCTTGAAAGGAGGGGGGTTAGCAAGAGAGAAAAGGAACATTTTAGTGTTGCTAAATATAATAATATTCTGGTCAAATAGGCTGCTCTGGGAAAATGTCCAGTGGATCTGACAGTAAGGAGGACAATGGACTTCAGTGAGTTCAGTGAGAGGAGGTCAGAAGCCATTCATTCGACAAGCGTTCTCGATGTGTTAGACACTATTCTAGACGAACAAAACAGAAGAAGTCCCTGCCCGCATGGCCCCTATAGCCTATGTGGCAGCCAGTCCCTGTAAAATTACTGAAAGTAAGCACTTAGCACTTACATTTCTTATACATCCCAATGCATGCTCATTTTCCTATAAATTTATTTTCATTTTAACATGCAGGAGAATAGGTGCAAGACAAATTGGAAATGAACGCCAAAAACCAAAACCAAGGTATTCACCAGCCCTAAAATATGGTGAGAAACACGGCCTTAATGACCAGGATAGGTTGAAATATGAGTAATGGGAACAGAGTACAGAAAACTGTCAGGATGTTTGGATGGGAAAGAAAAGAAAAACAGTGGCTGCTGGTCAGAAAGAGATCTCACCACAACTAAATTCAGTAGGGGCAAAGACAGATGAATTTCCAGGAAAATAGGATGCTAGAATTTTCCTTCAGGTCCACGCAATTATTTATATATTCATGCTTAGAGAAAACCGCGTACAATCACGCTGACACAGGCATAACTTCTGTCCTAAGAGGTAGAGAAATACAATATATCCAAATATATAGGCTAAAGAGGTTTTACTTATAGGCTGTGGCTGATCAATTTCAGTCAAGAGAGCAAGAGATGCACTAATTGCATTCTACCATACACATTCCTTCCTGTACCGGGTGTTATCAGGAGCTAAGCATTCAAGTGCTAGGCTCAGGCAGGTCCTCTGTTTATCTGTCTTTTGGAAATTGGATATTTTGTTAGAAGAGGAACTGACACTAATGAAAATATAAGTTGCCATTTACTACCCCAATACCACGTGTAGGTTAATTAATAGGACACAGGCCTGGAAGAAGTCAGCCGTTTTCCACTTAGCTTTTCCAGATATTAGGACTAGATAGCATCACCAAATAACACACATGCACTCAGGCAATTTATAACTTTATGGTTGGGGGTAGGGGGAAAATCACTGCCTCAAAATCCTTCACAATCCCCTTATCCCAGAGCCATAGACTGTTGGGTCCCGAGGTTCCTGTAAAGGTTATTACATTAACTTTCTATTACTATAAATGATGACGACAATCAGTTTAGAGCAAGTAGCAATCAGTTTTTTCTTCTTCTTTCCCTGGAATATGAACTCTATCTCATGATTAAAACGTGTAAGCAAATGTGCTCCTGAAATTTCTCTTTCTTCAGGGGAAAAGCAGAACAAATCAGAAAACTTTATATATGTGGTTCATACCTCTTGTAGCAATTTATCTAATTTGTGCTGTAATTCAAGGAAGTATCGTGAGGTGATGAGACCCTGGTGGGATTTATCCAAGCAATCTCGAGCCAGTTCAATAATCTGATGGTGAGTGAAACTAAGCACTCCATCTGCTAGAGGAAGAACGTGG
Source organism: Procyon lotor (assembly GCA_028646535.1). Classification (NCBI taxonomy): domain Eukaryota; kingdom Metazoa; phylum Chordata; class Mammalia; order Carnivora; family Procyonidae; genus Procyon; species Procyon lotor. Next base: position 88,787,480 of record CM053607.1, read on the forward strand.
TCAGGGGAGTAGCTGGTGATAATTTCCTTCAGACGTTCTTCCATCTGAGCCGTAGCCTATTTAGAGAAGACATGCACACACAGATGAAATACGACAACATACACATATGGACAATCATCACATTCATCTAGCATTTTCAGAGACCTCTACAAATTATGAAATAGAATTCTCAAAACTAAGGGGGTATACCTAATGTCATTACATACTGTCAAAACCCACAGAATGTACACTGCCGGGAGTGAACCTTGAATGTTAGCTATGGACCTGGGGTGATCATGATGTGTCAAGGCAGGTTCATTGATTGTTAACAAACGGACTGCTCTGATGGGGGATGCTCAAGGGAGGAGGCTGTGTGTGTGGGTGTGCTGGTACGGGGGGCATGTTGTGGGGGCACGGTCCGGGTTAGATGGGAATTCTTGGTACTTGCAGTTCAATTTTGCTATGAACTTAAAGTTGCTCTAAAAAAAAGTCTTTTTTAAAAGGAATTTTAAATTTAAATTAAATTTACTTAACATATAATATATGTTAGTTTCAGAGGTAGAATTCAGTGACTCATCAGTTGCATACAACATCCAGGGCTCATTTAAAGTCTTTTTTCTTTTTCTTTTTTAAAGCAGCAACAGCAGCCTTATCACATGGAAGAAAGATCTGAGGTATACAAGGGAAACTGACTATCCAAGGATGATTGTGATTTTTTTCCTATCCTATCAAATATAAAATGGTATATGTCAGCTTCTCCAAATACGTCAGACAATACTGTGGATTGTTATGCTTTCATTTTAAATCTTGGGCTCTTTTCTTTCAGATGGATACTCAATAATATCCAGTTAAATTTTTACCTATTCAAAACTCAGGAGTGTTGCCGGAATTCCACAGGGTGGGCCAACAGTCATTTTGTTCAGTAGGTTTAAATGTACTAGGAACATCCTGACCCTTCTCTCAAAAAGCTACATCTTGCACAAAAGGCCAGGGAGATTCCTTGGGTACAAACGTCAAAAATTTCCTTTGCAACTTTGATTTCATTCTCTGTGATGCCCTAGTGCCTAATCAGTATCCCCTGCTTATATTAATTGTTTATGCCAGGGGAGGTGCCTTCTGCCCCCTGCTCCTCTCTAAAATCCTAACTAGCACTGACGATGTAGAGTCAGGACCTATTTCCCTGGTGAACAAGGGACTTGTAATTAATAGTTAACATGGCTTTAATCAATGACATCAATGTTGAGTTCATTACAAATAATAAGTACTCTACTCGTGATTTATGAAACCAGAGATTTCTTTTCGTTTTCTTGCCTAGGGCTACATGAGTAGCTGGGGAGGAACAGGAACACAGTGGAGAGGCTGTCTTCTCCTGACTGTGCAGGAGCACTAGGGGAAACGCCATGCAAGCCAGGGGGCGGGGGCGTCAAACAGTGGCTTTGTGCAGCTGGGGCATCTGTCAGCAGCTCTTCAGCAAGTCCTTTTGGGCTCAGTGTGAATTCCCTTTTCCAGTCTACTGGGGAACACTGCAACTGCACCTTCCCTTCTAAATTAAAAGGGTTAGATATATAATTGCTGAAGACACAGGAAGTCACAGAAAAGAATGAGGTTTTTGGGGGGTTTTTGTTTTGTTTTTTTTTTTTAAGAAAAAAGACGTTCATCACATACCACTCTCCAGGCTTCTAAAGGAGGAGAAAGGTTGCCCCTGACACTACAGCAGCAGGCCCAGACCTTGGGCAGGCGAGCACGCGGGTGCGGAGGCTCCCTGTCCCTGTGGCACCTCACTCAATGGGTCAGGCAACCAGTAGGATTCGCTTTGGAGGGAGTTCAGCACACAGGGAGTATAGCCAGTCCTCAGTCATTTAAAAAAAAAAACTGTTCAGTGATTTTTACCTTTCTTAAAGCTGTGGTGTTGCTTTACGCAAGTCTAACTCATTACTACTGGATTGGCCCATACCTTCCCATAACAAACCACCTCACACATGCTACACCCATGTTGCCTGTTGGTTTAGATGCTAGGCATCTTCAATTCAGTTCATTACCTTTGGGAACCTTTCTTTGTAGACATGGTTCATCATAATTATTTCATGGTCACAGCAGGCGGGAGAACGTCCAGGACTGCAAGCAAAGCAAATTACCCTTTGAAACGTGCCTCAGCATGAAATGAAAATAAGCTTTTTATTTATAAACAATTGGTCAGATCAAAAGTACTATACAACCTTTGCAGGAAAGGCATATTAGGTAATAAACTACAAAATCAGTCATTAGTACATACATAAATACCCATAAACAGTGACACCCTGAATAGGATTCGAAAAGGTAGCTCTAGAAATGGAATGCCACGAAATAATGAGAGCTACACTATGAAAGGAGCTCAGAAACGTTCTTAAATTGAGATTACATTCTGTACGTAGAATTCATTTCTGTAGTTCTGGAAACCAATTAATGAATTGCAATATAAAACAAAATAGGATCGTTCCAAACAACAACATCGAGGACACACTGAACAGTGCAATTTCACCCTTTCATCCTACACCTGCGCTCTGCCACGTGCCACTGAAGAGGTCTGACAGTCTTCCACGGCACAGGTGTTGCCACTGAAATCCATTTTCTAGCCTTGCAAAGATCTTTTTGGGGTCCTGAAGTCAGCATTATGTACAATATGAAACGGAGGCATGGAACTGCTGTGTGCTCTTCTTTCTTTCAATGGTAGGTTCATGTTTCTTTCTAGTATTACAGAGTTGGACAACCTCGGTGATGACAGTGTTTACATTTCTGGGAGAATACAGCCTGTACTAGATACCCAAAGAACTCCTTTCATAAAACCATAAAATGGGCACCCATGTGGTAAAACACAATGCCCCTAAATGAATTCATAACACTGACCTTTTATTTTCTAACTCAGCATAACAACACATTGCCAAATTACTCAATCGGGCTACATTAACTATCAGTTTATTATCCTAAATAAAAAGGTTCAAAGAGGGGGGCACCTGGCTGGCTCAGTCGGTAGAGCATGAGACTCTTGGGCTTGGGGTCATGAGTTTGAGCCCCATGTTTGGTAGAGAGTTTACTTAAAAAATAAAAAAGGTACAAAGGGGAAAACCCTCCTCAGTAAACTTTGACATTCAACCGAACACCTGACAAACTATTTTTACAGTAAAATCTTTAACAGGAAAGTACATCTCAAGATTTCATACTGTGGAGATGGACTGCCTTGATCATCCTGCAGAGAAGGACCCGCTACCCCTGCAGCTGGGACTGCGAAGGCCGTCAGCCACCAGTCCCGTCAGCCACCAGCCTCAGCCGCAGTCAGACCTCACCCAGGCCACGTCCTTCCCAGGGTACTACACCTAGTGACTGAGGCAGGGAGAAAAAGTAAGGGCCATTTGGCAGAGGGACAACTCTGATGTGCCATGCCACCCCCAGAGCTCCCTGTGGAGTCAGCTGTGTGGCAGCTAGAGCCCTTTCTGCCCAAGTCAGCTTGCTGGCCTTCCTCACATAGGATGAGGATTCCCTAATAAAGATCCTGAACACACATCTCTGTTTCAGAGTCTATATCCTTGAATAAACAACAACAACAACAACAACAACAACAAAACCCAAACCAAAAAACATGTAAGACAAATCAATCAATTTTTCTCTCTATATATCTGGCCCTACCCGATGTCAAAATTGAAGGGACACAAATTCCTAACAACTTATTCATCAGCTTGGAAAAAGTAAAACTCATGAAGGAAGAAACATGAAAAATATGGGTGAACTTTTATAACGTGGAATCTGAAGGAAAATCCTTTTTATTTTTTCTGTCCTTCCTTTTTAGCCAAGTTTACCCCTCTTGAAATAAAAACACTAAGTGCTCCCGCACTACAACTGGATTGACTTGAAATTTCCAATGCAAGAAGGTTTTACAGGAGGTTGCTTTAGTCCATTGTGATTATTGCTACTACCCCAATTTACAAATTGAGAGAAATTAAAAGAAAAACAGAGGGGTGCCTGGGTGGTCAAGTCATCTGCCTTCAACTCAGGTCACGATCCCAGGGTCCTTTGATGGAGCCCCACATCAGGCTCCCTGCTCAGTAGGAAGCCTGCTTCTCCCTCCCCCACTCCCCCTTCTTGTGTTCCCCCTTTCGCTGTGTCTCTCTCTCTGTCAAAAAAATAAATAATATCTTAAAAAAATAGAAAAAATAAAAGAAAAATGGTAAGCGGTAAGATGCCTTTCAGTGGTAATTACCAATATCATGTAGCGATGTGAAAAATCACACTATATTTGGGGTAATGCAAAAATCAATTAACACACAGATGAATTAGAGGAACAAAAGACTTCCCTCAAAATGGTTAAATAAAGATAATCCAATTAAGTAACACTTTTCAATTAGGTCCACCTACCTCAGACTTCGGGAACGGGGGCGCATAGGCGTGTTCCTGCATCTGTTTTCTGTGGCAATGCTTTCGGTAGTACAAAAATGTTTTGACAGGAAGTGCAATTCATCTGGCGTTGGCTGGTACGGTAACTGATGTAGCTTCTCCTGGGAGGAAGAGGAGGACTACAACAAACCACAGGGAGGTTAGGGGACCACCTGAGAAAGACTTCAAGTGAATGTGCAATCAAAGCAGTGAACCTAGGTGACATCACCATTTTATATTGTTTCTCTTTCACGTTATAATTACAATAATTAGTGTCTAAATGTATACCTTTGCTGCTTTCTCTGTGATGTCAAAATGCCTTCCATATTTCATCTCACTTGTCTACAAGACCATTTCCCAAAAGACAGTTTCCTCTCTTGCAGAAAACCCAGGCTCTGAAAACAGGGAGGATTTGCTCAAAGCCAAGGCAAGAAAGTGACACCTGGACAATCTGGGTGCATGAAATGACAGATTTGTTCTCAACTGAGTATGGTACCCTTGCTTGGAACACTGCTCACAATCCAACACTATGGCTTTCAGGTGAGTAACATAAAATGAATTTTATGATATGTGATCATAAATAAGGTAATGAGATCTTCCTTTAACAACGCATGCTGTCCTTTGATACAATGATATGTGCCTTGGGTAAAAAGGGGAAGAGATGAAGATACTTTTCTAATGTCATTGTTTTAAAAATTGGAATTTTTTCCCCCCTTTTTTCCTTTGGCTAAGACTCTTTTTTTAAAGCAGTGGTGGCTTTTTTTTTTTTTTAATTCAAAAAGCATAGAGATTTGCTTTTTGAAAATTGTCACTTAATACTTAGAGCAAGGTAATGTAGAAAAAGTGAATAACTAACACTGTTTTTAATCAATCTGAGAAACAGAACTATAGAGCGAACAGACTTCTTTTTGTTTTTACCGGGAGGTAAACTCTAGAAGCAATTCTAACAAGAGAGATTGAGAAATTTTTGAGCAAGAGAAACATGATTAGAATAAGCATAATTGTAAAGTTAACACTTATCTGAAATCTGTTTTAACAGTTTTTTTTAAAGCCATCATTAGTTTAACAATAAATGCACTTCGTAAACACTGAAGCATCACAATGTGGTAACACTAGAAATTAATGACTAAAGCTTAAAAATACCCTCATACCTTGAAATTATAAAACACCTTATAAGTCCATACTGAGACAAAGAGGAATTTTTATAATGTAATGAGATTGTTTTATAAGCCATAAAAATGAAAACGCTACTGGAAAGACTTATGAGATAAACCAAATCTCTATTCAGAAAGTACAAGCACAGTCTTAAACACTTTTCACCGGGAAAAAAACAAATAAAACACAAACTAAGACAACTCAAGCAATCAGGAAAAGAATAATAAAATCATTTTAAGCAGGAGAGTAGCCTTAATGAGCAAAGTGAAGATAAGGAAATTAGCTAATAAAAAAACAGAAGTAAGAATCTATACATAGGTCTCAGAGGAAAATCAATGTCTACAGTTCTGTATCCAAGACTGCAAAACCCTAAAACCCCTAAGTTTATTCCTAAGATTAGAGTAATCCCTTCTGATGGCCCAGCATCAACTGAGCTGATGGAAAGCTATTTAAAAAATGTATTCATTTAGTGGGAATGTTGATTCAGGCTGCTACAGAAATATTAATATTTTTGATTGTGAGCTGCTGGCCCAGGTGCTGCTGGGCAGTCGGGTACAGTATAGAGATCCCGTTACCTTTCTAAAATATGAAAGTTAATTTCAAAACACACTGGGCTCTAGAGTTTCACATCAAGAATCAGGAGCCTGCAGTGGCATGGAAATGACACCGAGCGGCTTCAGGAGGGTAGGTTCCCTCTCTGGAGGAAAGGAGCAGAAAGGGACTAGGGGGCAGCCCTTTACTCGTATCTTTAATACTTGTTTTTTTTTTTAAAGATTTATTTATTTATTTATTTGACAGAGAGAGAGAGAGAGACAGACAGACAGACAGACAGACCAAGAGAAAAGAAGCAAATGACAGGAGCCTGGCTGGCTTAGTTGGTGGAACACGGGACTCTTGATTTCAGGGTCATGAGTTCAAGCTCCACATTGGGTGCAGTGATGACTTAAAAATAAAATAAAATATATATTTTTACAAAAAGAAAGAAAAGAAGAAAATATAATCACTAAGCAGTTTAGGGCAAACTTTGCCCCACTATGTAAGAGACAAGAACCCAAAAACACTGAGGGAAATAAAAAGGAGCTTTTCAAATTTTCACTCATTATTTTTATCAACAACCAATGGGGAGAATAGATAACTGAAATTTTTATGTGTGGAGCACCTACACGTCACACATTTAACAGTTCCTTGAGTCCTTTGGCACAAAGTAATGAAAGCTAAAATTTTAGGGGCGCCTGGATGGCTCAGTTGGTTAAGCATCTGCCTTCAGCTCAGGTCATGATCCCAGGGTCCTGGGACTGAGCCCCGCATCGGGCTCCCTGCTCAGTGGGGAGCCTGCTTCTGCCTGCCACTGTGCCTACTTATGCTCTCCCTCTCTCTCTCCTCCCCTCCCCCTGCCAAATAAATAAATAAAATCTTTAAAGGAAATTTCATTTTGATGGGAAAAGTAGGAACATGAGGTCAACAATTATATGTACCACCTTCTTTAGTAAGGACTTTAGAGAAAACCTAAAAGCTATCTTACTGCTGGTCAGCAGCTGTCAGTGGGTTAGAAACACAGCAACTGTGTGTGTGTGTGTGTGTGTGTGTGTGTGTGTGTGTGTGTGTGTGTGTGTGTGTGAGACTAAATATGGTCTCAGGGGGCTTCTTCCTTAGACACATATGGAAGTCAAGGATGGTGATAATTTCATTGTGACAGATGGCCAGGTCATGTTTATAAATTAAAATGTTTATTTTAAGAAATACCATGTAAATGCCTTAAAAAGAGCCAAGAGCCTAGAGTCTAGATCTTATGGTATTCTTTGAGAAAGGAGGGGGTTGATCAAAGCTGCTCAGTGCACTCTCCGTATCTTACATTTCTGATAAATAAAAGGAAGAGAACAATAGCAACTGCACAACAAGATGTGTTGCTGGGATTAAATAAGACTACACTGCACTAGAAGTAGTCAGGCTAATGTCCAGCCTGACTGGACATTAATAAATAATTTATTTCTACAACTGGCTTGTAAAATTATTTGTACCCAACGAGGTCCGATTCTAGGTAACTCACTCTTTTTGAAGAGATTGGGTTTTTTAAATGGTGATTTACTAATTAGAGAAGGAAAGATCTTGCACTCTCCCTTATTGTTCTCGCAAGAGTCAAATTACCGTATCCAAATGACACTAAAACTTGACTGAAGGGCAAAGCGAGGTCATAGAGCTGAAATGAACGAGAATTTGGAGACAAGAGACTTCTCCCAAAGTCTGTAGAAGAACAATACTTAAATTTCCGAAAGTTACCCTTGCTTTCTTTTTGGTCAATTAGTTTTAGCATTCATTTTCACACTGGAGTTACCCACGTTTTCAACATCTAAAATCAACCTATGACCAGCAATGGTTCTGGACACAGCAGCCCAGGTGGCTTCACTGTTTTTTAGTGACAGTTTCATCCACTGAAACTATCCATGAGTCCGAAGCATCCTCTCCGGGTGCAAGGCTTCTGCGTCATTGAAACAACTCAAGACTATCAGGACTTTTTACCAAAATCATCAAACTGGACAATAAATTCACATACCACAACTACATGGAATAGAGGATAGGAAAATAAATTACCTCTCCTCAAGAAAACAGGAGGGAGATGGCAAAAATAATCCAATGAATTCTAACAAGGCAGTATTAAAGTGCTCCAGAAAACTCACATTATACTGCATCTGGAATTCTGGAAACACATAAGGCGCTGGTGATACCAGTTAGTTTATAAACTTAATGGTCATGTCCTTTCTTTTGTTAACAACGCATTTATTTGAGAGAGAGAGAGAGAGAACAGGGAGAGAGGTTGAGGGGGTGGAAGGAGACAGAGACTCTCCAGCAGACTCCCGGCTGAGTGAGGAGCCTGCCTTGGGGCTCGATCCCACAACCCTGAGATCCTGAGATCATGACCTGAGCCAAAATCGAGAGTTGGATGATTAACCTACTGGGCCACCCAGGTTCTCCAACTGTAGTGCCTCTTCAATACAAGTACTATTAAGTAGCTGAATGCATGTGCTTATCACAGTGCTAGGGCCTGTGAAAAACCTGCAGCACCAGCCCAACGAAACAATGGATGAAGAACCCTACACAATAAACCACAGGCTTTCACAAAATGAAGATGGAAATGGACCAGAAGGAAATCTAAAATCATCAGGACCACATTCCTGGCCTGTCCAAGGGCATTCAGGCCATTCCATTAGGTATGTATTGAACACTTACAACAGACCTGGTCTTTCTAAATGACCTTCAGCTTCTGAAGCTCTGCAGAGACAGATATCCCACAACACCACTAATTTAAACTGAGAAAGCATCTGTCTAACTTACTGAATCATTTCTATTAGTTGCTAGAGCTCTTGTTGAAATGTTACAGTTTGGGGCAAGAGCATCCTTCTTTCTCTATTCTATTTGCATGGTTCCATTTTGTCTCTTTGTCTGAATTTACTACGAAATTCTTTTCATTTCTTCTTAAAAAAATGTCTTACCTAGGAGGTACAGATTTAAGGGTTGTCTTTTTTTTTTTCTTTGAAGGAGAAAAACAAAGAAACAAAATAACAAAAACAAACAAAAAAATCCCTGCATCTAAGCCACACAAGAAAAAAAAAAAAAAAAAAAAAGAGTCAGGCCATCAAAGTTTAATGGCGTTTTCAGCACTGACATCACTGGTGTGGAACCAAAGCAATAAAACCAGATTGCATTTCCCCCCTCCCCCCGAACTACACCAAATGGTATTAAAACGAAAGCTCCCAATCTCCTCCAAACTTGTGATCCTGGGACTTAACTCAATTTATGCACCATAGTTTAAAAGCTTGCAGCAAAGAGTATGTCCTTTTTACATCTGTCAGCTCCTCATGTTATGAGGAACCTATTCAGAGTGACAGACATGCCGAATTTATCTCCTCCTTCCCACCAGGAAGCACCCAGAGAAAACACGTGCTGTGCCAGAGAGCGGTGTGATTGTGAGGAAGAGGAGAACAGTGAGCTACTTACAGAGACCGTGGAGCTGGGCGTGTTTGTCCCATAGCCAGAGGAGGGGAGAGAAGCCAAGGACCAGCGGCGTCCATCAGTCCTATGGAGAGAGGGAGATTAGCCTTGGACAGCACTGGAGCACTGTTGCAGGGGGACCCCCAGGGAAACCGAGTATTCTTAGTCAAACAAACGATACAAATACGGTCAGTGAAGATGTGGAAATGTTCGGCATGGGCCAGAGTAAACAAACATTATACAGCAGGTTGACTTTTATTTAAACTGAATCAATACAGCCAAACAAGTAGAAAGTGAATGGGCTGATCCATATTATTGATCTCTCACTAACACACTTTGACAAAATGAATACTGGGGATAATTACAATGGTCAGACTCAGCAGATTCCAATGAATAAAAACAGAAAGGGAGGAGGAAAAATGCTCATGTCTGGAGGCTGATCACTGAGGCCATACGTCTCTGGGAGGGCCTGAATTCCAGCAAAGGACAAGAACCTGTGGGGACTTCGATTACGTCCTAAAGACTCTCCACTTATTTTCAAGGGGACTGTCCTCCTCCTCACACCTAGGGAGGGGATTAGTGGGGCTCAGGGCTGGTTCAAGTCTTAAGTAGCAAAAAACTTTCATGCTAATAAAGCGACTGACCTCAGGGTCAGATCTCTAAGACTTATTATCTTCTGACATGACCTGGCTTCATCACGTGTTACAATAAAAGCTTCTTGCGGAGTTTTGAGTAGGCAGCTCAGCTCTGGCCTGGGACAGCAGGGGTAGAAAGAAAATTCTCCACTAGTGACAGAACCTAATGCAAAGAGTACAAGTGTCTGCCCCAGTCATAGAGGAAAACTGTCGGGAATCCTTGAAGAGAGCTATTTTCTCTTCAAATGGTCATAAGGTAGCTTCTGGGGTGGATTCTGGTTATGAATTAGGGTCTTTACAAGGGTCTCAGATGACAGAATGGAATAACAGAGACAATACTGTTGCAGGGACCAGAAAGCAAACTTTCTGAAATCTCGGGTGTTCCAGAGTCATTACTTTTTTATTCTATTTTAAGTGAGACTGTGACTTCAAAATCATACACCCCTGTGAAAACAAATAGATGCGCATTTGCCATGGGAAAACCAGGAAAAACAGACATTATAAAGGCCTATATTGCATTCTTTAGATGGAGTAGCCTATGTAGACTTCTTATAATTTATGACTGTACTAATTTACCATGTGAGAGATAAGAGGGGGCCAAAGTTACCACAGACACATTCACAGGAAGCTGAAGTCAGGGGATTCAACAGCACTAGACTTGAATTTGAGAAATGTCACAGTTAGATGTTTATGTAAAAAAACTGACATTTAAGAGTAAGTTACAGTCAAGGGAAAATATAATCACAGGCTACCACGGATGTTGCCTCCAATAAATGCAAATGGTCCACAAAGACAAAATGGAGAAATTCAAGTGGACAAATCACAGAAATACTACAATGTTAAAATCTGAGTAAAATTTACCTGTCATTTCTGTGACCATGATTGGAGTACAAGTGGATCAAGTTTGTTTTTTAAAAAAGAAGCAAAATAAAATATTTGTAAATATACCAGATATAAGGAATGGGAACAATTAATTCATATGTTCTCTAAAAATATTTTTAAACAATTAAAAATGTTAAAGATTTAAGAAGAAAATAATTATAAGAACATGTTTCTAAAGATATTTATCAATTAAATGGACACAGGTTACTTGTATTTTATTTGGCTACTTATTGAAGACTTAAAAATCCATGCTGCACTTTATATTTTAAACACTTTCAATTTTTAGAAGAAAAAAAAAGGGGGGTGGGGGTATGATTTTTAAAAGGATTATTCAGTCCATTTAATTGCAATTATCAGAAACTAGTCTCTGGAAAGAACACAGGCACGATTTCCCCCATCATGATTTTGTTTTGTGATTCATTAACTCTCCTTTCCCTCAGGTATCGATGAATATATTTCACATGAATGAACAATTCCAAGGAAAGACATGTTCTTATTAGTTTTGAAACATAAATTACATTTGCTTACTCTGGAAAATATCCAACTAAAAGATGTTTAAACAAGAATGTGCAGCCATGGACCAGAAATAATTTATGTCTCATGAAGTTTCCCAAGTTCTCTGTGTCTATTTACTCAAATGGAGCACAAAAGACCACTGCATTTTCATTACCATGACGACCGCACATCAGAAGTTATTATATATGCTATATACCGTACTTAAGAGAGAACATGCCGTTTTTTTCAAGAAAGCTATCACACAATTGCAATTTAGATCCTGCTAACAATGTTGTCTTTTCTTTGCAGAAGCTACCAATAAAATGTTATTGGAAGACAGACTACATTCTAGCTAAAGCAACAAGGCTTTTCTGAAGAGTGATTTTTTTTTTTCCGGGTGGGTGGAAATCTCTCAGTGTTAGACTAAGTGAGAAAGAAAGAAGAGAAAAACATCTGATGTGAACACAGAATACAGAAAGTTTTGCAAAAAACATCATTTCAACACTACTCACAAAAATTCAGATTAATACCGTATACAACAGAGAAAAAGTGGAAAGTCCCAGTATCAACCTGGCTATTATAATCGTATGAAGAGGAAAAAGATTTGTTTAGTTGTAACAGTCACCTGGAGTGACACCTTATTTACATTCTGGTTGATACTGGAACAAGCTTAACTATGCCAGGTGCTCAACAAGTGTCAAATGACCTGAACTCAGTAGGCAAGTCTGTTCTAAGAATTTGCTTGTGGAAATATATTCTGAGATTTACCCTGGTAAGGAACAATGAGGCCACTAGGAAACACCCATGGCATGTAGTAAGGGCTCAGTCTTTCCAGTGTAAGTGAAAACAGTATGTAATAATGGGTCAACTCCAACAACTTTTGGGAAAGGCAGAATAATCTATTACCTCCATCTTAAGCCAAAGAAAAAAATGTTAATTCTGTAATCAGATTGTAAATCTGTATCACAGTTCTTAGGAAAGTAAAAATATGCTTCCTTGCTCCTGACGAAATTTACTATGTTACAATGCTCATTTTCATCCTTTTAACTCAGCAGTAAAAAACTAGCTTGATAATTTTACTCTTATGTATTAGATAGCAAGTGAGTGCCATCATATTGTCCAGTCTGAAATGAAACTATTCCATTACAGGGGATGTCTAGTGGGGGAGTATTATCGCATACTGGTATAAGTAGGGTGTATATATATACACACACCCTGTACCCTCTACTCTCTCTCTCTCTCTCTATATATATATATACACACACATATGTACATATACACACATATACACACCATTACATATAATGGTATAAGTTAAGAAAACATTAATAATAAGCCTGACCTTTATCCTTCACTCAAGAATAATTTTAAAAACAGGGCAATCTCTTCTCTATTGGACTAAATATACAAAATAACAACATGTGAGAGCCTCAAAATGATATTACTTCTTAAAGGCTCAAAAATGCATACTGAATAGAAAGGAATGGAGACCCATGAGTGGTCTTTCCATGTTTCCTAAATAAAAATCAACTGTAAAATGGAGGAGAGAGACACCAGATGTTAAATAAAAATACATCAATTTGAGTTTTTATAGCAAATGCAGGGTTCTGGTTACTTGAATAAAAGTTTAAAAAGATGATCACTCATGCCCCAATCTAAATTAATATTTTTTGAAGAGTGTGGAGGGAGTTCCATCTGGAAATTCATGCAAAATGAACTACAGGTCTCCTGTGATAATCTTCTGTCATGGTTTATGGTTTATTTGTCAAAAACTAACATGCCTGGGGGTTGTGTATATTTTAAATAGCAGAGAAACCAGATTCATGTATCCTCTAGTCACCCACTTAATTATCAGATTCTCTTCATTTTTATAAATCTGGCAGGATTAAAAGACTATGATTTCTGTCATGTTTAAATGCACACTATAATGAGATTTGCATTTTTCTTATTACTTAAAGTAATTAAACACATTCTTTAAAAACTATGGTGGGCTCTTGTTTATCCATTTTTATGTTTTTTGTTTCCACTTAGAGGAGTAGCCCTATCATGAATTAATACTTTGTGGGACCAGTTAATTTTCACCTTTCCTTTATAGTGCATAGAACAAGTTGCTCAAAGAAGAGAAGTTGGAACCTCGGAAAGAGTCAGGGTGGGGGGTCTCAAGGTCCTTAGAGAGCCTGTCTCGTGGCTCTGGTGTCCTGCCCACGATGGAGAACGGGTACCTTACACACGCAAGCATCTGCCATATGGTGGGGGATGTGTAATATTTACAAGGGAATCTCAATCACAGAGAATTTTGGAAACACTGCCAACAGGTCCTCTTCTTTGGATGTAGTTAAATAAATGCATTACATGCTGACAAATGGCAGTGCGGACACTGCAGGTTTTGCTGATTAGTAACACGTGTTAAAACAAATCTATTTTTCAACCTACACGTGTCTTTATTAAGTGCTATGTTAATCCACTTCATGGTATAGTTAGGTCTCGGAGGAAAATGAGCAAGTATGCTGAACGTGAAGACCATAAATGGATTTACCCTGAATATTCAGCAAGCTGGCTGAAGGGGCATTTTGTTTTCTGTGTTTTTCCCGAGCAGGAGAGGACAGGGTACATGTGTGAGAGGAGGTGACAGAGCCCAGGAAGGTGAAGGTTGGAATCGGACAGGGAGACGTACACGAATCCCACATATGGAACACAGAAAATGTGGCTGCGTAGACTACTCTGACTTGGAGAAGTCACAGAAGAAGATCCAGAACTGACAAGATTTGATGTTACATCACAGGCCTATGATCTTCTGAATTCACAACGAAACTTCCTTGCGGCTCAATGACCCAGACAGAACACAGCTATCCGACACTTGGCACCCAATTTTAACGAAAATATGAAGAGAATACATAAAATATCCTGTAGTCCATGTGTGGCTTTATCTCAAGGGGATCACTAAATTGGTGGCTTCATGCTCTCAAGTAAAGACACATCTTAGAGGTTATACCCTGTGATCTTAAGAAAGGTCATCTTAAAAAAAGTATTTCAATAACAACAATAACAGTTGCACCAGGACACAGAGATGAGTCAAGTCCTTGTAATGTAAGGTCGGATAGCTCTGTAAAAATCTGTTGAACATCAAGCATGTACAAGGCACTGCACTAGAGTTTAGAGAAAAAAAAGGAAGAGAGAGAGAGAGAGAGACAGAAAAGGAAATATCCTCTCTTGCCCTCACTGGGAGGCCAACTTTTAGGGAAGGACCAAGAGAGGTACATGGAACTCTAACATGAGTCAGAAATCATTATTAAACTGTTAAAGGAGGAGTGTTTACAACAAAATCGGGCGGCGGTCTGATGCTATCTTTGGGCAGGGAGCTTCAGAGCCCATATATGATAATACACAGGCAGAAGGCAGGGGAATGGGGGCAACGAGGAAGAGGGGATTCAGGAGATGCGATTCTCGACGTAACACTTTCCTATTCAACCCACAGAAAGT
This sequence comes from Procyon lotor, assembly GCA_028646535.1. Classification (NCBI taxonomy): domain Eukaryota; kingdom Metazoa; phylum Chordata; class Mammalia; order Carnivora; family Procyonidae; genus Procyon; species Procyon lotor. The sequence continues at coordinate 88,802,497 of CM053607.1, forward strand.
CCTTACCTCCGTGCAAACGAGAAATGGGCTGAGGCACTGGGGGAGAAATTTCTTGGACTATCTTGAGGGCTATTTCCTGTAAAGAGAAAGAGGGAAAAAAAACACAACATGATTTTATTTTTGTAACATGATCCACATTCAGGATCGTCTTCTTTCTAGTAATGCATTTCTGTACATTCTCATCCCACGTTCATCTCTTCAAAAATGCTTCAGTTTTCCTTGGAGCAGGGGCCGGGAGTGCGGGGGAGAGCGAGGGAATGGGCTTGAGTCCCAGTATGCGTTCCGAGAGGGCAAGACAGATGAACAGGCACATCCATCTATCACCAAGTAGCAGTCTCCCAGGGATTAATAACCTAAATATTTCAGTCCTGAAGAATAATGTATATATAAATGTCTTGCTTCTCAGACTTTCAGATGTTAACATGTGAAGCAAAAGGATGGGTGTGAAAGTCTATGCTTCACCTAGTGGTGGGGGTGGGGCTTTCTACTTTGGGAAACAGCCTTAGGATTTGTTTACGGAAACCAAGTACATGTCTGAGTTCTCAAAAATAAATCCTCGTATTCCGGAGTCTGTGTTTTAGAACTGGAAATATCAGTACTCGTCATAAACTACTGGGCATTTGGATCTATTTCTCCAATGACCCCAGATCTAGCCCCTATCACTATTTTCTTCAACAGAAAACCCCCCCACCCTGCCCCCATTCTAAGCATCTGGGCTGTGACTGGCCAGGCAGACATTCAAAGCCACCACCCCCACAAAGGCTTTTTCCTCAGAGGGTGTTTTCCTCACATCCCACCAAGGCGGGTGTGCACAGATCGCTCACGGCAAGGAGCAAAGCTCCTTGGGGGCTTGTTACTTCCTCCATCAGAACACCCGACCTGCTGCTGATCATTGAGAATGTGTGGCAGGCAGCTGGTGAGGGGCAGCTCAGGACAGCCTCGACCACCCAGCTTCCCTCCGCATGTTTAATTAGATTGGCAGAATTATCTGAGGACTGGAGGGAACTGTAGCTGGTTTAAAAGAGGGGGTGAGGAAAGGCTGCAGACTAGTTTTGTATGTTCCTGAAACACAGGGAATAAATCAGGAAGTCATGTTTAATCCCTACCAGCCAGCCAGTTCCCACATTACTGATCTCAGAAACGGAAGTGACAACTGTGGTGAGGTGTGAGGAATACAAGACTGCACGTTAAAGTCAGTACCAAGCCGCAAACAATGTATCACCTGTGAGCAAAAAAGAAAAGACTAACCCATTTAAGGGGATAAGTTTAGTGTTACCTTGAGGACTTCTGGACTGGTTACATCTCTACTGAAATTTTTCAATTAACTTAAGGTTGCAAATTTTATAGAGATGTCTTCAACAGATGCCATTAACTTTATGACAGACAGCACAATGGAAGCCATTTGACTGGGAAGCACTAAAAAGCCTGTTTCTTTATGGACAGAGAATCTAGAAGCATTTTCCCCTCTGCTGTAATGAAATTTATCATATCTCTGCATCTGTTGTTCCTCGGGCCCCTGGAGAAGCGGATTCTGCTTCTGCCATTCAGTAATCTAGAACTCTTTTTGTCTATTTATCCACACAGCTAAATTAAGTTCTGTCAACTTTTCCCAATACCCTTCATTCCCCCTGCCCTGCCTCTTCCCATCTTAGCTTATGTATCGCTCTGCATACCCTTAAAAGATCTTGAAAAATTCAAGATGGCTAAAAATTTTTGCTTCCGAAAGGGAGATGAATCTAATGCTAGAAATCTTAGTGTGGATTTTGTTCATTTGGAAAGTGTTCACTTTGCTCACACCCCATATAGAGCAAACTGCCAGTAAGTTATTAGGAAAAACAGAACAACTGATTGTTGGAAGCCAAGGTATGATCACTTTAACAATTCTTGCTTCCAAATTCATTGACAATAAACAATAAGATCCACAAAACTTGGTACCAAATTCTTAGCTCCAAGTTCCTTGTAAAGTGAACACTATATCTGGAGATTATAATGAGATCAACTAGAACTAGAGAGAACTTACTATCTATTTTTAAGACTCTGAAGAAGGGAGAAACAAGGAGTTAACTTAAGACCCTTTTCACTTTTAGGGATTTTAATGACTGCTCCCCAGGAAGCCATGTAACATCTTACAATACATGGCAACTGATTACTTTCAAGATGAACGGGCCAAAACAAAGATATATAGAGGTAGGTTAATTTAACTCTGCTCTAATGAAAAAAAAAAAAAAAAATCAAGGCTACCATTAACCATTTCTAATCTTTGGGTTTTGCCTCTTCATTTTATGCTTTCTAAGCCCATCGACTGAAAATGTTTCTCATCTATTCCTATATTACTATAAAATCAAACGTAAATTCCCATATTTTTAACTTCAAGACTACAGAGCCATCTGCATAATCTTGCTCCTAACGGATCTTTCTTCCTGTTTCGTGGCAGATCTAGAGCTAGGTTTAAATGCCAATGTGTGTACACACACACCCCTCCCCAAGTCACAAAGGCTCTTAAATGTAGTGGGATATTAGAGAAAATGATGGTGGCCTGAACTAGAACATCTGATAAATTCATTAAGGACAAGAGATTACAGCTTAATTTGAGGACAGTTCAGCAAGCTCAAGAGAAGAAATGGAAGAATCTCAGGAAGAGGACAGAAACCACCCACACACAGCACGGTGGTAACAGTAGAGAGAGAGATTCTGGCCGCAGGAGATTCAGACTGGTATAGCCAATGAGCTGTGAGCTATGCTTATTGGTATTAACCAGGGGAGAGCCTTAAGAGACATCAGCAGGCAAGAGAGAGATGCTAGAGATTTTAATCCGGCATGAATGTGTTGGGTGGACAGATGAGTGGCCAAAGAAGGGTTTAGGAGCTTAGATTAGGGCAGGAAAGGCCAATAAAAAAAAATACCTTGGTAAGCAAACCAAGCATAATCAGTGATGCACTAGAAATGAAGTGATGAAAATATTACAGATTACAAATGACCAGCATTTGGGAATTTGGAAAGAGAAGTGGAATGGTTGTAATAGGATATGAAAAGGGTGGATGAGTCTGTAGACTTTTGTGTTAATACAGAATATTCCTCCAACTTCCTTAGGGAGAAGTAAAAAGATTTGGAGATTAGATGAGTGGGGAAATTAATCTTTGTCTGTGTTTTTGTTGTGTTTTGGTTTAGGAGAGGGTGGGGCAGAGGGAAAAGAGAATCTTGAGCAGGCTCCACGCCCAGCACAAGCCTGACTCTGGCTGGATCCCGGGACCCTTGAGATTATGACTGAGCCTAAATCAAGAGTCGGATGCTTAACCTCCTGAGACACCCAGGTGCCCCTGCGAGTCAATCTTTGAAGTCTGTGTTCTTATTTGAAAGAAAAATTGATTTCTATGTTACCTACTCAGTCTCTGAGGCCTTAGGGACATACCTTTGTTACACAGCGATGAAAATACCACTCATTTAGAACAGACTAAATTAAAAGCACATCTTACATATGTATTCTTAAGAAATGAGGACCAGGCTGCTGTGGACATGCCCAGCGAGTCTCCAGGAGGAGAAAGCAAGACAGATTGAAACCAGAGTCCTATACATGACCTTCACTCCTCACAGCACTGCTCTCTGAATTCATCCACCCATCTGCAAAGCAATACCTGAGAGACGCTCCAATGAAAACTGTGCCAGTTAATTCTCTGCCCATATGTGCAGCCCTTGCTTATAACTCAAATCCTGCTGCTGCCAGGGAGTTGCTGGCTCTCGGATGTTTGAGTGCTAGGACACTTCATAGACCACGGTTATCATCGCTGATGTTTTTGACCTGGTAAAGCAAACCTTAGCAGTGGTCAGGCATTTGGTAGGTAATTAACTCTACGGTCCCGGGGGGACGACTAGCACGGCCAGTATACAAGCAACATAACAAAATGGGACTTTATCTCACGGCTCTGCACAGGGTGCCTCATTTTCGAGGCAGTTATGGTTAAGAAAGTGATTTCCAGATTAATTAAATTGTTTGATTGCTTTGTAATTAGGTTGGAGAAGTCCTGTGTCTTTACCACAGAGAAACAAGCTGCAAATCTTTTTAAAAGGCATATGCTGTACCCACTATAGATTATTAATGTGCTTTTAATAGCTGTCTGTTCACAAAATGATAGTTTCTGGTTGCCTTGATTTTCTATCAGGACTGAGGGAATCCAAGAAATGATGATAATTGCCATTTGAAATTCCTGGTGGATCAAAGAGCAAGCCCCCATGTGAACCACTGTTGTCATTACTTGACGATCAGCTTAAATGACTTGTGCTGTTTTGTGCTGTAATAATCAAGTGCCGTGATTTCTGTTGTTTTGTAGGGGATTCTGAGCAACATATTGCCATTGCTTTAGACTTTAAGACCAAACCTGCAATGATCAAACCTAGCATCTCCTTCCAAGATGAATTTTAGCAGATGAGATGTGCATGGGAACAGTTAGGCAGGAACCTCAGGCTGAGTGAGCTTGCAAAGACAGTAGTCCCCAGGTGTTGGGGACTACCAGACCCAGCTAATACAAGAAAAGTTAAAAATCTTCCTTTTACTTAGACAGCTGTCTCAGCAACTGGCTCCTCTCCAGATATGGCTGTGGAATATTAATTAAAGCTGGGCAGCTGTTTATAGAGTCTAAGTGGACACAGAAAAACCTTGATTGGCCTTCTGTGGAAGTGTCTCTGGGCAGGCTGTGAGGGGTCTAGAGCGGCCCAAAGAATAGAAGTAGACTCATCTGCCTGGGTTTTCAAGTAAACAGATTATAGACAATGAATCAAAGTTTTCATAAAGTCTGGGTCCTCTGAACTTGTTTCGGGTTTCCCTGTCCCTCATTGCTTACTGATCCTTCAGCAGCCAGGACCACTACTATCATACCGGTTCATTCATTCAACAAATATTTATCAGTCCTCCACCATGTAGAGGGCAGTAAGATTTGACTTACATTTTAGATCCCTCTGGTATTCTGTGACCAACGGGCTGTAAGTGGGCGTGAGTGGAAGCAGGGAGATCGGTTAGGAGGCTACGAGCACAGAGAAGCTAAGATATACTTTGGAAGGGGTGACTAACGACCTCAGGTACTTTCTGGCACCAGAACGAATAGGATCTGCTGAAAAACTGGACTGAATGGAATGATGAGGGAAAGAGAAGAAACAAAGAGGACTCCTAGATTTTAAGACTAAGCCAATGAACAAGACGGTGGCATTCATTAACTGAGACGAGGAAGACCAAGGGGAGGACAGGATTCGGGCGTGTAAGACAGAACTAAGAACGTAACTCCAGTATCTGGGTGGATGTTAGGGTCTTTTACTTACAGAGACACCACCTCAAATAATTTCAAATATATTAAAATTTACTCATACTCCACTTTATATGCAATTATATATAATAATGGTATACTTAGTTGCGGTTCTCAATATTTATACTAAGTATGTAAAAATTCTGTTATAGTTGTTATTGTACTTGAGAGCAGGTAACATTCCCCCGCACCCCCCACCCCCAGCTCATATTATTTAATGCCAAACAAACTGAATAATCCTGATCTGTTTCAGTCACTCAAACCACTCAAGAGTACTGGTGAAGGGTTTGTAGAGCAGGAAAATTCTATAGGCTAAATACTGCAGATTGAGTCATGATAACTTCAATCATTCTGTCTCCTGTCACCACAGGTAAAACTAAATGGAATTTAACAACATGTACCCTTCCCTCTCTTCCTCTAATTGTTGTTTCTAAATGTTCATGGTGGGATAAACTTTAGTTATACATGTCGATACACACAAAGTGTATTTCGGAATTCTCAGTGCCCAACCTAGTCTCTAAGATATAGAAAACTAGAAACATACTGTTTTGTTTAAACCCAATAATTATGTATTAAGTTCTTTTTGTTCACAGCTTTGAGCTACCTACTACAACAGACTGAGTGGTGAATAAGACCCAAAGAGCTAAAATTCTGATAAAGGCTGCTAACTCTAGATATCACCAAGCTCTAGACTCATCTTGCAAAACCAATTCTGATCCAAATTCATGCGAAAAAGAAATTTTCTTAAGCAAAAAAGAAATTTTCTTAATTTTGATACCTTAAATGTATCTAAATTACTTACTAAAAATGAACTCTCATTGACAATACCATATGGAGAATGTATTGTGTCACAACAGACTCCTGACAAAGGTACACGTAATGCTTTCTAAGGAATGACTGATGAGGTTGGAGGTGGAAAACATGTAGGCAGTAAAAGAGAGATCCAATAACAGGTCAATTTCTATGTCATAAGACTCTCACTGATGCCTATTGTCTTCGTTTCATGACGCTGGTCCTCTGGAATTTGTGAACTCTATTTGAAATGCTGTGGCATTGACACGAATCCCTTGGAGATGTGTTATAATGGGTTCTTGAGAATGTTTTAGCTTTTCATTGACCCTTCCTTATTACTCTGAATTGATGTCACATCTCAAGGTGATCCCGAGTAAAGACTGGTGAATGTCAAGAGTGATGAAGAAAGTTGATTTTTAGTTGTGTATTTTCCTCCTATCTACAGTAATTCATCTCCCCACAATAGAGAAGAGATTATTTTTAGCCTTCGTTTAAAGTTGCTGAGTAGCATTGGTGAGGTCAAAGAAGGGGAGTTAATAACAGCCACTGTGACAGATACTCCTAAGTTCCACGCAATTTTATGAAACTTGATGCATTCCTTCATCTTAGATAATTAATTAGTATCTGAATCAGGATAAAAGACTGAGGTAAAGAATGTAACCTACGGTGCGTATTTTTTTTTTTTTTCTGTCACACATGAAGGGATTTCAATTCTTTAACATAATTAGATACAAAGAATTTCCCTTTTTATTTAGAAGAGTAGGGTGGGTGCTATCAGGAAATTGGTTCTTCTCAGATTGTTTGCTTCAACTGCTTAGTAATTTCTAGTCAAAGGGGAAGTATTTAAATGACATGGTGCACATCCATACACCTTGCTAAATATAATCTAAATGTATTCTCGATTATGAACTTTTTCCTTTCAGTTCTTCATAATTAAAAAAAAAACATTTTCAACTTAAGGTGGTCCCATTTAACAAATACTAAATGTTCCTTTGGATGGTGGTACACCAGAATTCTATCTGAAAGAAGCAAAATATGTACATATTTTCTTTTAAGAGTTACCTAATCATTTTTAATGAATAACTCCAGAAACAGGTTCAGACCTAAAAGAATCAAAGACATTCAATTCTATTGCTTCATTGTAAAATAATATGCAATGTGCCAAGTATCTGACAATTCACAATTGTGACTCTGAGTTCCCATAAACCATACTCATGTTGGAAATTCCCTGGCCCTGAGACTTTGCTGTAATATTTTTCTTTCACTCTTCTCTTTCATGTCCTTATATCAATAAACAGTTCTCATCTGGAGTGCACAAGACAATCACTTGGGAAGCTTTAAAAATGCTGACATCCAGGCCCTAACATGCCCCTTTTTAAAAGAAGTGATTGTAATATGCTGCCAGGACTCAGAACCGTGATCCTAGATTTTGCTTGTATATGATAAATCAAATCCAAAACTTCCACTTGTCCTTCTGACCTCTTAACCAGGAAGTTTGGATTTTTTTTTTTACTTCCCCACTTCATTCTATAATGCAACTTCCCTCCTTGTCTCAGGTACAGTAATAGTTCAATGTTCCTTTTACAAATTCACTTCATGTGACCTCCAAGTATTGTCAAAATAGGACTAACGCTTGAAATCCCTCCCCTATCAATCCAAACAAAGAGCATTCTACCATGTGAAAATTCTGGAAATCTCACCTGCTCACAGGTGTTCTGTAAGGCTAATCAAATAAATGATATACTTCCTCTATCCAATCCTACTGTTACCCTTCACTTCATTATCCTCACTCTATTATTTCCTCTATACTCACTTCATTACTTCCACAATTTCTTCCTCTTTTCAAACAGGGTGTAACAACCTCCCCCACTCCGCCCCCACAAGCTTAGCTGTGTATCATTCCTACTTTCCTAAATTAAGTGGGTATTGAGGAGAGCACATATTGTGGGTGGTGCATGAACAACGAATCTTGGAACACTGAAAAAGTAAAAAAAAAAAAAAAAAAAAAAGACTAAACGTCTTTGAAAAGGAAGATATAGGCCAAAAAAAATCATTGACCATAATCTTGTTTACACTTTTACTATCAAGCTTAATCTTTTGATTATTCAAAGTTAAACACCAGTTTTCATTTCAATCACCACCTAACAGTGTATGAGTGAAATATTTGCCTTAAGACTGTATTTCCTGCTTTCATTTTCTCAGAAGCAGAATGCCTATTATTTGGTTCATGTAATACTGGAACTTTAAAAATTATTAGAGGACAGTTAAAATCAATGCATAGGGCCTCAAGGCAACATGTGATTATCAGAAGAAAAAAATAACATCACTCTAATCATTCCAATCATTCCTTCTTACAAAAAACAGGATTTGGGGGTGCCTGGGCAGCTCAGTCGGTTAAGCATCTGACTCTTGGTTTCAGCTCAGGTCATAATCTCATGGTCATGAGATCAAGCCCCATGTAGGGCTCCAAGCTCAGCGCAACTCTACTTGAAGTTGTCTTTCCCTCTCCCTCTGTCCCTCATCCATCTCACGGGAGTACATGCGCGCTCTCTCTCAAGATAAATAAATCTTTAAAAAAATTTTAAAAACAAACAAACATGATTTGGTCTTTTCCATGATAGAGATGTCCTTATTCAGGTCCTTATTCTATTTATGTTCCATACATGTATCCATCGTATTTTTATTTTTTTTTTAAAGATTTTATTTATTTATTTGACAGAGAGAGATGACAAGCAGGCAGAGAGGCAGGCGGAGAGAGAAGGGGAAGCAGGCGCCCTGCTGAGCAGAGAGCCCCATGCGGGGCTCGATCCCAGAACCCTGAGATCATGACCTGAGCCGAAGGCAGAGGCTTTAACCCACTGAGCCACCAAGGTGCCCCTTCCATGGTATTTTTAGCATACAATCCTAAATTATGATGGATGGGGTGAGGGAGCTTGTTTCAAACCACACACAACCCTGAGATTCTCTGCACAAATACCAACTTTTAGAAAATTACTAACTTCAGGAGCCACAGTTACTAATTACAATGTGTTGAACCCTTCAGGTATGTTGAGGGGTATTGAGGTAGGGAATAAAGTTGTTATTACTCTTCTTAAACAGCAAATTAACTCTTTCTATGGCCCTCTGAAAGAAAAACTGGTACATAACAGGTACAAATTTTAAATCACATATTAAATCATATGACAAATACTTACATAACTAAATTTAATACCAGAAATTATAAAGCTGCTAGAAGAAAACAGGGAAAAGCTCCCTGACTTGAGTTTGACAACAATTTTTGGATTGTATGATACCGATAGTGCAAACAACAAAATCAAAAAGAAATAAGTAAGACTACGTTTAACTTTTTAAAATGCCTCTACAAAGCAAAAACAGCACAATGCAAAGGCAACCTATCAAATGGAAGAAAATATCTGCAAACCACGTATCTGGTAATATTCAAGGGGCTTATACAACTCAACAAAAAAAAGTTAAAAATGTGCAAATACCATAGATATTTTTCCAAAAAAAGATGTATAGATGACCAAGAGACACATGAAAAAAATGCTTAATGTCACTAATCATCAGGGAAATACAAACCAAAATCATAACGGTATCACCTCACATCTATCAGAATAACTACTACCAAAAAGATAAGAGACCACAAGTGTTGGCAAGGATGTGGAGAAAAAGAAACCTTCATGTGTAAGTGGTGGGAATGTAAACTGATGCAGCCACTGTGGAAAACAGGACAAAGATTCCTCAAAAAATTAAACACAGAATTATCATATGAAACAAAAATTCCACCTTTGGGTACTTATCCAAAGATAATGAAATCACTACTTCTAGGTATTTACCCAAAGTTAATGAAATTGCTATCTCAAAAAGATATCTGCACCCCATGTTCACTGTAGCTTTACTTACAATAGCCAACATATGGTAACAACCTAAGTGTTTACTGATGAATGAGCAAACTGTGGTGTATACATAAAGGAATATTATTCAGTCATACAAAAGGATACTTTTCTGTTGCAATAACATAGATGGAACTGGAGGGTCGTATGCTAAGTGAAATAAGCCAGAGAAAGACAGATACTGTATTTGCTCACATGTCGAGTCTAAAAATCCTGAATTCAAAAGAGCTGAGATCAAATGGTGGCTGCCAGGGCCTGGGGGAAATGGTGAGATTTTCAAAGGGTACACATTGTAGGTAGAAGGTAAGTTCTGACAATTTAATGTAACGTGCGGTGACTGTAATTAACATACTGCAATACATACTTGAAAGTTTAGAGAACAGATCTTAAACGTCACCATGACACACACAAAAATGATAATTGTGTGACGGGATGAAGGTATGGACTAACCTTATTGTGGCAGTCATTTTACAATGTATACGTGTATTAAACCCAACATGTTGTACACGTTATAGATGTTATCAATTAATAATATCTCCATAAAGCTTGGGGAAAAAGTCAATATATGCTGGGTACTTCATTAGATCCATTAAGTCTAAGAAAATTGACACTGGTGGCTTCCTTCAAGTGATATTGATAGTGACAATTGAATAAAAATGGAATATTGGCAATTCTGGAGACTGTGTTTGAGACTAGAGCTCTGTGTTCTAGAATACCTGAGGGGTCGGAAATGGCCAATCACTTCCTGCGTCAGGTGAAGCGTGAATGTAAGGCAGACCAGAGCTTAGGAGCTCAACAGGAAAATATCGAGATGTTTGCCATGACGGACTCTTGGGAGCCTTTGGAGGAAGTCAGATGAGGCAGACCATCCCGGACTACAACGCTCTTACCTATTAGACCAGGAAGAAGGATGGAACAGAACATAATAAGATCCCGCACTCAAGTGATATAAATAAAGCAAGGGAACGATGAATTCAGAAGAGGGATGGAGAGCCACAAAGAAGCAACCTCTGAACTGAACCTCCAGGGAAAATGGTTGATAAAAGACTAAAAGGAAAGAAGACTTTTAAAGCCAAGGAAACTGACAAGCAAAGGGACAGAGTAGCAAAAGAGAAGAGCATATTTTTACATACTTTAGTTTTACTACAAAAGCAATTATACAGACACAGTTTAAAAAAAAAAAAATGGTTCAAGAAGGGACAGAGTAAAGACTAAAAATCTCTCCCAAAGTCTGACTTCCATTCACTGATTCATTCAGAGATTTACTACAATCTCACACATCATGTAAGGCAGCAGGCTCTGGGCTCCCATGTCCACCTCCCAACCCCCAATTCTACTCTTCAGCTGCAACCTTTTTCGATAGGATATGGATCTATCCAGAAATGCATACAGATGTGCAACCATGTATTATGAATACAAAAAATCCCCAAATAATACCATAATACCACATAAATATTTGTGTATAGTTTGTGTGTATGTATAGTTTTAAATTTGCTTTTTTCTTCATAATCTATCTACATCTTTCTGTATCATCACACCCAAAACTCTGTCATCATATTTATCATCAAATAAAATGCCAGCATGCCCTATACCATAATTTACTTCGTTTCCTATTAATGGATATTAGACTGATGTCAGCGTTTTGATGCTTCACTGAGTATCTTGTGAATATTTTCTGGACGAGGTCACTCAGAAGTTGTAACCTCCATTTGACCCGGAAGCTGGACCCAGGTAATCAGAGGCTCCTGACTCCTCCCCTATCCATGGAATGCACACACTGCTTACCATTCCCATAGGGAAAGCTGTTCCAAGGACAGAACCCTGAGAGAGAGCTGGACTCAATATATGACCAAACCCAGTTAAGTCCTCTATATAAACGTGTAAGGTTCTGGCTACGACACACAGATCTGCTCCCCTGGAAGCCCTACAAGGCTGCCTTGTAAATAAGTTCCTTGCTCTTAAAGCTGCCACTTGCCAATCTGGAGCGGCCCATCTCTTTCTTCAGTTTCTCCTTCCCCTCTGTGTGGGTGGGCCGGTTTGCGAAGCAACCATAAAGTGACTGCATCCAAGAGCTGAATTCCTAGAGACAGAGCTGTTGGGTCTAAATGTGGGTTCATTTTTCACTTTGGTGCCTAGTGCGAAATTGCTCTCCAGAATCACTGCATTAATGTACACTCTCACTGGTAGCACACGGGACGCCCAAGTCTCCCAATCTTGCCCACGTTGACTTTTTAAAGATTTTGGTGGCATCTTTACATGCACTTCCTTAGGTTGTAAGTGATCCTGAGGATTTTTTAAATATGTTAACCATTTATTTTGTTCTCTACAAACTACCTGGCTCAAACTTTCCTCTTCTGAATTGTTTAGTCTTTTTTTAATTGATTTATTTTGTTTTTGTATTTTTACACTGAGGCAATTCTATCAATGCACTGAAGATGTTTCTCCCATTTGCTCTTATCTTTTAATGTTGGTTATGTTATTTTTCCAAGGAGAAATTTTTGTTTAATCAAATTTATATCAACCATTGTCCTTTTCGACTTTTAGGTCTTGTGCCTTGTTTAGAAAGGCCTTCCCCACTTTCAAATCCTTTCCTCGATGCAGCCATGCTTTCTTCTGGTACTTTTATGGTTTCTTGTTAATTCAGCTTTTTTCTGTATCTATATGGGATTTACTTGGTGTAAGGACTGAGATAGCAGTCCAGTTTATTTCTTTTCTAAATGATTAATCAGCAGATTCAAGACCATTTACTGGCCTTAACAATCTACATTATCCCCCAAGGATTTAAGTGAGGCACGTTTAAGGAATGCCAAGTCATTTGACGTCCTAGAAGTAAAGTTGCAAGAAATTAAGGCAGGGCAGAGCACTGAATGGTGGGAAGCACAAAGAACGAATGAAGATTAAACTAGAAAAAACTGATGGCCAGGTGGAACTATCCTGTAAGGCATTATTGCAGGTGATTCTACACTTGGCCAGAACTCTTGGGTCCCCTATTTCTGTTGAGTACTCCAGGCAGTTCTTGGGCACACGAAAGTTTCAGAATCCTAACTTTAGAACAGTGATTCTTAACCTTGGATTCACATTAAAACAGCCCAGGAAATAGTAAAACAAACAAACAAACAAACAAACAAACAAACAAAAAACCCCAATGACCAAGTCATACCTCAGTCCAATTAAATCAAAATGTGGACCTTGGTTGGGGCAAGATCATTTTTAAAGCTTTCCAGGTGATTCTGATGTGCATTCAAGTTTGAAAAACACTGCTTTAGATTCCGCTAAAGCAAGTGAATTTTACAGATTAAGTTGTTCTCTAACCGTACTAAGTATCAAAATCCCCTGGGGAGCTTTTAAAAAAGATATATACTGATGCCAGGTCAGACAAATAGAGTTTCTGATTTAATTGGTCTGGAACCTGGTATTTTTTTAAGCTTTGCAAGTGATTTGAATGTGCAGTCAGACTTCAGAATTCATAGAACTATAATTCTCAACTGTAGAGGGTATCAGAATCACCTTGAGAATCAGACCACAGATCACTGGGCACCACCCCCAGAGTCACTTAATTAGTAAGTACGGGTTGGCTCCTTAGACTCAGTATTTAAAACTAGTTTCTGGAGCTGTGGATCTGGGATCACACTTGGGTACCACTACACTCGTGTATATCAGTACAAACGATGAAAGTTGCTTTAAAGATGTAATTACATTTATGTATTAAAAAAGAAAACTTCAAAAAAAAAAAAAAAAAGAAAAGAAAACTTCGGGGCGCCTGGGTGGCTCAGTCGTTAAGCGTCTGCCTTCGGCTCAGGTCATGATCCCAGGGTCCTGGGATCGAGCCCCACATCGGGCTCCCTGCTCGGCAGGAAGCCTGCTTCTCCCGCTACCATTCCCTCTGCTTGTGTTCCCTCTCTCGCTGTGTTTCTCTCTGTCAAATAAATAAAATCTTTAAAAAAAAAAATTTCAACAAAGAGAAATGTGATCGAGGTAGACATAGGCAGTGAGAGTAGGTCGAAAGAGGGAACCCAGTCCTCACACCGCTGCAGATGCCCTCAACCAGGGGCTGGGACCAGGGCAAAGTACCAGAGGTCAAACAAATTGCAGAGGGAAACGGAGACTTAGCAGGGAGGGTGGAATGGAAGATGCTGGGTGGCCAGGTACAACGACATTGCTAAAAGTGAGAATGAACAGAACTGGTGATAATCAACTGGCTTACTGAGTAACAGTGGGAGCTGACATGCTGCTGGGACACGTTCAGATGGAGAAAGCTCCAGCAGACAGAAACATGCATCTGTGTTCAGACGAAACGTCCAGGCCCAGGATAGAACCGGAGGAAAAATCAGCACACGTGTGAAGCAGCAGGTCTTGGGAAAAGAGTGCTTGTCACAGGTAAAAGAGTGACAAAGGATATATAACACAAGGGGATTCCAATAGTTTAAACGGATGAGGGCACAAAAAGGAGCCAATGGGAAGGATGGGAATACTGAAGAAAGAATTAGAGGAAGTAACGGAAGGGAAATCATCAAGAGGTAGGAAATGATTCCTGATATTAAATCCCCTGAGGCACTCAGTCTGAATAATACTATTTTACAAAGAACTCACTGATCTGGCCACAGATCAGGAGAGGGTGGTTTTAGCGGAGCAGGACAAGAGCAGTGTCACGCCTCGCACTCTCAGTACGTCATCAAGGAACGTTGGCCAACGCTGGACCTGAACGAGTTTCCCAAGGGAACTGGAGTAGGACTTGCTGGCTCGGCTTCACGGAGACATAAAATAAACATAATAACAACATCCGCGCTCGGTTATTAATTTAATCAACTTATAATTTTAGAAGAAATTTTAAATGTTATAATAGCTCATAATTTCCCAGAATGATTTAAAAACCTCCTATTAAAAATGTGCTTTCAGGTGGAAGATGAATGAGATAATGCCTAAGAGAGGGGTAAGCGTTTGCATTTTATGCTATGAAGCTACAGAAGGACAAAACCCTTTCCTCTGGTATAGGCCAGAGGATTCACAATTTCTCAATCTTAGCACAGGCCCATTTTTCCTTAGGATATTTCCAATTAACATCTTAACTAGAAAATGAAGGAGTTCTGCTAAATAGTTCTGTAATGTTTTCCAACAGCAATTAACTCAGACCTCCCCTCCCCCAAAACCCATTTTTATTTAACAACACATGTCATGAAAAAGCAGTCCTATCTTCACGCAGATTTAGGCTGCTCTGCGGCAGACGCATGCGTCTCTAGGTGAAGTTAGGTACAATGCAGAAGCATATGCCCATCACCACGGAGGGGCTGAGTAAGGATAAACCAGACTGAGGGGATAACTTTAGTACTGCTCCCAATATTGGAAAATGCTAAACATAAAACTGTTTAACTGCTTCAAACTCAAGGCAGATGGTGAGGGTGGAAGCAATATGCACATGGGATTTTGCTGGTGAAATGCTGAAAACCCATAGTAGGGGAACTGCTCAGTTTCAAAATAACTTTTAAAAACCTGACTCTGAAGGTAACACGTGTTCATGATGGAGGATTTTGAAAACTATAAAAATGAAATTGGTAATCCTATTAACGTAGTGTGGTATTTTCTTTAGCCTGTTTTTTGATAGTGTGTGCACATACATACATATTTTTATTTTATTTTCTTAAGTCATCTCTACGCCCCATGTGGGGTTTGAACTCACAACCCTGAAATCAAGGCACACGCTCTACCAACTGAGCCAGCCACGCGCCCCACAAATGTACTTTTAAATAGGATCACAGGGATGCCTCGGTGGCTCAGCGGGTTAAGCCACTGCCTTCGGCTCGGGTTGTGATCCTGGGGTCCTGGGATAGAGCCCCGCATTGGGCTCCCCACTCAGTGGAGAGTCTGCTTCTCCCTCCGATCTCTCCCCTCTCATGCGTGCGCTCTCTCTTATAAATAAAATCTTTTAAAAAAATAGGATCACAAACCATATTCAGTTTTTGTATCCTGTTCCTTATAATTAGGTTGTAATCACAATTTTCCTATGCCATTACATTTTTTTCACTGTGATGATTTTTTTTAATGGCTACACATTGTATGTTACACAGATGGACTACAATTTAAGCATCACTCCTCTTACTATACAATATTTAGGTTGTTGCTCATTTTTGTGCTATTATAAATAATGCAATTAATATCCTTAAATATGAATTTCTGAGTACTTTTCTAACTCCTTAAATTATATTTCATGAAGTGCAAATAATAGCTTAGGTGATGGAAACTATTTTTAGTGTTCTTGACAAAATACCACTCTGCTTTCTAAAAAGATTATAAATTTACATTAATGCACTGAGCATTACTACCTCACTATACCATCGCCAGAAATGATTATTACCGTGCATGCTTTTTAATATTTGCAAATCAGGTGAAACTGGTATTTCATTATTTTGATTTGCATTTTTTAAAAAAGATTATTTATTTATTTGACAGAGAGGAGAGAGGTCACAAGTAGGCAGAGAGGCAGGCAGAGAGGGAGGGGGAAGCAGGCTCTCCACTGAGCAGAGAGCCTGATGTGGGGCTCGATCTCAGGACCCTGAGATCATGACCTGAGCTGAAGGCAGAGGCTTTAACCCACTTAGCCACCCAGGAGCCCCTGATTTGCATTTTTTTGATTAGTGTGAGGCTGAACTTTTCTTTTCTTTTTTTTAAAGATTTTATTTATTTATTTGAGAGAGAAGAGTGAGTAAGAGAGAGCATGAGAGGAGAGAAGGTCAGAGGGAGAAGCAGACTCCCTGTGGAGCTGGGAGCCCGATGTGGGACTTGACCCGGGACTCCAGGATCATGACCTGAGCTGAAGGCATTCACTCAACCAACTGAGCCACTCAGGCGTCCCGAGGTTGAACTTTTCATTTGTCATTTCTACTTCTTTTGTGAGCAGTCTGTTCATGTCCTTTGCCTATTTAGTGGGACATTAGAATTTTTTCTTCCGTTCAAGAGAGTTTTTTATAACTTAATAATATTAAACTTCTGCCCATTATGTTTGTTGGAGATATATTCTTAGTTACTAGCTTTTTAATTTTTTTGTGGTGGTTTTAACTTACAGAATTATAAGTTTTTAATATACTCATATTACCCATCTTTTCCTTAGCTATTTCTTCTATTTTTTTTTTAGATTTTTTTATTTATTTGACAGAGAGAAACACAGCAAGAGAAGGAACACAAGCAGAAGGAACGGTAGCGGGAGAAGCAGGCTTCCTGCTGGGCAAGGAGCCCAATGCGGGGCTCGATCCCAGGACCCTGGAATCATGACCTGAGCTGAAGGCAGACGCTTAACGACTGAGCCACCCAGGCGCCCCTATTTCTTTTATTTTTTTATGATAAGAAATTATTTCCTCATCCTAAATAACTACATATTCATTTTACCTTTTATGGTTTAATTTTTACTTATTTAATAACTGTATGAAAATTCTTTTCGCACATAGCATGAAGGAAGTCCACCTCTCATATTTTCATATAGATAGCCAATCTTCCCACTACTATTCGCTGATTAAACTCTCTCTTTCTCAGGGCTGTGTGATGTTTCCCTCACCGTATCATTATCAATCCCCGGCAATTTTTATTTCACGTGTAATCGACTACTTGCACTGTCCTCTCCCTAGATGCTGTAGTGAGGTCCAACTCCTTGACTTTATGGGGCCAACAGTATCTACAGTCTTCCAGATGTACTTTACAATCATTATGTCCAGTTACCAGAGTGAGCATTTGCATCTTTCTGCTCACCCAACATATCTTCTGAGTGGTCTTCCTAGAGAAGAGAAGTTTCCCACAACAAGAGCGCTGCCTCCCCAAGATGGTTGGCACCACCCATGTTCCCAGCTTTCTTTGTAATGAGAGCACAGCTGAGGCTTTGCCAATTAAGTCTGAAGTCAACATTGGCTTGAAAGAAGGCACTATAAGGAAGCAGATGACTAATTAATTTTCATGGCCAAAGTGGTGGCAGGGGCACACCTCTTAGGGGTGAGGGCAGCAGTGTCTGAGTTTCTGGAATTCAGGGATCAGGGCCAGTAGCCAGAAATTGCTGTGCACGGTACCATGTGGTCTATGCATTGTTCCAGGCTATGTGGACTTCAATGCTCACTCTCTGGCCCTCCTGAAAATTCTCTGAGCTACCTAATACACCTTAATAAGTTCCTCCTCTGCTTCAGCTACAGAGTGAACCTGTTGCTTGCAATGAGACAGTTACACACACAATCACACTATCAGGAGGATCTGGATTAGAGTTGCTTCAGAACTATGATTTAATACGGGAAATCATTAATTTTTAGCTTTTTCTCCAATGAACAGGACATTTCTTTCCATTATTCAAAGATAGTTTTTGCTTTCAAATCAAGTTTGGTGGCTTTTACACAGCCATCTTTTTCAAGTCTCTCTTGGTTACTTCAAAGGCATGGTATTTATGCCCCATTTCTTTGGTGGAAAGGGGGTATGGGAAGAGTGGAATGCTATCGTGAATTGGTCCCTTTCTTTATCATTTCTAACTGGTTATAGCTGATAATATTTGACATTAATTTCTTGATATTCATCTTGTGTACAACATATTTAATCATAACTTTTATTAATTTTAGTACTTACACACTTAATTCTCTTGCATATTCTAGATTATTTATGTCATCCAAATATAACAAACTTTACCAGCTCTTAGTTATAGATTTTGTTTCAGTATTATGTGGGGAGATATTTTAATAAAATGCTGCTAGTATTTCGCTAAATTAAGACACTGGCTGTTTGAATTAGATGTGTCTTACTACATTACACAACTCTCTGTGTGTTATCATTTTCTAAAACATTTTCAGCAAAAATGGCTGTTTAATGTTATGAAGCGCTCCTTCAACATCTATTCAGATGAACATCAGACCCGCTGCTTTGATATATCAGTACCATTCACAACATTAAATCAATCAGCATTCTTGGGATAAACCTCAGTAGTTTATGGTAAATAAGTCTCACAGTATTACAACTCTCACAGTTATATTTCAAAGTGAGGTGTGCTGGTAGTTTTCTTACTCTCTGCTAAGAGTATTTTCTTCTTTCCTTCTGTAACATACAAGGAAATGACTGCTTTTCATGCTAGTACATTTACTGTAATTGTTTAAAAAATATATACCTGAATGCCTATCTTGCTAATGAAGAGATTCAAAAGGAGTAAGTACAACACTTGTTCCCTGCCTCACTCCGCCAAGTTAGCCAAGAAACTGGGCGTATGTGTGATTCTGCCGAATGTCCAGCTTTCATTTTGGCTGATGGGAGTTCTAGATCTATCCTGTTGTTAGTGAATCATTATTTACACTGTTATATTTCTAAACTATCTTTTCAAACTTTTAGTAGGCTCAACATACTACTTTTATACCCATCTTTCCACTTCTTTAGTTCTTTAACTCTTAGCTATCTATCTTTGAGTGACTTCTGCAGGAAAGACTTATAAAAAGTGCATTTTATGTGACCTCAAATGAATGATAATGCATTATACACACATACATATGACAGCTTATCAAATAGAGTTCTGTGGCCACAACACATCATTATCTGGCAATTTGTGGAAGGAAGTCTCAGGCCAGAATAAATTTTATTCCTTTGTAAGCAACAGATTTATTCTTTTCTGCTCAGGAGTATACTGGTATTTTTCCTTCGCTGTTTAAAAATCAAAATGTCACAGGACTATATTTAGGGCAGAGATGAATTTTTGTTTCTTTCTTTTCTTACTTGATCTCTCTTCCAACATGACAAGTCTTCATTAACAGTATCTTTGATTACTGCTTTTGTTTCATTTTTCTGGTTCCCCACCAGAAAAATATATTGTTACAAATTAATTAACAAACCTTTAGTTTATCTGAGGTAGATGTTTAAAACTATTAAATGTAGTTTCTCAAATATAATAGAGAAAGATAAGGCTGTTTTACAATGGATGTAGAACAGCTTTTTTGTGGTAGGAGGAGACTGCTAAATATTTTGCTTGTTGGCTGAGGTACAATGGGTCTGACGTCAGGATATGCAGCACAGGAAAGCAAAATCCACCGTCTTGTGGAAATGTTCTGTCTCTGCCCATCAGGCTCATAGACCATTTCTGAGGTCCAGCCAAGTGCTGAGTGTATTTGAATCAAGAGATTCTATGTTATACGTAAGGTTAATTCTTCCTAAGAATGTGACCGGTCTCTGGCATACACCTACTCCTGGGTTACTGCAGTTTTACAAACTGGGAATGGTGGGATGTTACAGGCATTTCAGTGAAAAGCATGATTAGCTAAAAACAGAACTTTTAGGCCAATCACGCACCGTGAGGTATGTTCATGTCAGAGACTCAAATTTGGGTCTTGTAACTTCTACCTTGCTGTAAAGACAATTTCCAGAAATGAAATGTTAAGCAGGAGTCAGGTAAGACAGGCACATAATCATGACAGAAATAGTTAAGGCCTCACATCACCGCAAGAAATGAACATTCATCATTTATGTCAACAATAAGTACAGGAGAAGTGAAATACGACAGCTTCACAGAGCTCCTGAGAAAGCAGACTGCGACTGCTTATGGGAAATTTGTTGCTGGGGAAGTATGTACATCTCCTGATGTTAAAAGTCTGCCTGGGTCTCCAGAGAAGGGAGAAGAATTTACATTTGGCCTTTCTCTTTTGAAAATCAAAACTGTCAAATGAAATGACTTGTGATAAGCTTCAAACCCATATTTCCTACTGAAATAAGGACACAAAAGCACCAAATGTGAACCCACGAACAAACTGGTTTTTTCTTTCAATTTCAAGAATGCTAGAATATGTCCATTCCCACGCCAAATTACTGATCCTACAAGGAAGAGGGCTTTTACCAATCAAGGAGCTTGCTTCATTTCCTACATTTGGCCAATTTAAAATATTTTACATATTGCAGCACTGAAGTGGGCTTGTTCTTTGCCTGAGATCTCTCTCTGTCTGTCTCTGTCTCTCTCTCTCTCTCACACACACACACATACACAAACACACACACACACGCATGTGTGCGCATGCACACGAGCTTGGTCCCTCACTCTCAAACCTTCAAAACTAAATTCATTCCCTTAATGATCAGGGGGTCACTCTGGCAACTACCATAAGGTTCCGGAACATGTCCCCATGGGCAAAATAAGGCCTTCACGCCTGACTGCTTCTGTTTATAGACAAAACATAAGCTGAGATGTACTGCCACTCCAGCAAACACAGGGATGGCTTCCAAAGTGTGCCTGGGAGGCCCCGGCCACAGGACAACCAGTTTTCCCATCCCAAGTCCTTCCAGATGTAACATCTATCCTCAGATGATATGCGTGACCATGTCTGGGACACGCCTGCGGGTCACTCAGGCATGCTGCCCTCCATCTCAGGTCTGTAGGGTCCAATCTACTCTTTTATCCTAAATCCTTTCCTTATTATTTTAGATGTCAAGAAACCATTTTTCATCAGCCCCTAGAATACTAGAAGCATGCGCCCAGTGAAAAACATAAGGCCAGTATGAATTAATCTTGATAACAGGGTGTAGGGGAAAAAACTCCTTTAAAACGGAAGAACAGGAAATACAGAGTTAGAGCCTCGGAATAAATAATAAAAAAGAAAACTAGAATAAATACATATAATCCAATCTCCATTTTTAACAGAAAAAGAAATTAAAGGCAAGTGAAGATAAGTGAATTGTTCAAAGCCATCCATGACCACAGAACTAAAAGAAAATTAATCTGAAATATAACGTCTTTATATCTACTGAAAAAGGGTACATGTAATTAAATGCTGCTTTTTCATTCACTGACAACTGAGACCATAATAGATGGACCAGTCTGGAACGTTAATGCTTTGGGGAAAAATTCTCGGGTGTATCTGTATTAGAGATTCTGCACCAAAAAGGGGGGATGTTGACGGGACAGTCAGCAGCAGCCTATAATTAAGGGATGCACAGTTTTTATAAAAAGGAACCCTGCCCTCTCTCAGTCTACTTGTTGACTAGATAGGTGTGATTTCCTGGTGATCCTCCTTCACTGGGTTTAGTCATGTGGGGTCTTGTTAGTATATAGCTGACATGCTTGTCTCGTGGCCAACACTTACTCTTTTCACGTATTAAAGCAACATAATCTGAAATTGTTCTCTATCCTCAAAACACACCATACATGGTAACTGTAATAACAAGATGCCTATAAATCTACGTGATTACTTATGAAAAGTGAGCTTCCTCCCCCACCCCCACTTCAGGTGGGAGACCCAAGCTCTTTCACAGAGTAGTACAGAAGAAACATACTCCAGAAAACCGCTGATCTAGAACCTGCATCAGGCCCAGGAGAGAAAAATGAATCAAAGCTAACTCTGGGGATGTTCCTCTTCTTCCCTGATCCCTCCCAGTTACAAAGCAGTAACTGGGAAACCGGGCATCAGATCTAGCTCTGCTACCGACAAGCCACGTGACCTGGAACACTTGGCTACACTGGGTCTCAGTTTCCTAGAATCGTTCTGAAACATGCATGTGGGCATGCGCACACGTATTCACAATAAATCTTCTGCTCAGGCAAAAGATGACTCTCCAGCCCAGAATGTGACATAGGGTAACCTTCTCTGCTTGAAGCAAAGGTGAAGTAGGGGGCTGTGAACCCCACTCCTAAATAACTAAATAACCCTTCCTACTCCCAATCCCTGAGGCAGGCCCTCTGGAACTGCTGTGGTTCTTGTTCACTGGAATTGACTTTTTATTTTTATTTTTTTAAAGACTGATTGATTGATTGATTGGAGAGAGAAAGTAGTGTGTGAGCGTGGCGAGGGGAGAGAGAGGGAGAGAGCATCCCAAGCAGACTCCACACTGAGCTGACCTGGAGCTTGATCTCATGACCCAGAGACCATGACCAGAGTTGAAACCTAGACTCAGACACCTAATGGACTGCACCACCCAGGTGCCCCTGGAATGGACTCTTAAAACAAATGCCATCTGTTTGCCAGATCAGCTCTAAACCAGACTAAGTAAACAGCTGAGGGACCTCCAAAGGCTGGAATGCAGAAAGGGAAACATCACAGACTATCACACCTGTATTGCAATGGGGCCCGTGACAAGGACACCACATTCCACTGTCAGCAGCCCACCTGAAGACTACAACAAGCTTGTGTTCTAACTTGCTTTGTATTTTCACAGCATGGTATCCCATCATTTTAACAATATTATAGATTCAGATTGGTCATAAAAAATACCTGAAGAGTTTCTGAAAACTTCGCACTGCTGTGGCACTTTATAATACTACAAACAAAGTCACATTTAAGCGATCGTATGAGGTAACAAGGACAAGTTCTATTATTTACAGTTTTATATATAAGGAAGCTGAGATATAGAGAGTGATTTGCCCAAGGGAGCAATGCTGATACATGGTAGAGAGGAGCTAAAATCCTGATCTCAATCCCGAGGTCCAGCGTTTATCACATACACCACTTAGTCCTTCACCGGTTGTTAAAGATCTCAAAATTAAAAGGGTTCGGTGGCAGGATCAGGGTGACATAGCAGCTGGAGGTTTCTACACTGGAGTCTAATAAGTCCTTGGTGTCTGGGAAAGCGGGGACTCAGTGGGAAGCGTGAACAGCTCGGCAGCTTTGTGCTGTGGTTCCCCCTTCACTGACTTCCCTCATTTCACCAGGTCACCGTGATGTCACTGGGGACAGAGTTCCTGGAAGTTCAGCAGAACTAGCTATTGTTTCACCCAGAGAGAACACACATGAGATGTACTTAGATACGTGTAAAGTTATTTCGGGGCCTACACAACACATTCCTGATGCTTATTAAATGTTGTTTGCAGCAAGCATTAAAGAGCATTTCCTGTTGGGGTGCCTGGGTGGCTCAGTGGGTTAAAGCCTCTGCCTTCAGCTCGGGTCATGATCCCAGGGTCTTGGGATGAGCCCCGCATCTGGGCTCTCTGCTCAGCGGAGAGCCTGCTTCCCTGCCCCCCTCTCTCTGCCTGCCTCTCTGCCTACTTGTGATCTCTGTCAATAAATAAAATCTTCAAAAAAAAAAAGAGCATTTCCTGTGGACACAGTCTCTGACTCTAGGGCCTCAAAAAACTACAGCAGACAACAATGAATGGCCAGACAACCCAAATACAAGACAATAGGAGGCCAGCACTTTAAAAAGGACCCTCCCAGATTAGGCTGAGAAACTAATCAGAGTTGATCACAAAGATTGATGTGTAATGTTATTCATCACGACATTACTTATAAGAACAAAAAACAGGAAACCAGCCAAAATATTCATTAGGGGAAGGCAACTAAGGCATATTCACATATTCACGAAATGGAGTATTCCGGACTTTTTGAAACCAACTATTTGAAAAAAAAAACAAAAAGGACATTTAATGATACATAAACACCTCAAAGAAAATGATCTAGATACAAAACTCTATCTATGATCCCATGGGTCATACACAGGTATAGACAATTACGTGTATATATAAAAATTTATATTTTATGCATGAATTTATGTATACACAGGTGTCATAAATATTATAAAAGATATACATATATAAACTAAACATATTTAGACAAATACCCAAATGTTAATTCTGGAGTAGTTAATTCTGAGTGGTGGTTAAGAACACAGATCATTTTCATATTCTTCTTTATACTTTCCAAATTTTCCACAATAAACATGCACAGGTTTTGCAAACAGGAAGAAAAAGGGTTTTAAAGACATTGTTAAAAAACAAAATATTTCTTTTTTTAAAAGCAAAGATCATCTCTCTTCCCTAAAACTGTATGACTTTGCTTTTATGTATGCTCTTCTAAATTTTTTCCACTTTTCTCTTCCTGGGAGTAAGGATGCCAAATCTGCTATCAACGCCAATGCAAGAGTGTTGATGGGCTCTCCTTCCCCACAGCTGAACCCTCTAAACTTGTGATGGTTGCCAGAGTATACATATACCTTAACATTTCATGACAAGCTCTATAATTACCCACTATTACCCCTACCATAAAAGCTTAGAACTCGAAAAGCCTGCAATTTGCCCTACTTCTGGAGAAGTACTCACACACTGTTGTAACAAATACAAAAATGTGCATTAAAGTATCCTTAAAGCTGAAATTATAATTATGCCAGAATCAGTTAGTTCAAAGACAAAGAAGGCATTACTGTGCATGTTTAAGCAAATGCTCTTTAGCATAGGTATTCGAATTTAAAATACAGACTTATAAACCTTCCTTACTTAAGACTTCCTGATAGGTTCAGGCCATTTAGGTTGCGTTGAGCATCTCGACTTCCACCAAGGGCGCTCCCACTGAAAGCGGACAGCTGGCTCGACCCATACTAATGGGACCCCGGTCTCAAGTTCTTTCGTCTCTATGAAACCGGGCTATTTTTCTGTGATACAAATCCAGACCCTCTCACCAGCTAATGGGCTGAAGAAGACCATCTGTCCATACACATAACGAGGGATTTCTAACTGAAGCTAAGAGATCATGTGGGGGTACACTTGTCTAGAGTATGCCAGGAACACCACAGTACAAGAAAAACCCAGGTCACCGTGACAGTCACCAAAGCTGTCCAGTCTAAGAGCATCAAATTCTGAAAACCTTGAGGATGCGGAGAGCAGGGACTCAAGTGAGGATTTTAAATGCACCTTTTTACCTTTTTACGTTCTAGGTGATCATTTATTTACTGTCTGTATGAACATAAAAGCAGCCCTAAACATAAGGCAATCTCTTCTTTTTCAACTGATAGATAAAGAAGAATCTTTTTAGCCAATGTGAATATATAAACTCCCAGACATTTAGAAGACTGAAGAATACATGTCACTTATCTGCTTTCAAATAGTGAAATATGTAATTACTGGTGTGAGATTTAAATCTAAAAACATCTAATCCAAAGGTAAACACTGTTGATAACCCAATTATTTTAATTTCTAGTTGTAATATTTATAAAATATGAAATTAAAAAGATTTTTCTGCCTCACCAACTTTCAAGAAAATAGGTGATTTTGAGACCTTTGTTTCTCAAGAATCCTCTCAATTCCAAAATTTGCAAAAAATCTCTTTTCTCATAGCAAAAATAACTTCATGAAATTCCAATGTCTATTTTCTACAGCTCAGATTTCCTTCATCTCAGTGGAACACTGCCTTGTTTGACTGCTTTGTGGATTTGGAAGGTGGTAGAGCCCCTTCGCATCCAAACTATCCAACAGTTATGAAAGGCAGGAGCTCCCTCTCAGCTTTTAGCAATGGTTGAAACAGATTATATCATGGACAAGGTAAATGAAAGATTCACTAAAACTACTTGCAAAATAAAGTTACTAAGATAATGCACTAAAATTTGTGGGGATTTCTACATAATTAGATCAGAGGACTTTCTCTTGGTAGGAGAAACAAATCTTCCATCTGGAGACTATGCTGCATTTTTGGTCACCAGAGTAAAATGAAACTCTGTCCATTTCTTTATGAACAGTTATATATTCTCTGAACAAATATTTGTTAAGTGCCTGGTAAAGACTGAGGACTGGCTATGAAAACTTGCCACTCCCTCTTTCTGGGTGCTCTGTCTTTTCTTAAATTCTGAGATACTACATTCTTCTCTTTCCCTTCTGCCTCTCCAGTTGCTGCCTCTCAGTTTCCAGCTGGCGACTTGTCCTCTCAGAACCTCTAAATGTTGGCATCGTAGACTCCGCACCCGTCCCTCGCATGGTTCGGTCTTCTTTTCACTCCCAAACTCTCACCCTCACTGATTTCATTCCCTCCCAAGGTTTTACATACCACTAATGAATGAATGGCTTCCAAACTGGTATCACCAGAACAGACTCAACCTCTGAGTTTCAGACCCATAAAACAACTACTTCTTTACATCATTTAAATGTATCATGGGCATCTTTAACCCAGTATGCAACAAAGTGAACTCTTTGGCATTAGATCAGGTCTGTTCTTTCTGCCCCCTTCATCTTGGGAAATGACCCTTCCATTCATCCGTATCCTCAGCAAGAAACCTGCATGCCATCTTCGATCGATTCTCTCTCGCCCCACAGCTAACATACCACTATATACTGTCAATTCTAACTTGAAAAGTAGGTAATTGAGATCCAACTTGGCAACTAAACCAAGCCAAAGAAAATCCAGTTAATGCATAAACACGAAGAGTTATAACATTGTGATTAAAAAAATGAAGAGCCGTTCCCAATGGATGAGGGTGTCAAACCTTCCTCGGTGGCTGCCATGTTCTATTTAAAAAATCTACTATCACTTTGGTTGACACAGGGGAGGTTTAAAATAAATTTAAAAGGCAAGTTCCCCAAAGCTTCGATTTATAATTGAAGGAGAAAATAAAAAGCTAAATCAAAGGCCATTCGGATTAAATTCTACATTTAGAGTTTAGGGATACAAGAAAGATGTCAATTGTTAAATTAAGACTCGGAAAAGAGTACATATACACATTACAGTCTTCTCAATGGACCAAAATGACAAATGACCAAAATGACCAAAATGACCAAATGACCAAATGACAAACTCAGGTCACAGGGCAGATGGTCTGCATGAAGGAATTAAGAATTACTAATGGTGCTGATATACACCCCCGATTAGTGATTCAACACAAAGCAATACTCAAAACTAGGAAAATATACTGACTGACGTCAGTCCACCTGATTTTATCATACTTTTCCTTAAGCAGGAAGGGCAGTATGTGTCATTACTCAAGCCAACAATTGACAATTACACAAAGGCTAAGAATTATAAAACTCCGAATGCAGCATGGAATAAGAAAGGTAGTATTCTCTATAATTCAGAGAAACTGATTTATGAAATACTTGAAGTCACAGAATAGATGCATTGTGAAATTATATAGCTTGGACAAACACACTCAATTGGGAAATCTGGTCTTGGGCCCTCTGAAGATTTTAATCAAACCAGATGACTACAAGATGATGATGTCTCACTTGACTAAGTTTTATCCATATGATTTTCTGATTTTAAGCTCCACAAAATGAAATTCTGAAGACATCAGATGCTCCGGACTGAACACAAGGTTTTACAAGTTTAAGTTGGTTTAGTACATGATTTAGCAATTCCACTTTTGGGTGTCTAGCCACAGGAAACAAAGTCACTAAGAAGATACGTGCAGCCCATGTTCACTGCAGCATTATTTATAATTGCTAAAACATACAAACAATCTAGTGTCCACCAAGATACAAATATATAAAGAAAATGTGGTGTATATATAAGTACAGGACTACTAATCAGCCATAAAAAAAAAAAAAAGGAAATTCTGCACGTGGGACATGAATGGATCATGAGGAGATTACGCTAAGTGAAATAAGTCAGAGAAATACAAAACGTCCATCTTCCAACTATAAGATAGGTTCCGGGATGTAATGTTAACTAAACTCACCTTGCTGTATGATACTGTATTGTATATTTTATGTTGCTAAAAGAGTAAATACTACAAGTTCTCATCGTAAGAAAAAAATGTATCCCCTTGAGGCACCTGGGTGGTTCAGTCAGTTAGGTGTATCCCTTCAGCTCAGGTCATGATCCCGGGGTCCTGGGATTGAACCCCACATCAAACTCCCTGCTCAGTGGGGAGCCTGCTTCTCCCTCCGTCCCTCACCCCGCTTGTGCTCTCTTTCTCTCTCTCTAATGAGTAAAATCTTTAAAAAAGAAAAAAAAAAGTAAAACCTACATGAAGTGATGGATGTTCACTAAACTTATTTCCCAATATATACAAACACCAAATCATTATACTGTGCGTCTGAAACGAATACAATGTTCTATGTCAATTATATCTCAATTAAATTGGAAAAAATACTATGATATTCTGTTTGGCTTATATTGATGGACCCTAAAACTCGACACCATGAGCGTTGGCAAGGGTGCACTAAAACAAACTTCAACAGCCACACGCACACATACACACATGCACACACCTCCAGGAAAAAGGACAAGAAATACAATAAAACGGTAGGAAGCAGCTGTGTAATTTGACAGGAGATTCCTATTTTCCATGTCATTTCTCCTCTTTCCTACCAATTATCAGTTTTCACTGTTATAATCAGAATATCCCATCTTATTTTTTTAGCTACACCAGCCTAGAAGATCAGGGTCATGGACACATGGCCTGTCAAATTTCTTAGGAGATTTTACCACTTCTTCTTTAAAATGGCACAAAGTCATGTGGATGTTGGTAAGCTGATTAAGGACTTGGTTGGCACCCAGCGCCCACATTTCAGGTTTTATTAAATCCCTTATTGCCCAGCTACACACCTTCCAAGCTTAGGGTTCCCATTCTTGGCACAGTGTGTAGAGACGAGGCTCCCCACCAACATCAGGGATGCTCTCAGGGACACCTCTGGAACCTTTGCTCCTCCTGGTCTACCCCAGAGTATCTTCTCTGAACTGAACTCCACAGTTTTTATTTTTTCCCTGTCTCTATCTCATTGCCAGACTATTCACTTCCAATTCTTTGCATCAGCAATGCCTATCTGCAAAAGCCACTGCATGTACCCCCATCCGATTCAGAGTCTCGTCCGATGACTGAGAACACTGATACAGCACAAATGCACGTTGTAAAGCGGTGACACCACTTCTCCCGTGGGGCTCAAGAAGAAACTCCAAAGCAAGTCCCAAAGAGGAAGGTCTTCGCCATTTTCTGATCTAAGAAAAACCCTATTGAAAAAATACCCACGGCATCTCATAGTTTCTCCCTTAATCCGTGCACTGGGTCATTAAGCCCACACTTCCTGGCCCCCAGGAGGCGGGGAGGAAGGAAGATGATGAAACGTGCACCACAAGGTCCACAGGGACCAGTCACACGAGTGGGACATGCGATGGTCTGCTGTGCTGCCCAGCCCCCAGGCGCCCATCCGAGTGCTGTTCCTCGTGTTCTAAGTTTCTCCGTGGAATAGACACTCTGCAGTTCTCTGATTATTTCTGCCTCTACAGGCCCCCTTTAGTTCATTACAACTTTGAAGAAGGGCTTCGTGAATAGTGCAGCAGCAAATAAGCCTGTGACTCATCCTTCAGATATGAGGTACTTTATTATTATAAAATAATTTATGAAACTCTTTCCAACAACATCCTAACCTAACCTTAGGGATATTTCCTGTCTGTAATAATTCCTAGCGTTGTCCAATGGGAACATGAGACTCCTTTCCATCTTCCCTTCCAGAAACATTCTTATAAATGAATCTCAGCAGTCACCTGCAAATTCCCGGTAAGAACAACTTCTGAAGACGGTAGTTTGGAAGGGGGCAACCTGCGCTCTTAGGACTTAAAAGGCCTGGAGTCACTACCCAATCAGATAAGCCTTTTCAAAGAAAAAATGTGCTCTGGATGATGGCAGGCAAAGTTAGAGACCTGAGGCATGATGAGAAGGGCTGGATGTGCCACCAGAGGCTTGCAGGGAGAGGACCACGGCCTCCGGAGGATGAAAGCAGCCTCCGGCCGATGGTCAAGATGAGACAGGGATCTCATTCCTCTGCCCGCAGGGATCTGAATCTGTTCACAACCTGCATGAGCTTGGAAGGAGATTCTTCCCTGTCTCCAGATAAGAGCCCAGACCAACGGACACTCTGATTTTGGACGTGTGATATTCTGAGCAGAAACACTGGCCGAGAGAGTTCCTTGGGAACTAGGAACTTGTGATTTTCCACCTTTCTTTGATTTTGGCCTTCCGATACCTTGAGAGCCCCCTGAGCTTAAGCAAGTCAAGTGTACCTGGACTTCCGCCCCACAGAAGCATAAAATTAACACATGGATACTGTTTTAAGTCAGTACATTTTTGGTAATTTACTACATTACAACAGAAAACTGAGGTGGGTATTGTTTTCTTTATGATTTATTTTTAGAGCCTTATCTTGGTATAAAATCACTATATGCTAATTTCCCTACCTTCCTATCCTCCAAAGATTAACAGTGCTAAGTTTCTCCTTTCTCCTTCCAAACATTTCCTATGACTATGCATGATATACAAGCATGCCTACATGCATATTGCTGTCTAAAACACACACACATAAAATTACACAACGTATTTTTTCACTTGACCATCTATCTTGAGCATTAATGTAATATCAGAACATGAAAGTCTATCTCACTCTTTCTAACAACCATGCCATGCTAGATTGTACATCTGAACCATTTTCTACACAACCGGTCCTCTATTGAAGGACACGTTAAATGATGAAATGGTAATAACTTCACTTTCCATTTGCTATTTAGAAGTAGCTAGTCTTGTTATTTTCTGTTATTTTGTGAGAATCTCACTAGATTACTTCCTAGAGGTGAACTGGCTGAGCCAAAGGGTAAATGCAGTTGCAGTTTCAACCAACAGTGCAAACTGCTAACCAAAGTGGAAGCACCAGTCACATTGACGCTGATATCACGTGGCAGGGCCTCTTTCTCTATAATCTTGATGTCATTGGATTCTGTCAATTTTATAAAGGTTTTGACAATATGTTAGGTGAATGATACTCTATTACGGCTCACGTTTCTGATTGCAATTAATCATTTCATACTTTTGGGCAGACATTTTGATCTGTTTTCTATGACGTGCCATTGACATCTTTGGTGCATTCACCATTTTCCTACCAATTTATACAAGCTCTTTGTGCATGTGTTAAGGCAATCAGATATGCATCTATTATGGGCATAAAAATATTTCTCATACTTGGTTTCCTTTTGATTTTATTTACTACAGAGAAATTTCCATGTTAGGGGAGATACACTACTCTTTTCCTTTGAGGCTTCTGGATTAAATATCATGCTTAAAATCCTCCTGGAATCAGGAGCCTGTGATTTTCTGCCTTTCTTTTTTTAATGGGACTCCTATTCACTGCTCTTTTAGGAATCCCTGGCTCTCAACAAACACTATTTTGTTTGTCGAGATAAGCTCCAGAACACTATGCCAGGCTCTCTTTTTCCTTAGAGCACTACTGACACATCCACACAAATCAATTCAGGTTCTCATCTCTAACAATTCATTTGACAGGGGATTAATTCATGTGTCAGTGATGAGTGGCCTGATTCACATAATCCTGACCTAAAAAAATAAATAAAAAAAAGTCTAACTTTATCTTTGGGTCAGTAAGTACTGGAAGATGGTAGTTTTTCTTTCTCTTGTGTTTCGTAAAGACAGTTGGGAATTCTCACTGGCATTCTTTGTCTCAAACACATGACACAGAAGACAGCAACGGGAAGGAAGAGGTGACGAGGCAAGATGAGGGGGGCAGGCATTTACCATCATCAAGACAGGAGGACTGGTCTTTATTTAATTTACACTTTCCTCCTCTTATTATACGTAAATAGGAAACTACCAGATTGCGATAAATACGATTTCTCACAAATTAAGTCTGACAGAGTTCTATAGATTCTGAGCAGATAAAGACCTGTTGACTTTTTGACCTGAGGGAAAATGCTGTCAGAACCTGACAGGCTTGTCTCTGTCCACTACTCTGATTACGTCTGAAAAGAATTCAAGCTAAGTCTACATAGAGAAAAAGAAAAACAATTACGAGGATCATTAAAGTGTTCACTATATTTTCTCTACTCTCAATATTAGCACTGAAGAAAATCACAGCAATAAAAGACTCATCAGCAGGCCCATAAACTGGGGCACAATTACTATAGAACACCATAGAGAGGAGTAGGACTGAAGTTTTTAATCACTACTGAATTATACATAAGAAATAAAATTCATGATACACTTAGCACTTGTATATACTGCCAGAACTGTTCAGGATGAATGTAAAGATTCCAGGGGCATCTGGGTGGTTCAGTCGGTTGAGCGTCCAACTCTTGATTTCAGCTTAGGTCATGATCTCAAGGTTGTGAGATCGAACCCTACATCAGGCTCCACGCTGGGCGTGTAGTCTGACTGAGATTCTCTCTCTCCTTCTCCCTCTGCCCCTCCCCCTGCCCTACCTGTGCATGTGCTCTCTCTCTCAAAAAATAAAAGACTGCAATGCTTTAAAAAAAAAAAAAATAGAATTCCAGCCCCTAAGTAGGTATTTGGCCTTGCTAGCCCCTCTGTCACCTTTTACTGTTCTGATGGTAATGTAATACACATCTCCACAGTATAAATGGTAATAACAGAAATAGCAGGGTGGTCATCAAGCAGCTGTGGAAATCCAGTATTACCAATTGCTCTCCCCTCCCCCAGTGATATCTCCCTCACACCTTCTTATAGGTAACTACTACCATGAAATTGGTCTTTAAAATGATCATGTTTTCCTTTAGGCTCTTAAAAGAAATGTATATACATATTTAAGGGTATATGTGTATATCCCTAAACAAAATACTCTGTATAGCCTCATGCTAACCTTACATGACTTCTTTTGCAAGGTAGCTTTTGCTGTCCAACACTCAGAGCTGCGTCCATGCAGACATGCACGGTGTTAATATTTTCTTTGCGCGCAGCGTTCTGTGATGACTATGCCACAACTCATTTACCCATTTTCCAATCGAAAGCTACATAGGTGGCTTCAGAGGTTTAGCTGTTATAAGCAATGTCGCTATGAAGAGTCTCGAAATGCCTTCTTGTGTACATATGCAAGAGTTTCTCTCAAGTTCTACCTGAGAATGCCATTTCTGAACTTCAGTGGTCTTGCTTTAGTATCATAATTTTATCAACTCTTTTTTTTACCCTTTGTGCTTTGCCATCTTTTATTTATTACTAAAGGGAAAATAAACTTTCATTCCAAAGGGTCAACTATCTCTCTCTCCTTTCTTCTCTCCAAACATCTTATGGTTAACTCCCAATCTCAACTTGAAAGCAACCCTTGAGCAAAAGGATTGCCTTTGGGAAAGAGTCAGAGCCCTACTTTTAAACAGGAAACGAGCATCATCTCAAAGCCCATCAAGGTTAGAGTTTCTACCAGAGTACAATGACTTAGGGCTTACTCATCCATCCTTTCCAAAGGATGGATGATCCTTCACAATCCTCAAGCCAGCTTCTCAAAACACAGATCCTCCTCAAAATCCTTGAAAGGCAATCTAAATAAAAATTCCTTGTACTCTTTGATTTTCACCTCTCTTTCCACCTTCATATTTTCTTACAGTCCAGCACGCATGCCCCACGCCGGCCGCACTAGTAATTCCGCTCCTCTCACCCCATTTCTACCAGCCCAAGTCTTTCAGCATCCTGACTAAGTGGTTCCTTCAAACTCTCCCACACTTTCCTGGTTGGAATTAACCCTTCTCTTCCTTGTAACATCATAGATAACTTAAAGCAAAACAAAACAAAAATAACCCCCAACATTCAAAGTAACCTTCACTACACAGTTTTTCTAATATGGCTATACCTTGCTTATAATTAATACCTGAGGCCAAGGACTCATATCTTAATCTTCACTATCCCTATAATGCTTATAGATGTAATAAATAAGTCATATCTGCCACTGCCAGGCAAAACCTGAGATAAACTCTTGCATACATACTAGAGAAGACACATCCTAGATTGCTCCTAGCAGCATTATTTGTAATAGGGAATGTAAATAATGGGTAAGTTCAGCTTTAAGGGAGAATAGATGCTGAATGGCTGAATGGTTCTGATGGAGATTAAGACACATGGCCTCAAAATATGGCATCCTGACCAGCAGTGTTTTAAGCTGAAGAAATAGGAGGAATGGCATGGGCAGGAAGGTTCTTCAGATCTGCACCTAAAGGAAAGGAGCGTCCTGATTTCTGAAAACAAGGAACACAGAGGACTGTGAACGTACAGCCCTTGCTCAATTTGCCCCAGTTTACTAGAGTTAGTTCATTTCTGTCCTGTCCTTGCACAACTTTTCACTCTTCATCAAACCTAGCATCAATTCACTCAGGTCAACCATGGCTCTGGGTCTTCATTCCCTTATGAAGACTCCTGTGTCACAGAAATCTTCATTAAATAAATGTGTTTGCTCTTGTTAATCTGTCTTGGGTTAGGAGGTTCCCAGTGGAGAAGTTAAAAGGGTAGGGAAAAAGATATTTTTCCTCCCCTAGAGTTCTTAACACTAACCCTCTTCATGTGAACTAACACATCTGCATTCCCCAAAGATAATCCAAACATGGAAACCTGTCTTGCATGATCCACAAATTTAGAAATGGAGAAGTAAATAATTGGAAAAAGGATTCCTTATAAAAAGAAATTCTCAGTTTCAGTGTCCAAACACTGTGAAAGAGAGGATGAGGTTTGGGCTAACTTATCAAAAAGAACAAGGTACTGATAAAACAAAAGGAAAACCAAGATAAGCAAGAAAGACACACCTGAATTTCAAAATGCTTCAATTATTTTAAGAACCAGCAAAACGAAGGAAGACAGAACTCTAGAAAGGGTAAGTCGTTACCTGCATGAGCAGAGAGAGGTGAATGCGGTCGAGGCAATGCTGGTGACTGTCCATTGCCTATCAAGCTTTTCCGGTTGCTTGTTCGGCAACTGTGAAAAGGAAAAACAAAAGCAAAGTTTTAAAAAGCACATGTAACGCCACTAATGTCCAGCTATATTCAATATACACATATACTAGAGGTTCAGCAACCTATCTGCTCATGCTGTGGCTTAAAGTTTTGACGTTAATATGCACTCACTAATATTTGAGGGGTGGCTGCCTCCTGAATATTAGAAAATGTATTCATATTGCATAACACCATCAATATAATATTCTTCACCACCAGCGAAGTTATAATCAAATGCCTTCTTCCTGCTCCTGACTGCAAATAGGTGACACGCCATATACCCAAGTGATAAATTAAGGATTCAAATCAGCAAACCACAGGTAGCATCTCTGTTGACAAGAAATTTCTAACACAAAATTACATGCAATGAAGCGCAATGACATTCATCTTACAATGAAGCACTAATTAAAAATCTAATTATTTAGACAAATTTCCTATTTGTGCCTTTTGTCAGTAGAACAGCCAATGCCCAAGATGTATTTTACTACTGGGCATCTATGCACTACTGGGCATATTTCACTACTGATTCATTTTTCACCTTGAATACGCCATTCAAATTCCTCATTAAGGTAAATATTTTGGAATCATAAAAACAGACTCCAGTTAGTATTAAAATAATGGTGAAAGCTAAAGGCACACTACCTACTCTTTTTATCCTGGGTACCCACTCCATAGAAACAACCTGCTGCATTTGGGCAAAGGGCAACTACTTTTTCCTGTTTCTGTGGGGACCAAGTTATAAAAGGCCTATTTGGATTTGCAAGTAACTCTCACAGGCAGCAAAGAGTAAGATAAACACGAAACTGGTTGATGATGACGTGAATATTGCCTCCCCTTCACTTACTTTTCCTTCAGGGCACACTGGCACTGCATTCTCTGTTAGCAGCACAGCAGTGAGGAAAAGGGGAATAAAACCCAGCAAGTCCCCTCACCGAACTCACCAAACTCACCCATAATAAGGCTCAGGGCACTGTCGTTCTGTCCTCCTACACTTGGGCTGCCCTCAACTACCACTGAAGGCCCATCGTAATGTCTTCTTTAATGCAGATTATACCTGTCATAACAGGTGCTTCAAAGAGAAGCTTTCACCTGACTTCCAAATTAGGGACGTATTTGGGAGTTTGCGCAGAATATCTGAAAGGAACATTTCTCAATATTCAAACAATACATTTCAAAACCAAACTCAATTTCTTTCAGGAATGTTGACTTGGGAACCAATCCTCTCCCTTAAAGGTTTGCTGCTCATTATCATTTGTCAACATTCTCATATTTATAATTTCTTAAGGTCAGGCTGCATCACTTTATTTTCCTTACTGGAACAATCAACATCCCTTAGCATTATCTGTGAATGTAATTAAGATCATGTTTACTCAGCCTTAAAGAAGTTGCTGATTAAGAACAGACCCTTGATACTTAATTATAAAGGTGGATTGTGATATTACCAACTCATCTATCAAGAATTATATTTGACCTATTAAATTCAAAATTCATAATTAAATCAGATAGTATGATTGTTTTAAAAAGATACTTTATGATTTATTTAGTGTTAATTCAAATTAATGTCTTCTCTCATTCCAATACAGGAATATTAAACATATCAACTTGCTAATATTAATAAAAGAAATTACAAATGACAGATTTATACCCTGGAAATCTCAGCTAAGTTATTTGTTAATTTAAGCAAATTAACTGAAATATGAGTTAACTGCTAGAAAGACGACTATATTATTTTTTACATTTAGTATTTGATCTAAATCACTTAGGAAGATTTGTCTCTTGACATTCAATTATTAATGTTTATATATGTAAATAAAATTTTCAGTAAGAAATGTAAATCAACAGAAATAGTAACCTAATGAGGGATACTGGTGAAATATGAGAACTTAAAATCTAAAAAATGGTATTTTTTTTTTTTTTTTAAGATTTTTTATTTATTTGACAGAGAGAAACACAGCGAGAGAGGGAACACAAGCAGAGGGAATGGTAGCGGGAGAAGCAGGCTTCCTGCTGAGCAGGGAGCCCGATGCGGGGCTCGATCCCAAGACCCTGGGATCATGACCTGAGCCGAAGGCAGACGCTTAACGACTGAGCCACTCAGGCGCCCCTAAAAAATGGTATTTCTTGAAGAAAACCTTAAAAAACTAAATCTTCCCAACAAACATATAGAATAACTAGTACAATACTAATGAGCAAAATAGATAATGATTTAAACTTAAAACAAAGAAAACAAAAGAAATTTTCAAAATTATGTCAGTTATCTAAAGCCTACCAAGAAAAGGCAGAAAAATTCTGATTTTAAAAATGTGGACCCCCCCCCAAAAAAGAAAGAAATCTCTAAATAAAATCTGGAAATGGAATATACTTGTTATATTACTGTAAAAAATATAAAAATACAAAGTATAAAAGATTACAAAGACACAAAATACAAAGATACAAAGATTAAAGTTTAAATTACATTCATCCTATGTTTGCCTACTCTCTATAAAGACAGTCATCTTTACAAACAAATGGTTATGAATGCAATTTAGAGCAAAAGAAAAAAGGATTCTTCATCTATGAATATGGGAGCAAGGAAAAGAGTTAAAAAGAAGATACAGGGAACATTTTATACAAAACCTTAAATAATCAGAGGCATATCTTATTGACAAATGCTATGAACAAAGTTTCTAACCTCTTTATGGATCTTGAGCATAAAGTAGAGAGAGTATTTTTTTTCTGAAGATTTTATTTATTTGAGAGAGAGAGCATGAGAGATAGAGCAAGAGAGCGAGAGAGACCATGGCAAGAGGGGGGAGAGGCAGAGGGAGAGGGAGAAGCAGGCTCCCTGCTGTGCAAGAAGCCGAATGTGGGACTCAATCACAGGACCCTAGGATCATGACCTGAGCGCCAAAGGCAGCTTCTTAACCCGCTGAGCCAACCAGGCGCCCCTAGAGACAGTATTAAAATTAAATAGACTTGAACTTTCTTGAATCTCTCAACAATCAAACAAGAAGCTTTTCAACCTGAAATATAAAATCAGACTTTATAAAAATCCAGATTCCTATGCATACACAAAATAAATCTCCATACTCATGAAGTAGTGTCTTGGCCTCACAAATTTATTTATTGTTAACATATGTTAACATACGTTATTGTTAACAGTCTTAAGGATAAAGATGAATTTTATACTGCATTTAACCCCAAAATACCTAATTCTTGATATGCATATCAATATATCAATATATTCTTGATATATATATATATAGACACACACTATATATATACATACGCGCGCGTGCGTGTGCGCGCGCGCACACACACACACACACACACACTAGTGCTTTTAAAATCCGGGGGTCCTCTGCAGTATTCTGTAGACAACTTTCCACAGGTGGGGGAGATTGGCATTCATCCAATCTCATTACAGCTTGCTTCCAGTATCTCTGACAGTCACCTCTAGGTACCTGGTTCCCAATGAATGAACTAAGGTCTGATTTTAGGGGTGCCTAGTTGTGCCCGACTCCTATGCTCACCTCAGGTCTTGATCAGGGTCGTGAGTTCAAGCCCCAGTCTGAGCTCCACATTGGGGGCAGAGCCTACTTTAAAAAAACGAGTAATAAAATCTGATTTTAACCCACAGTGAAAAAATTCTTAGTTGGCAGGACCTATGAGCATTCAGTATCTATACCGCCACAGCACCTGGCACTGCCCACAGTGATGACACTGGTACAAAATGCTGAGCGGACCTCTGGGGTCATCATTTATTCCTCCAGGTTGTCATGCTCTCTCCTGCAGATGTCAGGAGAATCTGACGGACACCCCACGTGGCGGTGACTGCGCCACACTCATTTAATCCATAAAGTGAAGAAAGAGGAGATACACAGCCCCCTGGACAAAATCCAGGCTCATTCCCTATCCCTAGCATGACTAAGTTCATTCAGCCTTGCTTGCTTTTTCTCAAGGAGGGTTATCCCAGGAAAAAACAGGGGATGTCCTACCAGGTAAAAGAGAACTACCACTTCTACAGCAGCAGAGATCTCCACTTGGTTAAAATGGATCCAGCACTTGAGCTTGTAGAATCGTCTCCAGTCTTCAGCCTTCGGAACAAAGGTAGTATGATCGCAAAAGTCAAACTGAAGAACAGTCATACACTCAAGTTTCGGCTCTGCATCCCATAGTGCATTCTCTCTGCTCGACTCTTTAGACAGGAATGGAAGCCATTCCCCCAGCCTGTGCTTGGACGTGGAAGCCAAACACAGGAATACCCACTCCCCACGAGGCACGTCCGCCTCTTTGGTTCTCCGCCTGAAGCAACACAGGGAGGCACAAGCTGCCTCTGGAGCACACGCATACTTTGTGCTATCAGTTTGGAAGGTGACGCAACGACATAGATTCTTTACTTGCAAAATCGGAACTGAGCCCAGGAAACAGCCACAGACAACCTGAGACAAAGGCAAACAGGAGACCAGGGCAGAGAATGATGATACCGAGTAAGTTACTTGTCTTCACCTCATTCCTTTGGTTCCTCCACCCACTCACGAACTACACACCGCACGCACACAGGACAGTAAATACTGCTGGCTATGGACCTGGGATCTGAGAAGAATGGGAAATGGACGGGCAATGAAAGTACTGCAGGGCGGGTGGGGCTGGCAGGCAAGGAAGGGAGAGACAGAACGTCCCGGAGGAACGTCACAGCTGGATGGGCACGGGGTGTGGGCGTGCTATGGGGTGACCCGAGGCCAACACAAGAAAGTGTTTTGCCTGCCTGGTTTTGGGCTCTGGCAGGTGAAGTGAGGATTGCACAGGGCACCCGTCCTGCTCCGAGTTCACTGTTCCCATCAAAAAGCATTCTAAAAGGAGCTAGTCCATTTCCTAATCAACACCAAGAGGGCCTCCCACTTGCCAGGAAGATAGACAGATCCTGTATCTTATTTTTATTTAATTTTTTTCATATATTTTATTTATTTATTTGAGAGAGAGAGAGCTTGCAGAGGGAGAGCAAGAGATGGAGAAGCAGACTCCGCCCGCCGCCCCGGGCAGGGAGCTGGATGTGGGGCTTGCTCCCAGGACCCCATGATCATGACCCGAGCTGAAGGCAGATGCCCAACCAACTGAGCCACCCAGGTGCCCTGAGACAGGACCCACATTTTACCATCTAAGTCAGGCCTGACTCAAATGTGAGGGAAGAGCAGTATGTGGGCTGCCATGCTGAAGGAGAGGAGAGGAAAGTGCTGTACATATTTTGGGTCCAAAGCAACAATATTCTTTATCTGTGCAGGATGTCCTTATGCTGAGGGTTCCAATGAAGGGCTTGGCGGGACCTGCAAACCTATCACATCTGAATCTGTTATGTCTCTCCTGGCCAGAGAACCTATTAATTATCCCCAACCAGGTACATAAAAGCTGGAAGGCCCATCAGACTGTAGCCTTCTGCAACTGTTCTGAGTAGCTGAGCTCCAGCTTCATTTTAAATTACATTCATTTTGAGACGTGAATACTCATCATGTCTGACCACAGCAAGACGCACGGCAGAGGGGAAACCCCAACAGGCAGTCATTTCTAACATTCACAGCTGATGTGAGAAGCCAAAGCTCTGGACGACATATGAACGGCCATGACCGAGGGGCAGTGATCACACAGTGGACTGCATGGGGAGGGCCCCAGGAGCTCAGATGCTAGGCTGTAATTTATTAGTTCATCTTGATGAAAAATCGGATAAATGTGCACAGTAGACCAATTAAAGACCAAAGCTTTACTGGATGTGAACATCTGTTATTCTGAATACTTTAACAGAATCAGAACATTCGAATGTTCCTTCAGTGAAAAGGAAAGCTCCAGGGGAGAGAAGTGGGCATGACTGGGAGACAAATGGTCCAGCTCATGGGGGTTGGCTGACTACATATTATAAACCAGGCAGGCTTCAGTTTCCCTCTGTACCGTGAATGGGCTACACCAAGGCAGAAAAAGAGTTGTACATTTATTTTTCTTTTGTCTAAGATGTTTTAAAAATAGAGAAAATACAGAAAAATAATAATCTCCACCACTTGGCATGAACAACTGTATCCTCTTGTCCTATTTGTTCCCATATAGTAGAGATGGGGGGAAGTGGACCCTTGGACATGCGAACCAATCAAAACTTTCTGCTCCCCAACCAGAGAACTACTAAACATTGTGGCTTGTAGCTTTCTCATTCTTTTTTGGAACTTGACCACACACATATGCACATCTGATGGAACAACACGTGTGGGCGTGTTCACAGTTTCCCTACTGATTTCCCATACCGGGAGAAAATGACAAAGATGGGGGACTGTGCAAAAGAAATGAATGGTTTGCCTTTCAATGGCTCCTTAGGCTTCATACAGCAGACTCCCCCCAGGGAATTAACTGACTCTCTAAGGGTAGACAGCTTCCGTGGTTTTTCTATTGACTACACGATTTTAAAACTCTGTAGGGGGAGAAATTAAAATACAGAAAACTGGTAGTTTTCTATCCCAAGGCAGGGATTCTTGTCCACAAAATGCAAATGGGTTTTGTATGGTAGAGACACCACTCATAATCTCCCTGGAGAGATGATCCCCAACACTCGATAGCACTGTCCTACAAGATATTAACCAGTTCTGCACCTCCTGGCAAATTCATGTCATCATTCCTGATATATATATATTATGTATATGATATATAATATTATACACACACACATATGCATATATTTATACACATATATGTATATATACAGGTGGTTTTCACAATCTTTTAATCTTTTTTAATGTTACTGCCAACCTTATTAATTAATAACAAAATCTTTAACATATGGTCATTTTATATTTCTAGGACAGTCATGCTTTCTGACTTTTGTATAAATTACACTTTAGCACATACTATAAATTATAGGTATTCTGCAACTTACTTTTTTCACTCAACATATATTTTTGAGATTTAACCATGGCAACATAAATATATGGGTCTAATGCATTCCTTTTTTAGATTATTCACTTGAAGCAAATTTTAGAATTCTTAAAATGCACCGAAATTATATATATCACGGACATTTCTTTTTCCTTTTCTGCAACATGAAAGATCACTTCTATATGTTCACAAATCGGACTGCAAAAGCCTTGGAAAGGATCTTTGAGGCTGTATTTTGAAAGAAAAATTATATTAAGCACCATAAAGCAAATCTTCCTTAAAATCTGCGGACACCTTCCCCCAAATCCTGCTTATTCCTTCAGAGGCTGCTCTGTCCCCATCTCCACTCCTGACTACTGTCTTCTCCCAGAAGGAACTTTCTTTCTGATGTAAATCAATCTTCCTAGGCTCTCGATAATTCATTCAACAAATTACTTTTTTGAGTCCCTAACATATGCTAGGTATACTCTAAGGAGTAAAAATCCCTGCTACCCTCCAGGGGCTTCCTTTCTGGAGAGAGAAGCAGACAGTAAACACAGTGAATGAATACACTTTATACTGTACTATGGGAGATGGTGAGGACATTTACGGTGGGAGAGATGGTGATGGAGGAAAAGAATGCGGGAAGTAGGACAGCAGTGGGGAGTGACGTGGGCCATGGCAGTTGTACAGAGGCGGTCAGGAAAGGCCTCCTGGAGCGGTGTGGAGTGGATGAGACTGGAAGGAGGAGGCAACCAGCATTCACCAAGAGAAGCAAAGGCCCTGAGACGAGAGCAGAGTGAGCCAGCAGCAAGCAGCCGCAACAGCAGTGGAGAGAGGGCAGGGACAGATGAGTAGCAGCCTGCGTGGCCACAGCGTGGAGCCTCAGTTTCTAGCCCGGGTGAAAAGGAGAGCTGCTGGAAGGTTCTGAACAGAATCTGACTTTTGCCTAAAGAAGAAGGTTCAGGCTACTGGATTGAAGTGACCAAAGGAGGAAGTCGGGAGGCCGGTTAGAAAGTTAAGCTGATGTGCTCATCCACCCCTGTGACTATAGTTTACAGTATTTTATTTAAAAAAATCAATTTTTATAAAAAATGGCTCCCAAACGCAACGCAAGCATGATGCCAGTGCATGCTCTCTCGTACAGCACCAAACAACAGGAGAAAGAGCCAGGGGTCTTCGTGGGGGGGGCGACTAAGCCTGAGCGGCACCAGCCTTGGCGAACTTGCGCCAAAATCACAATCTAGTTCCCAGTCACTCGGGGTATGTAATTATGAATATGTACGAATGCTATTATCAGCTGGATACTCGAGCTTAACTTTCACATTAGTGGAAAAACTCCTAATGGAAAGGAATAGCTGTTACCATTGTTTTCACTTATGAGCAAAAAACTGGGGCTGATTACATACCTAGAGGAAGGCATAGGTCTCCCAAGCTTTCAAAAATTCTGAGAAAATTGATAGGGAAAAAATATATATATATTACTGTCTGCAGTACTTCTTGGATATGTATCTAATCCATTAAGATAACCCATACTGAAGTGTGGCCCAATTTTCTGTCTTCATAAAGGAAAAGAGGGCTGGCTGCACACACGGATATTAGCAAGACACTATTTGGTGTAACAGATAGCAATGGAATGTCCTTTCCCATGTACAAACTACTATGAGAGATAAGAACATGAAGAAAACATTCCCCAAGTGTTTCAAGTATAAATGAGATAAGAATAATTCACAGATAACTGCCTTCTAGGGGCAGAATCTGAAAGACAGGTATGAAACAAAATGTGTTGCTGTTTCAAGTGTGACACAGAATCCCAATCAGCTTTGAAACATATTTCCATAAATAATAAGCACTAGAATTTGATAGTATATACCATGCATGGCAAACTGTCCTTCCACGTCACAGGTTTTCTTTACATAATCTCTTCATCTCAGAGAACTGCCTGACATAAACCGTTTTGACATCCCCGTTCTTTTTAGTCCATTTTGTGACTGTCTGAAAACAAGACATAACCAATGTAGCTATTTCTATGTGGCTGTCGTGGTAAGTTCTAACGTCCTGTGTGGGCCAGTTGGCTGACATTCACCACACTGTTCCAGAGGGATCCTGGCAAGCAGGGTACCCAGCCTGCAGTCACTCATTTGTTCAGTAAATATAACTGGGGATTCTACATGGAGGTTATAATCTAGGAGGGGGGATGAGTTCCTTGACACCAAACATTATATTTTAAATACTTTTTATATAAATTTTACATAACTTATATATTATTTAAATTTTATATAATTTCATATTATATTTACATAGTGAATCACTTTGGGTACCCAGAATGCAGAAAACAAAAATGATTTCAGTAAAGATTCAGTAAGTATTTTTGAATGATTAACCTTAATTAACTTTAATCATTCAAAAATATTTACTGAATCTTTACTGAAGATGCTTCCAGTCTTTAAGAAGTT
Organism: Procyon lotor; assembly: GCA_028646535.1. Taxonomy (NCBI): domain Eukaryota; kingdom Metazoa; phylum Chordata; class Mammalia; order Carnivora; family Procyonidae; genus Procyon; species Procyon lotor. Next base: position 88,847,178 of record CM053607.1, read on the forward strand.
TATAATTTAACATGGAGGGCCTAGTGTCACTTATAAGATTCAACTGATCCAAGATGATATAATATAGTCTAATACTACCTCATTGATCAAAACCATGTATAACCGAGAAAACACCAAAAAAAAACCCTGCTGGGATTGTAGGGGTGAATGTATGCTATGACACATCTTACTGGAAAACCTACATACCCATTGTTTTGAATAAAATTATAATGGGATAATCAGTAGAATTAAAAGAGGCTTAACACGATGCTCTAAGCCAAAGAGGAGTTGGTAGTAATAGGGATATTTATAGAAGCAGGGTATGCTGAACTGCTAAGTTAGAAATAAAAAGTAATTCAAGTGAGGAGCATCTCAAAACCTGGGGAAAAATTTTTAGTGCAATTTATCTGCAACAAAATCTAGGAGGTACCTAACCTGTATGCCCCTCAGGAATCCTCAGACTTGTGTCTATCTGAATAAGGACAGCTGAGGGCTAGGAAAGTCCACGATGAGACACAGATGACTTGTGACCTTATGATTCCTCAGGGAGGACACGAAAGCTCCAACTTCACACTGAAGGCACAAAGTAAAGACTGTTCCTACCTGGGATGAGGGTGTGAAGAGAATGCTGGGAGTGTCAGGTAATTAATTTTGATCTAGGAGTTGAAAGGCATGTGCTGTGTCTTGGGAAACTGCTCCAAGGGCTGATCTGGCCAAAACACTGTAAGGAGTCATTCAAAACTATGGTCTCATCTCTCCTGCAAAGCTGAAGAGCTGCTATCACCTGGCTGGGCCCACCTATGGCTAGACTATAAGAGTGCCAGAGAGAGACAGCTGGGGTGGGGGGGAGCGCAGTGGTCCTGGTTCTGTAACTGGGTCAAGGGTCAGGGTCAAATACTTCTGAGACTCACACAGAAGCCTTTGGTTGTTCTACAGACCTACTGGGGAGTTAAGAAAGAATAAACAAAATACAAATACAAACTAATGTTTCCCTAAACTTCTGCTTCGTGTGTGTGTTGCAAAAGAAGGGGGTTGGGCTAATTTGTGACTTAAACGTATTTTTTTAAGTTCCTATGTTTCATACTCAATATGGATGAAAGTTATAACTTGATACATTTTTTTCCTAAAGAGCAGAAAACCAAGTTCGAAGTCCAACTACAAAAATTACTGTTAATCAATTTAATTTAATAACATTGAACTATTCTCAGTTGGCCTGTGATGAGGAAATAAATTTTTACACTTGATCTTAGCCAAAAGGCCGAAAAGCGATGAGGAAATAAATTTTTAAAAAGCCTTAGAAAGCGGTGGCAGCACCAAACCAGAGTAAAGTCATCACATGAAATCCAATGTTCTGATCTGCCTTTCTGGAAATACACAATAAAGTTTTACTATGAACTTCTTTCTCCGGTAGCTACTGTCTCTTACTTTTATAGCTTTTAAGAAATGCTCCACACCTTTAGAAAGCTCAATGGTAAGATTCTCTTACCTCCAAATTTTACTTGGGCATATACAGAACAGCTGAACTGTTGGATGTAAAACAGTTTTACCCGCTCCAGACTTCCCTGTCCAGAAATGAAATCTCAGCTTCCCTTGCTACACCCACTTTTAATTTGGTGGATATATTTTAGTCTGGTAGGGTAATTTAGCTACAGAGCTAAGCACTACCCATAGAAGTCAAAAGCTCTGTTCCATCTTCCTGGTTCAGAGGACCCTGGGGCCTCTCGGTTCCGACCCATGAAAGGGAGGCGAGTTTGCTTCTGTAAACACTCTCCTTTCATGACACTCAACAGGAATGTATGTCGGACATGGAGTGAGCAGCATGACTATTTAACACCACTCCAGCTCTAAAGCACTTTGCATTTACCACAGTTTGGCAGACCGCTCTGCCCACGACGGAACCGTCCCCGAGTGCACGTGCCTCCAGTCAGAACACAAATGCACACGGGCGAGGCTGACAGCAGAGCTCCACTTTGTTCTTTTCCGTGAGGCAAAGTCATGTGGCACAAAGCCACTCTCTTTCTGTTCAGTATGTTTTGTTGCTAGCTGTGCCTAATTCCTTATCTTGTGAAATGACATTCTGTTAATGACAGGAATGTCAAAACTGTGATAATGGGCAGGAGTAGAAGAAAACGTTTCCTAGATGGAGAAACAACAGGAAAACTGCCAAATGGATATGAACATCAGCTGTGTGTTCATCCCATCCTTGAAGCACTTACAGCCCACCCCTACTATTTGTTCCTCATAGAAGGATGGAGCCCTCTAAGGAGGGAAGCATAGCCTACCTTGGTGAAAAGCCAGGGGGCGGGGGGAGCAGTGAGAGGGGAGGGAGGAGTCAAAGCATGTTCTCCTTTAATCAACTGGACAAATGTCTTTTTTTTCCCCCTCCTCATTTGTATCTACTGATGTTTTCTTAGTGGGTCTCTCATTTTGCAAAGATGAAACTGGCCATAAGGAATCAATTCTCCTAAAGACAGGAAGAGGGTTGGAGAGGTACCAGAAGATGCTGACTGGTGAGTTCATTGCCCAGTATTCAGTCTGGGTAGCAAATTCACCTTGCTCTTGCCATTTGTGGGCTGAGCAATAGAAGTGTGGCTCTAGAAGATGACACGGCGTCTGCCAAGGCAGCACGGCCAAGTAGTGGGAAACAGCGGCTAGGAAGGGAGGTCAGGTGGCTCCTACAAGCAAGGTACTGTCAAAGTCAGAAATCTGCATTAGACAGAGAGATACATTTAACTAGTACTTTTATGAGTGTATAATAATTCTGTCCCATAGAGAGAGAGCTAGATCTTTTTTAGATTTCATGGAATGGTATGGAATGTAAGGACTTGCCCCTGGTAGATCAGTTTTCCAATTCTAATGCCCTTAGGCCTCAAGTCACCATTCTGTAAAATAGGGATAAGACTATGAACTACCTCAGAGGGCCGTGTAGAAATTAAATGAGATAATGCATGTAAAGAAATTGTCACCATATGTGGCAAACAGCAAGTGCTTCATAAACAGGAGCTGTCCAGATAAAACATTTTGGTCTTTCTTGCATATGTTCTTTCATGCATATATGTTTTAATAAAATGCGACACTGAGGCTTTCCCTCAAGGATCTTAGAACACGAGGCATTAAGATTCCCCACAGAATTAACTTCTCAGGGCAGTACAATGAATTATGTAAGAGGTAAAGAGGCTGGATCTAAGGCAACAAGACTTGATGACAGCAAACAGTTACAGAAAAAATGTAGCAACACAAAGGTTTAGGGGTTGGCTTTTAGAAACACAAAGAAACAAAAGCTGCAGAACCACAAGTTCAAGTGTCAATCCAAGCACTGATCAAGGGCTTCAAACAAGGGCAATGCCAAGGTGGAGTGACGTGTAAGGGACTCCACCCAACAGACTTCACTGTTTCAGACTGACTGTCAAAACCATGTGCATCCATCCCGCTTTGCCCAACGCCATCCATCATTTCAACCACTTAGCGACCATACTGGCTTCTGGCTGGCTTCCTTCTGGCTGGCTTCACGGAGAGGTATGCCCAAACGTGAACAACAAAAACAGCAATAATAGTAACTGCTAACTTTGACAACTGTTGAATACATGCCAAGAAACAGCTTAATTTTCATGACAATCCTGTCAGGTGGGACTTTTTATCCCTATCTAGCAGATGTGAAAACTAAGGAACTGAAGATACTGGAGGCTTCTCTGACAAGATCACACAAGTAGCACGAGGTAGAACTAGAATCCAAATCCAGACTGTTTGCCTTCAGAACCTGTGCTTTCAGTCGTCCCGTCCAAGTGTCTATAAGACAGAGCAAAAGAATTCTGAGGGGCCTAAGCTCAAGAATGACTATATTTATTTATGTTTAAGATTTTATTTTTTACTTGTCAGAGAGGAAGAAAGAGAGAGCAAAAGCAGGGAGCGCTGCATGCAGAGGGAGAAGCAGGCTTCCCGCTGAGCAAGGAGCCCGATGTGGGGCTCGGCCCCAGGACTGTGGGATCATGACCCGAGCCGGAGGCAGACACTCAAGCGACTGAGCCACCCAGGTGTCCCAATGGCAACTATATTTATCCTTGTAAATTAGTATCTCAGCATTCTGGTCCGGTGCATCCAATAGTGAGCTTGGTAACTACAGATCCAAGTCCAAGAGATGGAGGGAATCCTGGGGGTACCAGATCTTTGTGCCTATAACCTAATGTTCAGAGATACATCAAGCCATCAAGCTTCACACCAGATTGTGAGAGTCTTCTGGAGGCAGCAAGCCTGACCTAGGTGGACAGACATCCTGATGTCACCATGAAGGGCATATCCTGGGCTGTGTTTGTATACAGTGTTCAGGCTCACGTAGACAGATAGGTCAGACGTCATGCTGTGGACATTGCCATCTCCACAGGGTAGTGTCAAGGATCCAAAGGCAAATGATCCAACACACAGATTACACATTGCAAACAGGCACTCCTGCCTTGGCCCTCTCAGAACCAGCTGGGCTAGACAGACATGACTAGAGAAAAGAATTGTGCTTAAACATGTATGAACCAGGTTTTTTTGTTCCACTGTCTCCGAACAGATTTTTTTTTTAAGATTTTATTTATTTTTTTGACAGAGAGAGAGAGATTTCAAGTAGGCAGAGAGGCAGGCAGAGACAGAGGGAAGCAGGCTCCCTGCTGAGCAGAGAGCCTGACGCGGGGCTGGATCCCAGGACCCTGAGATCATGACCTGAGCTGAATGAAGGCAGAGGCCTTTACCCACTGAGCCACCCAGGCGCCCCTTCCTAACAGATTTTAAAATTAAATCTAAACTTCTGGATCATGCTCCATTATTAATATGGCTTTTTTTCTTTCTCTATTTCTAAATGTCTGACTCAGGATTGGAGAATACAGAAATCAGATTTCTGATGTGAAGCATATCTATGAGCACTAGCTTTGGAGAAAAGGATTGATGGCAGGCACTGTAATACGCATCAGGAAGTGACTCTGGCCAGCAGAAAGTAAGGTGCAAAGTGTTTTATAAGCTATACTGACTTTATTACTGAGATGAACTTTTTTTATTAGTTGAAATATTTCCAAAATGAGATATCTCAAAATAAAACAAACTTGTTATGAAAGGTACATATATTTACAACTTCTATAAACTTGTGATCTCAATTCTTGAATTTTTCTATTGCATTTATTCTTTCAAGATGTAATTTCTTTAGTATGGCATCTTACCCCATTCTTGCTCCCGAAAGACCTCTAAGACTTTCAGAATGTGTGAGAATGTGTCTGTGTAGAAAGAGCTTTCAGGGAACTGAGTTGTTAGGACTATGGCAGGCATTTAGACAGGCTGGAGTGCCACAAAAGCATCAGTGACTTAGGAAAAGGTGAAGGCTGGCTTTTACGGGCACGGCCACCTATTTCTCCTAGGGCCACCCTTTACTCAAAGAGGTGACCTCATTCGTCCCTAGCCTGGGGTTTGGCCCTTATAAGTAGGTACCCTGAGCTCCAAGAGTAACACACCAACTCCGCCTCTTCACCATATTCACTAGGCAACCAACCCAAACTCATTCTGCATTCCCTGCAGTGACTCACACAGTTCCTGTTCATTGTGTTCCTGGATTCCTGTTTACTAAAGTTAGGGAATCTGACCTTCACATGACAACATTTCTAAGTAGAAATTCAATGCTATAGAGAGAGAGAGCACCCTACTGTGTAAAATTTCCGTACTGAAAAGGATCCTTAGGGACTTGCCCACATGACACTAAATTGCATAGCAAGACAAGCATTATGATGCTTCAACTTACTGAAAACAAATCAGTGACCCGATGAAAGAATGAATGTGAAATCTTTCACTGGCTACTTTTGCTTCTTATTTTTCTAAAGAGACCCTACATCGTGTTCAAAGAACGTAATACATGTGAAAACAACAACAGAGCTAAACCATCTTCAAAATAAAAGCTGTCAGTAGCTACCACGTGAGTCATTCCTTTGGCTTTGTGGTCACATCATATTTTCATTCACAGTATAATCATGAAATTTCAGGGCTCACTTATATAACACAGAGTGTTCTGCCTGGGTCTTCGGATATTAGCTACACCATTGACAAGAGGCTCCGAAGTTTCTGAACTCACACGATTATACAGTAAGGAGTAAAACCACTCTGAACCATTAGCTAATCTGCTTCATGGACAAGTACAGCAAAAATGTGACAATGCTATGTTCTTCATATGACAAAAAAATTGTTTCTTATTTTACTTAAAAAAATTACACGAACACCTTCATTATGTATTTTTGCATCTGAAAGTTTTGATATTTTAAAATAATGTAAAAAGAAAGCAGATGAGTGGTTAGCAACAAGTCATGTCACCTTTCTACAAACTGGAGACTTAGCAAGAACTCTTCCTCCAAGGATATAACTGCGAACATGGTTTTCTTGCTTTAACTCCTTTTTTCTCGTGGGCAGCTCTACTATTCCACCATAAACCCCCCAGCATTTTTTAAAGAATGTCTCTGCTTCAGGCAAAGGGGAAGACTGGTACCGGGACCCAAGAGATGTGCCCATGAGTTTGCAATCAGGAAATCTGGGGAGGGTGACATTTCCCAGAGTTTTAAAATAGCTCCATTGTTTAGTTAGGCCACACTGTGTATCTGAGGACCCCCCAAAAAAGTAAATAAAATGAAACAAGTTAACATAATCATCTAAATTAGAAATGCAACTATTAAAGGTTTCGGTATCCAGATAGCCAAACTTTTTTAACTGTAGTCAGGTTAGGGCATTTTCTCAAGTGAGTAGAAGAGAGAGTAAAGATACCTAGGAGGGGAATATTTTTATAATTGATAAACATGCAGTAGGCAATGAGGAGGTAGCAGAGGTCCCAGGAAGACGATTTAATAATACATCATTAAACTAAAACATACAATTCCATTCATAAAATAATTTTAAAAATTATTCTGTTTTAGCAAATACCAGTAGAACCAATAATTACTGTATGTGTTCTAGTTAAAACAAAACAAAACAGGGGCACCTGGGTGGCTCAGTCGTTAAGCGTCTGCCTTCGGCCCAGGTCAGATCCCAGGGGCCTGGGATCGAGCCCCGCATCGGGCTCTCCGCTCTGCGGGAAGCCTGCTTCTCCCGCTACCATTCCCTCTGCTTGTGTTCCCTCTCTCACTGTGTTTCTCTGTCAAATAAATAAAATCTTTAAAAAAAAAAAAAACAAAAAAAAACAAAAAAAAAAACAACAAAACAAAACAAAACAAAAAAACCAACACCAAAAGAAGCGGCAACGTGTCTGGCACCATAGTTAGGAAGAATTAATGGCACATTAATTATGAATGATAACTCTATCCCCCAAATCCTCCTGGCCCTCACTGTCACAGTCTTGCTTCAGAGATGAGTCATTTTTCAACTGAAAACTTCCTCTTAGAGAAAAAACTTTGATTAGTTTTCTACCTCCTCTTGCAAGATATTTTACCTCAACAAGATTAATCTCTAACTCATCTATGAAAAAGTTAATCAATTTGTATAGAAATGAAGAAAGGTACTTCCCCATCTTTTTAAAATGTTTTTTAAAAATTGATAAGATTCAGGAATAGAAATAGAGTTGGCAACTTTTCTTAGGAGAGTTCCTTTTTTGGTCATTCTGTCCTCCAAACGCTTTTTATGTACTAAATGAAAAATCTATTTTTAAAAATCTTCCCCACAATAAAGACCTAGCTCTGTCTGAGTCACAGCAGCCTGAAATGCAGTGATGAAAAAGTCCAGAACTGAAAGGTGGTCTGAGGTGGCTCCCAGACCAAGGCTGGCCCATGACAGTCCCTCCCCTGGGGACACAGTAGCTGGAACTGGCAACAAGACCTGTGTGCTCCTCTACTCACTGTTCTCCTTTTGAGATCACTTGACAATCACCCGGAATTACCTGCCTCCTCTCTGGGGAAGGTTTTCTGTTTCTCATCAAGCCATTTTTACCATACACTGTCCCTCTCTACGCACATCCTTTTTAGGTCCTTTTTTTTGAGATGGCAGAGAACTAACGATGACGATCAGTCTTCTCCTAAAAATCCTGAATGAAAACGTGCAGTAAGCTAGGTTATGACTGTAAGATGGGACGTTATTCCAAAAGTGCTTGCAAAGACATAGGTGAAAAGCAAATGGAGGGTCCAAAACCAGAGATCAAACATGTTTAAAATACATGAGAAGGCAAGAAAATGGACTGGAAGGAAATGTCCATCAACAATAATGGTGATTACTCGTCAGCGGCAGGAATGTGGGAGCCCAAGTGTGTGTCCTTGTGTTTAGTTTTCACAACACTGTAACCTGGATTCTGTAACCTCTTAATCTGGAAAAATACGCGTGTGATGTGAGAATTAAAGCAGATGCCTTTTTGAATATTGCGAGCCATGATTCTCGAGAGGAATGGAGGGAGGTAGGAAGGGACCATGTATGTATCCTGTGACAGGATACTTTACTGAGATATTTATTTGTGGTGTTCCTTCCCCTGAAGGAGAATGCAAAGTATAAAGAAGAAGAAATCCTTGCGGGCAGAGTCTGGCTCCTGGGACTTAGAGGGCCTGTTGTGGAGAGTTCTGGTTTCAGGTGTAGAAGCAGAAGTCTAGATGCAGCAGTGTAGGTGAATCTCCACCTAGGTCCTTCCCTGAGGACCAAAGAGCCTGTGAGCCCAGTTGCTATAGGGAATGGAAGGGGAGGAACTGCCCAAGCCTAGAAGAAGGGCTGGGCATTCCTGTGACAGGGAGAAGGCAGAAGTGCCTGGTTGTGCATCTGACTAGTGAGTGGCTAGGATCTGTGTCTGCTCCCTTCCAATTCAGGGCTCCAAGACGTTCAAGATGACAGGCCCTGTGGGGCACATGCATGTGGCCGGGGGATAAAGGGGAGCAGGACAGAATTACGAACAGGAGTCACGCTTGCTTGGCAAGTATCAGCTACAGATGTTTATGCCCACCACAGGCGTACAGGAATACCGCACCCCAGCTTAGAACATGCCTCATCATCCCACATAGGCTTTGACTGTAAGTAACTCGGATGAGCCGGAAGCTACTATGGTTTTCCCCATCACTGGACCGGATCAGAAAGGCTACACCAAGCAGCTACAGTATGGGAAAGACTGTGCTGATGTCTGCATGAATATACACTTATCTCTGAACTCATCAAGTTGTATACATTAAATATGTACAGCTTTTTCTAGGTCAACTATACCTCAATAAAGCGATTTTTTAAAAGGAAGCATCTACAGAAGAAAAAACAAATTGACATACCAGATCCCCTCGGTTGTGAAGTACCAGCCAATGTTAACTCACTCACAGCAACCCAGCATACCAGGGAAGTGTCTCTTTCGGTAAATCATCAACAAATGTCATTTTAGTATCTTAATAAAGCTCATCTTTCCTCAGAACCTGATTGAAAACATGACAACAGAAACGGAGCACAGAATGGTGACCACAGAGTTCGCTAATGGAAGGAATCGTTGGCACCCCTTTAATTACAATCGAATTGCTTCTGGTTGTGGAAACAGTGGTGCTAATCAAAGCCAGGGCAGGACAATTCTAATAGTTATTAATGACATGCGAGAGACACAGCCAGACTTCGGCAGTTGACTTTGGTCAACTCAACTAATAGCAAAGCCAAAAGGGAAAAGGTCTCCTTGACTTAAAATGTCAATGAAAACACCACATACAAGCCTGGAGTTGCAGAGATTTGAAAGCAAAAACAGGTAATCTCACTGCTTGCCTCTCACTAGCACTCCCGTCAGGCCTCCAAGGGAACCATTCTGTTTATCAATCAACCCCCTCAATTACACAAATACACTCTGTAAGTGAACAGTATCTTTTTAGAATATCCATACAGAACACACTTTTGCAGAGTGGTAGACAGAACCAGCTGTTCTAAAACAAACAACTCCACATACATCAACTTTTCCCAGCATTAGTGTGAAATACTGTCACTCCTTTTGGAGCTTTAGTTACTAAATGTATATTCAGGTGGTAATGACCGTATTGCATTGGGAGATCAAGTGTCTCACATTCAACGTGCAGAACACGAAGCTGAAGCTACAATGCAGAAGCTAGGGAGAATCATAGGGTCACACATTAAGAAAGCTCCCAGTGTTGGGGTTAGTTATATGGAATGAATCATCTGTTATCACAGAGGCCCCGGTCCTCTCTACGGAACGCGTGGCTATAGAACAGAGAGGGGGAAAGCCTAAATTAGGAATCCAGCATCGCAGGGAGAACAGGGAGACCTGTGGTTTTGGAATCACTGTTACACAGCTCCCTATTGCCATTCTGCCCCACACCCTGCTCAAATGCCCATAAGTACCACCTGGCAGGGATCTCATCCAGTTTCCTTCTTAGCCTCTTCCAGAGGTTGCAGAAATGCCATGCTTGTGTGGTGACAGAGAGCATTTCAATCACGTAGGAGGTCAGAGCTCAAGAAAGATGTGTTGCTTCTCAATACTTAAAGCAGCTTAGCAAAAAACTTCTGAATAGGGGCTAAAGAACATTTCCAAATTCTCTAGGTGTGGCCTGTGATGACACCACAACAAAAGAAATAAGCCTTTTAGGCAGGTAGTTTTAAACAAAGAGACTGTACAAAGCCAGGTAAGACATTTTATACTTAAGTTGCTGGCCAACTGGCTTATGCCCTAATCTCTTGTTTGAAATGTGGTCTGGTATGAAGAGTAAGCTGCCATGAAGGGCCTCTTTCATTGAGAACCAAACAGATAAACAGGGTTACACCTATGATGAAATGTAATACAGTGTAGAAACCTGTTCATAGACTTCATTGTTTATGTGGATCTCCAGATGGCTGGTGTATGGAGATGGAGATTCGCAATGCCACAGGATTTGACAAACTGATTCCTTCTGCTGAAACTTGAACTTATTTTGCTCATTGTAGACAACGGATGCAAAAGATGAAGGCGACAACTGTAACGAGCAAATGAAAACAAGCAGACTGTCCCACAGCAGAATCAAAGTTAATCAGTTATCATATTGCAAAATCTAGATCGTTCAAATGTGACAAAATTCATAGGGTACCACACATCATTGCTTCCACACTGTCATTCTGCTTAACTAGCTCTCGGTTACTTTAGAATTGGCTGTTCCACTTAGGATTTTGAGCAGAAGCTTATGGTTCTTAGTCTGAAAGCATGGAACATATACAGCGATGTAAACCATGTCTATGTTGTGACGAATCTCAACAAATGAGCTCAGTCAGATCCTAAACTTTTTCTCTACAAGGTCTCCACCAAGTTAACAGTGACATCCTGAAAAAAGCACAAAGAAATTAAGATCCAAATAAATTAATGCTCACAACTTCATCAGTTATCAGGGAACGAAATTTCGCTTGTTATTTTAATGTAAATAGGTGCCACTTTTTAAAAAGTGCTATCAAGTCAGCAAGAGGTTTGGGTTTTTTTTGTTTTTTTGTTTTTTTTGGGTGAATTGTTCACAGGAAGAAGTAATTAACAGTCAAGACTGAGATGGATTTCAAAAAGAATACTATTCTATCATCAAATGCTGGCTTCCATTTACTTCCTCTGTACATTAAGTATGAACATTCATGCCTAACCTGTGAGTCTGTAAATATGGTTAGACCAGGGCAAAAAGTGTTTTTTTATTATTATTTTAAGATAAAATAGTCATCTTAAATAATGCTGAATTGAGGTTTATCTTTTTTTAAATTTTTATTTATTTATTTTTTTTAAGATTTTTTTTTTTTTTTTTTTTTTTTTGACAGAGAGAAACACAGTGAGAGAGGGAACACAAGCAGAGGGAATGGTAGCAGGAGAAGCAGGCTTCCTGCCGAGCAAGGAGCCCGATGCGGAGCTCGATCCCAGGACCCTGGGATCATGACCTGAGCCGAAGGCAGACACTTAACGACTGAGCCACCCAGGCACCCCTGAATTGAGGTTTATCTTGTTTAATGTGTAAATATGGCATATAACTTCTAAAATTTTGAGGTACAATACTGGACATCAAAGAAAGAGCAATAAATCTGAGTTACCCTATGTTTATAGGTTTATAATTGCCACACATATGTATATTTATTTGTACTCAATAAAATATATAAAGTAATACACATCACTTTCCTTTTCTGGAGTTCAGAATTTTATTATTCTCCATAAAGCCTCTCATATTTGCATTAACAGCTATGGGACACCACTTCAGACCCTGACACACATGACTGTGTTAAACAGGTGAACTTCCATTTAAAATGGAATTTAAAAGTGGCCTTACTCTAAAATGCCTCTTCGCAGCACTACAGGAGACTCTCAACTCTGTGTGGGCAAGCACAGGTCTTACTCTTCTTATGCCCCTACTGACCTGGCACAAAGTCATCCTGGACTAAACCTCGTTGGATACATGAACCTAAGAATAAGCTAATAAAAATGAGAAAAGCAAAGTTCTACTGAAAATGGGGCAGGGGAGCATGTGCTCATAATAAACCATGGCCTAATAAATCTTCCATTTTTAAGTTGGTCAAAGTTACCATTTTAGTTTCTCCTCCAACCTTCATTAGAAAGCAGTGATTGGTTGGGGGGTGGGGGGGGGCAGGATCTGCTGAGAACCATACAAGGTCAGACCATGCTTGGTCTCCAGGGGTCGATCTGAAAGAGATTACCTGTACCACAGAAGACCGATGGACAGATTCAGGTAACCATGAAAATTCTAAGAGAACCTTAGGCTAAAGGGTTAAAGTAGCAATTGAGCAAGAGTTTCTGGAAGGGGGACAGATGGCTTTTGACAAATAAGCACACCTTCAACGCAAGTGACAGAAGTAGGTCATGATGAGTAAGTGAATTTTCCACTGACTCACTTCCACATGTATCATGGGCAGCAAAGGATACCAGTGATCTAATGCTCCACCAGGAAGAGCTATACAAATTCATTCTCGAATGAAAGAAGCTGCAATTAAAATTGACGTGGCATAGAGAACCACCATCCTAACCTATAAACAGTCCCGTAGGCAGTAGGGTCAAGAGGCCTGAGGACAGATACACACTTAATGAAAATCCCTGTGTATTCAGAAAATCTGGTAAGAGTTTAGGGGCATGAGAGTAAGGTGATTCCTGCTCTTTCTGCAGCTAACAGATCGATGCAATCTGGTTTAATGGGGCTGCACTGATTAACATATATTTGACAAATTTCACTCAGTCTGCACGCAGCTTTTCAGTTTTCAGCTTTGAATGCCAACAACCTCTATTTTAGGTCTGGCGGGGGAAAAAAACGGGTAAATTATTTTTAAATACAAATTCATTTATTTTAGTGTAAATGGAGCATACCACTGTAAATGTCAAATAGTCACCATCCATTATGGTAATAGGGTCCAGCCAATCTTACCAACTTATTCAAAGTTCACTGCATGAATGATCAGAGCTCTCAGTCCCTAGACAGAACTTAAAATATGTCCTTATTAAAAAATTCAAAGGCAATAAATCAGGTTAAAAAGGTGGCGAGAGATGACCCCCCCTCTGCCATCCACTCCAGGGAATGCCCAGCGCGTTCTGCTGCGGCAGATGGGGAGAGCTGATCATTCCTGCCCGTGCAGAGCACGCCGGGATGGGGTTGCACTATGAAGACCGATGGGCTCCATTCTCCTGGAACTTACATTCCAATCAGTCTGTTGAAATGCACGTGTTTTACTCCAGTGGGCGATTATCCACAGATAAAAGTAAATGCTTTCCCTCACACAGGAAAAACTGCCGTCCCCACTGGGAAAGAGCCCACCCAACGGACAGTGGTTTTATTTTTTCCAAGAGAGTTAATGAGTGTGGCGTTCTCATCCATATTTGAACAAAAGTAGCCCAATATTTTCAGCCAGTTGTGAAGCACCAGTTGTGACTACAGGAAAAATAATTTTCATTTTAAAAGTTGACTGGCATGGGACCAACACACCCAACCTTGGCCTCTTTAGCACAAAGCTCTACTGAACCAAGATACCAAATAAAAATAGAGCGACTGAGACACCCAAGGCTCTATAAAATGAAACACTGTAAGTAAGTGACAGGAGCACTAAAGACAGGAAAGTGCTGAGGCAAAGAACATTTATAAAACACTAGGCGCTCCAAATATATAAAGCTTATGTGGTTTTATTGTTTCAAACTAAAGCCACTTGAAACTACAAAGTAGAATGGGTGGGGGGTTAAAACCGCAATCTCATTACTGTATATAAAACAGGTCTTCTTCCAAATATCGCCTCTAGGACTTTAATGATTTGCCTCAGGAGTGCTGTGGAATGGTTGACAGAAATGAAGAGCTTTTTTTCTTTTTTTTCCCCTGACTTAAAATGTCACTCGGACGATCTATTTCTGCCACCGGGGTTATGGGGACTTCTCCAAGAACCAAACTGATGAATATGTCATTTTACAACAGCTATCCAATAACCATCTGATGGTCAGCTCTGAGCTTTCACTCAGTACTAACCTGGTTCAGGCCAAAGTTTACAAGGACAACAACCTTAAACCATCAAATAATGCCTGAGACCATAAAACAAATAAGATAGGGAATAGAGGTATCATATCATGAAATCACTAAATTAATTATGGAGATTTTATATCACATTGCCCTGAAAAAATTCTTTGTTTAATGAAAACCTCTAAAAATGTGAAAGAGTGGGCTCCAGGATGGCTCAGTAGATAAGCGTCTGCCTTCATCTCAGTCATGATCCCGGAACCCCAGGATTGGAATTGAGGCCTCACTGGGCTCCCTGTGGGGAGTCTGCTTCTCCCTCTGCCCCTCATCCTGCTCCTGTGCTCCCTCTCTCTCTCACATAAATTTAAAAAAAAAAAAAATTAAAAAATGTGGAAGAGTGATATTTATCCACATGTATATGAAACATTTAGGTAATAAAAAAATATGTACTTAATTGAGAATCTGGGTTGACTACTCTTTACATGTTCTCAAATCTACATACCATTTCACATTTAATTGTGAAATCATGGTGAATTTCAACTTGTAACAGGTCTATATTTTTTAATTTAAACAAATTTCATTACATGAAATTCTGCAGTACGTAAATCAGAGAAGTTCGAAATGTATAAAAATGTCTAAGTCTTCAAATCAGATTAACATTGTATAGACCCATACCTAGCACAAACAGCCATTTCAATGATGTGATTAACATCAGATTATAAACTCGGCAGGAATGAACTTCTGTTTCACTTCTTCCTATCCTTTTCTCCATATAAGCAAATATGCTTTCCTTCTAAAACTACCATTCTGTCCGCCATATTTTTCCTCTTTGTGGACCCAGAAATCATGCTGCCAAGATAGGACTTCTAAATAGAAAATGCTTTCTATTCAAGAGAAAGAGGATAAAAAAGCAAAACAAACAAAACCCAACAATCAAAAACCACTATGACTATGCTACAGAACTTTGCAAGTCCAGTTTCTTACTCACTTCCTATCTCTTTCTGTCCTGATTTCTTTTTCCTTAGAGACAGAATATACATATATGGTAAGTAAGGTTCCTCAATATATTTTTAACTGTAAGGACAATAGCAGCAGTACCACCAAAGTTTGGTAACTGTAGGATTCTATAACCAATGATGGTTAACTCCTCATTACCTCCAAGTAAAAAAAAACACACATACCTACGGAAAAGGTTAGGTATACGGTTCACTACTTAAATCGTGTGCAAATCATCTCCCACCCTCACCTCCATTTCACCTGGGGACACAGAAGGCACAGAATGAACACAGATTCTGTCCCTGGGTCTAGGCAGCCCCAAACACAGAAGACTCCTGGAAGAGTAATATTTGACAGTCATCAACTTTGATGCTCCTCATTCATCTTAATGTGGATGACTCCCTACCCTGAGCTTGGAACTCCTTCCTAGGTTCCAGACCCCTGCATCCAATAGTCAGCTCTACATCTCTACTTGAGTATGTACAGCTAACCAAAATTATCACCTTTGCTCAACCTGTCCTGCTTCCTGTGCTCCCATTCTTGTCCTTCCTCACTTGAATCATCCAACTGGTTTACTAGTCCTGTGGATTCCATCTCCTTTCATGCTCATAGTTACCAAATCCGTGACCATCTTATCACCAGCATCTCTGGCTTGGAAGCCTGGCCTCCTCCTTGCCCCATTCCAGTTCCTCGTCCACTGCCAGGAATCTTTCCAGTGGGCAAATGGGATCTTATCACTCACTGCCCTAGGTAAAATCCTTCATCCGCCCCTCCTGCCAAGTGAGTCAATTCCAGGCCTCTAGCCCTCTAATACAATCTCTTCAAGTCTCACTCCAAGGACCCCGTGCCTGGAATATTCTCCTCCACCATATACAGGCTCCTCTCTCAACCACCAACCTGGTTTATCTCATTGATAACCCACTGTTATGTGGCCCTGGGATGCTCTCAAAACCATCTGTATTCCCTGGTGACCCTCCACACCATGAGTAAAAGAGGTAAGCACAGACACGTGATTGCACACAACACTGTTAAGTTCCTGTGAATCTTTGCATCTAATTTGCTCCCCCCGTCATGCCCCCAACCCACCCCTACCGCAATTCCCATGAAACCGCAAGCTTTCAAAAGGGCAGGAACCATCTGCCTCCTTTACCACTCCCTCCCCAGCACAATGCCCGACATAAGGAAGGTGTTCGGCTAATATTTACTGAATTCACGAATAAACGGCTAATATTTACTGAATTCATGAATAAACAGATGCAGAGGATGGAGGACAGACGGCACACAACTGCAATCCCAAGCCTCATCCCCCAAAAGACATCTCCTGTGCTTTAGGCAGATCTTCTTAAACTCAGAGGTGGCCGTCACAACAGATACTCCCCTAAGGGCTGGCTTCCAGGAAGTAAGGATGTTTTTTCTCCGAAGTGCTTAGAACAGATGAGCCTAACATGCTGATGTGCTGTGTTGGGTACAGGGGTACGGGACACAGCCAGAGTCAACTTTGCTTCCATGGCACAGTCAGGACTCTGAAGAGAATAAAACACTTATTCATGAGCTACTGGTCAAGACAGATTTCACTTTGTGTTTGTAATAACTATATATTCTGATGAGTTCTGTGCTACAAATTAACGTGAATGGTAGTCAAACCATCTATCTTAGTACAACATTAAAGTAAAAAACTGCTGTCTTCTACGCTAATTATCTGAATTGTATCATTAAATATGTAGATAATAAATATCCTTACACGTCTTCAAGTAATAACTCTGATAATTTACAATAATTACATAAACATTCCTTCCTGATGAAGACAACTTTTAATAATTGCATGTAAAAACAATAAATAGAACATATTATAGTTATTCTACCTTCCATATTTAACGTGATATATTTGGACTTCCACAAAGAAAGGTAACTGGAGAATTTAAGCCTGATTTTTTTTTTTTTTTTACCTTAGCGAGCTTCCCTTTCATTTGCATTCTGAATTAAAATACAAGGTGAAGCACAAAGGTAAGGAGGGAAGGAGTCTTGCCATCCACATCTAGGTCAGTTCCATGTGTCACTAAAAAATGATGGATTGTTTTTTTCATCTTTTTGGAACAGAATTCTGTGGTCTCAAGTATTACAGGAGGGGAAAATGTGCCTAAAGGGCTATGATTTACAATGAGACTGTTCCATGCTGATTAGCATAAACGACCATGATAGAAAATTGCATGCAAACTCTAGAAGAGTCAATAAAAGATATTGATCCATGGGGGGGAAAACTGCGTATAGCCTAGGCTTCAAGCTTCCTATCTAATTTGGTAGAGGAACTTTTAACCTGAGAATGATTCTCTGTTTACAAAACATTCTTATGGATGCATGAATTACCTTTCACAAACAGATGGACAAATCAAATCTCAACATTTCGCTCTACTCATAGGTCTTTTAGGCTAAAAGTCTGTATCCAGATTAACATGGATGCATTTATAAGGCAACTGCAAAGCCAAAAAAAAATCTCTCTCCCCATTAGAAGGTAATATCATTAGATGATGTCAAGTGGCATGACATTTAAGAGCATTCATAGTTCTCCCCTCCCCCCCCACCGCCCCGCAAATTTTTCTCCACCAAATGCCAAGGTGAAGTAGGTAGGCAGGCAAGCAATGAGAAGCAATGGCTTCCGTTCTCTGAAAAGATTAGGATAAATTCTGCTTGCCATTCCTCTTATTTAGAACATACTCAGACCTTTGTCATTAAAACACAAACTCTAGCGAAAAAAGACGACTTTAAGGCTAGCAAATGACGGGGCACCTGGGTGGCTCAGTGGGTTAAAACCTCTGCCTTCGACTCAGGTCATGATCTCAGGGTCCTGGGATTGAGCCCCGCATCAGGCTCTCTACTCAGTGGGGAGCCTGCTTCCCCTTCCCTCTCTGCCTGCCTCTCTGCCTACTTGTGATCTCTCTCTCTCTGTCAAAAAAATAAATAAAATCTCTAAAAAAAAAAAAAAAAGACTAGCAAATGAGAAGGGCTTTATTAATTTTATTCTTGAACTTCTTTTATTTCAACAATCTTATTTTCCAGCTGGGCAATGTAGTTCAAACCTGGGAAGTAGGCAGGTGCAGCATGTAATTTCTGCACGTTCATGGCCATAGTTAATTAGGAGAGTGTATGTGGTTATGACAAAGAGGTGATGATGCTCTGATGGCAAGACGCTGAGGGACACATGCTCTTCTACTGTCAGGGGACAGCTTACTATACAAGGAGCAGGGGAAACAGCCACATTCCCACAAGACCTGGCCTTTGGATCCTTCCAAAGGCAATGGTCAGGTGACAGGTGCCTCGACCACTGTCATGTTCCTATTGTTTGTTTTAATATACTCCTGGGCTTTACTAGCAACAGGCACAGTAAAATAAATGATGAAAATCCAGCACATTTTTCACTTCTTACTTCTCAGCCAGGTGAATCATATTTACATATATATGTGTGTGTGTGTGTATAATGGAATATATAACACAGAACACACATAAATTCTTTATGATATCTGGTGAACCATCCAACTCACTAGAATCCTCAAATTTCCACACGGGGAATTTTTAAACACTGCCTTTGCTCTATTCAGCTCAGCCCCCACAAACTTCATAATACCATCTACAAGGTGGCTTTTAGGTGATTCGATGTGTTCATTACGATCATACTTGTACCAAAAGGCAGATACTACTATTTATTGCTGGTAATTTATAAGGCAAACACTAGATGAGAGAGATAAAAAAAAAATCAAACTCAAAAAAAGCTGTGGGTACCCAATGTCACAGCACAGAGACTCAATCTTACTTCACACACAAATCAGATGAAATGAAGACAGAAATGTCTAATATATTAGACAAAAAGTTTCAAACCTTGATAAAAGCACGCGTTGGAATGTGCCTTAAAAGGAATTTGCATTTAGTAATGTTTCATATTTGAACATTAAATGTGCTGATGGGGATAAAGCAAATAAAAAATATCCAAATGCTTTCTTAAAATGATGATAACAATACAGAACAAGTTCAAAGCAATTAAAAAAAAAAAATCCAGGAGTTCTTGTCCCCATAATGTAACTTGTATCCTATACCTTGCCCCTGCTGCCCACCCCCCCTCCATTTTCCAAGTCCCACAGCAGGGAATGTTTATTCTTTCAGAAGCTTTTCATCCTTAAGCAGATGCAATGTTCATTCCAGAATTAAATGTGGTGATGTTGTATTCTCCCTTCCATTTCTTTTGCTAGGGAAAATGTGGAACTTCAAGACGGCCAATCTAGCAATAACACACCATGCAATAGGAGAGTCACAAACTTGGAAGGAATCGCAAGTAGACATAAAAGCTACTTGGCATTATATATCAAGATTCATAAATATATGCACATCACTTTGGCCTAGAAATCTCTATCCTGGGAATTTATCCTAAGGAAATAGTTCCAAAAGACAGAAAAGGGTATATGCATGAATATGCTCACTGTGGAGTGCTTTCATTCAATAAACCTTGATCAACTATTACGTGCCAGGTATCACGATGGCATAAAGTCTCTGCCTCAAGACATTCAACATCAGCTGGGAATTCAGATAAGTATACACAGAATTATAACACGTTGGGATAAATGCTAACAGGCCTGTACAGAAGCACTAGAAGCACTGAAATGCACTGGAAGGAAGAGCAAAGAGAGTCAAGAAAGACTTTACAAAATTTGGAGTAATGCTGTTATCATCTCTTCACAGTATTTTTTTTTAGAGACACAGATCACGTTAAAATACTGAAAAAATTTTTTTATTATTCTGAAAAAACTTTCCTCAGTACTTTTAAAATAAAAAACAAGCACCCATCAATGCCCTTAACAGCTCTCTTGAAAGCCCTGCCATCTTTCTCTCCACCATGTGCGGGAGTTGATGTGTACCGGTCCATCACCAAGTCTCCACTGGGCACATTCCACCAGTCTGTTCCCCGTCTTAGTCTTCTACTAGACACCAAGGCGTCCCTAATCAAAACTGCTGAGAACTCCCAGTTCATTTTACTTAAAATACAAAACAAAATAAACAAACAAAAAAATCTAATCGCTCCTTTGAGAACTTCCTCTTTGAAACGGCCCAATCATTTAAGTCTGAAAACTTCTGCTTTGCTAAAGAGGTCCTTTGCTAAACATGGTATTTATAATTTGTAGCAATTTGTTAACATCTTTAGAAATGGAAAAAATTCCAGTTTGGGGGAAGGTTTTGAAGAAGTATAGATTGGACACGCCTAGTAAGAGAGTGAGAAATAATCTAAACTAAACTGGGACATGTTGCCATCCTCATAGAATTCCCGTATTTACACTTGGATTAGAGCAAATTCTATTCCTGCAACCTGCACACCGCCCAGTTCAAGTCCAGACACGCTATATATCAGGGTGTAGGAGTTGTGGAGAGACCTCTCTCAACGTGTTCCGTCCTGTGTCATGGCTCAAGGCTTTGGCCATCTTCCAGAGGTGGATAGGGGCTTTGGAAGGAACACTAGAGAAGGCCACACCAGAACTATCTTTCAAGAGGGCCTCAAGAGGGGGCGCCTGGGTGGCTCAGTCATTAAGCGTCTGCCTTTGGCCCAGGTCAGATCCCAGGGTCCTGGGATCGAGCCCCGCATCGGGCTCTCTGCGCGGCAGGGAGCCTGCTTCTCCCGCTGCCATTCCCTCTGCTTGTGTTCCCTCTCTCGCTGTGTTTCTCTCTGTCAAATAAAATAAAATCTTTAAAAAAAAAAAAAAAAGAGGAAGCCTGAACTTGAAATAATCAATGGCAACACTAAAGGCAAGGCAAGACCACTGTTCACTGATGGCCTACACTTGCTAGGCACTGCCGTAGGCTCAGGGCTGGGGAAATGGCCCTGTCAATGACCAGGTAACACCCATTTTTGGCTTTGTAGGCCAGTGTCTCATGTTACAATCACTGGGTTCTGCTACGGAGGCACAAGTAAACACAGTTAATCCCTAAATGAACTGATGTGGCTGAGTTCTAACAGCTTTATGCACAAAGGCAGTTAGCCACATTGCACCCAGAGGCTGTAGTTTCCTTATTCCTGACCTACCTGCTTATACTTTACATAAGGCACAAAAGTTGTGCTCATTATTTTCCTAGTTAAAGATGAGGAAACCAAGTATCAAGAGTAAGGTGACCTGCCAGGCCACAGGTCTAGTTTGTTAAAGAGTCTGGATTACGAACAAGGTACGTCTAATGCCTAAGTCTGAATTCTTTCTATTTGAAAAGGTTCTCTTAGGTTGAAAATAGATAAAGAAGTTCATGTTGAATGAAAGAAAAAAGGATGACAAGTCAAATCCTTCTTCTCACTTAACATTAACCAATCTATGCCCACCTATGGCAAAATATGGAGGACAGCAAAAATGCTGGTGAATAGGGATATAATTCAAACACTCTTCCCAAAAGAAGCTTCTGGAATACCCAGAACTGAAATCCTTCATACCAGAAGGAAAAAGGAACCAAATTCTTTTTATTTTTTTATTAACATATAATGTATTATTTGCCCCAGGGGTACATGTCTGTGAATCGTCAGGCTTACACATTTCACAGCAATTACCATAGCACATACCCTCCCCAGTGTCCACAACCAAGCCACCCCATCCCTACCCCCCTGCCTCCCAGCCACCCTTAGTTTGTTTCGTGGGTTTAGGAGTCTCTTATGGTTTGTCTAAAAGGAACCAAATTCTGTATTATAACGTGTCAGATTAATGCAAGGCTACAATGAAGTCAACTTTCCTAGAACTGTAACACTTCCATAGAGGACTCTGTAAAACAATTCCATTGCTATTCATGTATTTCCTAATTCATCCACTTCGGTCCAGATAGCACACTGCAAAAGCACTTAAAAAAATGGATGTGGCATTTGTCCTTGAGGAATTTCAACAGAGTTGAAGGCAACACAGAGACGCTAAACAGTTAATCATCACCTGCTGAAAAGCCAGTTGAGAATGTAAAGAAACTACAAAAGGGTGATGTGTCCAGCTCAGTGCCCAGAACTCATGGGAGAAGAGGCAATGAAAATGAGTGTGTGGTTGTTTCTATGTGAATCTTATTCAAGGTTCTTGCTCTTTTTATTACTCTTGAGAAATCCAAGACTCTATTTTCACCACTGTTGTCCTCATTTGGAACCTGAAGACCAGGACTCAAGACCACTCAGGTTCCAAGATGCTGACCAGCCTAAAAGTCTGATAAGTATACACAATATGTATACTAAATACAGATTTAGTATACATAGTATACACAAGGAAATGAAATATGAGTTTCCTTACCTTACAGTGAAAGGGTTTGACTACATATTTCTGAAAGTCTTTTCTAAGTTAAGCCTTAGCTGTATGGATTTTCCAAACTCAATTCTGTATGTCCAACAATCAAAAAGGAAATAACAACCTGGACTACAACTTAGAGGTTCACATATTTTAAGCCATGACATAGGATTCTTTAAATCCTCAAAGTAAGGAAGTTTCAATTATTAAAACTATCTCCGTTAAAAAGCAGAAAGTATCACTTAGAGAGTTGCACAATTATTTCTGAAAATTAAATGATGATTTTCCCCAAAGGACAGAGGGGAAAGGAAGATGTGGAGCAGATGGATTCATTGTTCCCCTATGGAGAAAAAACATTTCTACACCTTGCAAAAATATATTAATTGGCCTGCCATCTGGCAAGCCTGCTCACATACATAAGGGATAAAGTTTAGAACTTGAGGTTTAACATTTAAGCCTGTGGGGAGATAGTAATTGGAATCTTTCTGAGTTAGCATTAGTATTTTTAAAGGGACCACTTCAAGAGAGATCTGAAGACAAGGAGAGAAAAACAAGACCTAACAAGCGAGACCGGGAAGGTGACATCACTGGTGTCAGGGGTCCAGCCATCACACTGAGCACCAGAGAGTGGACCACGGCCACAGCACATAAGGGAAGGCTGTGCATTAGCTCGGCAGCCTTCAGAATGTGGTTTTAAAAGCTTCCACACAACTTCACAGATAATGCCCATACACCTTCTCGCAGGTTAGAGAGAGTTTTCAAGTTTTCTGGAAATTATACCATGGTAAAGCTGGGTATTTAAAAGAATCTCTCTCTCTTTTTTAAAATTATTTATTTGTCAGAGAGTGCACACAAGCAGAGGGAGCGGCAGGCAGAGGGAGAAGCAGGCTCCCCAGTAGCCCTCATGACCTCAGCGAAAAGCAGATGTTTAACCAAATGAGCCACCCAGGCGTCCCTAAAACCATCTCTTTAAGGAAAAAAAAAAACCAGCTCATGAGATTACTGTCTTATGACAGTACATACAGGGACACCTGGGTGGCTCAGTGGGTTAAAGCCTCTGCCTTTGGCTCAGGTCATCATCTCAGGGTCCTGGGATCGAGCCCCGCATTAGGCTCTCTGCTCAGTGGGGAGCCTGCTTCCCCCCCCCCCCGCCTACTTGTGATCTCTGTCAAATAATTTTTTAAAATCTTAAAAAAAAAAAAAAAGACAGTAGATACAAAATATGAGTTTTGTGGTCTGCATATATACATATGCACACGCATGCACTCAAAAAAAAACTCAGAAGGATAATCTCACATTTTTAATAGTGGTTACGTGTGAGTAATAGAATTTGGGAAAATTTTTTTTACTTTATAGTTGTTTGTATTTTCTCTATTCTGTTTTCAGTGTCCATTGGGTATAATTTTTCTTTAAAAGCTATATACAAGGGGCACCTGGGTGGCTCAGTGGGTTAAAGCCTCTGCCTTTGGCTTATGTCATGATCTCAGGGTCCTGGGATGGAGCCCTGCACTACATCAGGCTCTCTGCTCGGCAGGGTGCCTGCCTCCCTCATCTCTCTGCCTGCCTCTCTGCCTACTTGTGATCTCTCTCTCTCTCTGTCAAATAAATAAATAAAATCTTCAGGGGCACCTGGGTGGCTCAGTGGGTTAAGCTTCTGCCTTTAGCTCGGGTCATGATCTCAGGGTCCTGGGATCAAGCCCCGCATTGGGCTCTATGCTCAGCAGGGAGCCTGCCTCTCCCTCTCTCTCTGCCTGCCTCTCTGCCTACTTGGCATCTCTCTCTCTCTGTGTCAAATAAATAAATAAAATATTCTTAAAAAGTAAAATAAAAAATAAGAGCTATATACATTCCACTGAAATTAAAATATAATAAAAATACTGGTAAGACATAATAAATTATTTAACAAAACAATTCAAGGATCTTGAATTTATCTTTTATAAAATCTATGTTTTGTTCTGTCTTCACTCACATTAAAAAACTCCAGGATTCCTTCTGGATCTCTGTGTTTATTTTCCCACAACCATAATCTATGTCATAAACTACATACCTTCCAAATCTTCCACCTCATGGCCCTCACTAAACAACGCCAGATTATTTTAAACAAGTCTGACTAGCAGGAAATAGTTAATCTCATTTCTTACAACTGCTTCACCTACGTTGGTTCCAACGGGCTATTATATATTAATAATATGCCACATGAGTGAGGTAGTTGATGCTTTTCTTTGAAGTCTCTCAAGATGTGTTTTCCTGGTACCTCCTGGATACTACCAACCAAGTAATCGAACCATGGGTTAATTGTCTTCCTCCTGAAAATGATTTCTAAAAAGGTTTATACAATGTAACATGGTATCCTGGCTCAGAAGAAGGACATTAGGAAAAAAACAAGTGCGGTCTTAATAACACATGGAAACTAATTTTTAAAAAAGGGCAAGATGGGACAGGAAAACAAAACATCTTAGTCTAATCCTATATTAGTGTTGTCAAACAATTAAAAAACACCTAAAACTTTTTGAGGGGCTGGAAATTGTGGTGGCAGTTACATGACTATATCTGTCAAAATTCGTGGAGCTGCAAACCTAAAAGGAATGACTTTACTATCGGTAAATTCTATCTCAATAAACCTTATTAAAACAAAACAAAACACCTCTATCTCCCTGGAATTGATTTTTCTAGAGCAAATAAGTAGAACTGGTAAAACTTCTATCAGTAGGAACCTGAAGAAGGCTTGGGTCTGGGTTAGTGGCCATGAAGAAGAACATCCGGAACATCTGAAAAAGCATCTGAAGGGACGACTTCTTCCATTCCATCCTTAGAGAAGGGCAGCCATTCCTCATAAACAGTTCACATAATACTGTACCTCTGGGAGCCACAAGATGGCCAGTGAAGGATTCTGTGGTTTAGAGAATTCTGGATACAGTATTTGTGCCTTCTGCATGTTACAGATTACTTACACTTTATTCTTTTACAATTGTGGTATACATAACAAAGAAGTCACTTCTTAGTTCTTTAAATACAGTGGCTCTCCCAAGGGAAAGATGTATTTAAGTGAATGCCACCAACTCATCTCCTTTTCTTAAAAAAGGTAGTTGGGGAGCCTGGGTGGCTCAGTCACTAAGTGTATACTTTCGGCTCAGGTCATGATCCTAGGGCTCTGGGATTGAGTACTGCATCTGGGTCCCTGCTCAGGGCGGAGTCTGCTTCTCCCTCTGCCGCACCGCCCCCCTCTCTTTCTGTCTCTCTTCCCTTCTCTTGTGCACAAATAAAATATTTTTTAAAAAAATAAAAAATAAAAAAGGTAGTTAGCATTAGCATATTCAAAAGGATATTTTTTTAATTAAGAAGCCTATAGGCAATTCATCTCTAAAATTTCAACAGATCTTTTTTTTTTGGCATTCATACTGTACTCTCATATAAGACGCAAGACCTTTTGTCCTTCTATGAAATGAACTATGTGCATTATTACAAGGTCAGTGATTCTGAGACATGTCCCCATAATATATTCATTCCTGTGAATGGACAGAATTTTATAATATACAGAATGAAATCTCAGAAAAGTAGGCCTGGGTGCAGAGAAGTATTATTCATTCAAAAGGCCTGGAAGACAGCAGCTGTTCAGAGCTATACCATAAGTAAAACCTCAATTTTAAAAGCACACACCCACTCAAATACCATTATAAACTCTGATACTTTAAGATGAGGAAATTACAGGAGAATACATATACAATTTCCATTACTGGGAGAGAGAATCAGCAGGTGGCATTTTAAAACAAAGTAAAACCTACTTCTATTTTTCACTCTTCACTCAGACAGCAGGTGGCATTTCTATAGCAAAGATCAAAATTACCAGGGCTCCATATTCCACAAATATCTTCAAATTGCCAGGACTATAAAACCTAAACTCTGTACTCTAAAACCTAAAATCTTATTTGTAATAATAAGAATATATTAGAATATTGTGGGAGCTCTAGGTCTGTTGTAGACAGGATGGTACAGTTAAGTTTCTATCCAGATTTCCCTC
Source organism: Procyon lotor (assembly GCA_028646535.1). Taxonomy (NCBI): domain Eukaryota; kingdom Metazoa; phylum Chordata; class Mammalia; order Carnivora; family Procyonidae; genus Procyon; species Procyon lotor. The sequence continues at coordinate 88,873,829 of CM053607.1, forward strand.
TTAGTACTGTTGAAATGTGGGTACAGTTAATTCATCTCTTTAAGCCTCAACTGTTTCATCTGTATAATAGCTATTACAGATTGGATTAAATGAGACGAAATATACCCAACTGCCTCAAGAGGTACTCTGCCTCTCCCTTTGCTGATGTTGGTCTATCTCCTACCAGTCATTATACATTACTGTAATTAACCTGGCTATACTACTTTCTAACCCCTCAAGAAGAAAAGGATCATGCCATACACATCTTTGTTTCCCAAGTGATAACCACAGCCCTGATCACATAAAAGCTACTCAATAAATACCTGGTACATAAACGAGCAAATGAGGCAATGTGATGAACCCCCAGCCCTTGGTGCACAGAAGTCAAATGTCCTCAAACTGAGTTATTAGCTTATCGGGATTCAGAAGGTGATTTCAGGCTATCCGCAAGCCACAAAGCAGGAAAAGGACCACACAGAGATGTGTAACTCATAAATAACCCCTCCAAGTATTTTTAAATGAAAACAACATCCCACACTCAGAGGTTAATCCCCCAGCTCTGAGCCTCTGGTTGCTCTATCTTTAGGTCCAGTTTATAATCATTTGACTCCTTTTTAGTGCTTTTAAGATAAACTGAAAGCGGAGCTTCGTGGCCTGGAGTATGAAGGGCTATCCCATCCCAATCTGATCCCCAAGACAGCCTAAGGAACTCAGTCGATGACTAGAAGGCAAAAACAAAACAAGCAAAATAAAAGCGACATCATTAGTCTAATATGCCTTAACATAAGAGTTCAAGATATATACACACCTGGAACTTCCCAACAAAGTCCATAAATGTTGGGCCATGAATCCCCTCCAAACATGTTAGTTTCTTATTAAATAGATTTGAAATCAAACCTGTTAAGTGGCTGAAGAAACAGCTACAGGCCACTGCCTGCGGGACACACCTAAAAGAATGGAAGGTCTGAAGAGCCAAGCTTGTTTCTTCGGCTCTGGGCTGGGCATGCCACTCACACGGGAACTAGAAAACTGGCTTAAAATGAGAACTATAATCTTTCTGGAACAATAGGTCATGACGAGCTTCCTTAATGCCAAAATAAGTGTTTGGAGGTGACTTCTGCTAACTGAAAGAAAGTGTAAAGGGCATATATATTTACTCTGGCTTGAATACAACATTTCTTAACATGCCTATTAGTGCCAGGAGTCAGAACTCTTTTCCTCATGGATTTTAAACTCAAGATTCATTCCACAGAATGTGGTTCCTAGGAATGGCTTCAAAAGGTTGCATCATATTAATATCTAAAAAGCTCAATTATCTGTACCTTTTGACTCTCAAGTTACCCTAGGTCTGGTGTGAGAAGGTAGACCAATTTTAAGGTTAATTCTCACAAGGTAAGACAAGTCACAACTTCTATTATTTAAAAACCTTCTTTTAAGAAGCCAACAAATGATTAGGTCATCAATCATAATTTCAAGAAAACTTATCTACCTACCTAGAAGGCATCTTGGCAATGATGATGCTGATAAAAAGACATCAACATTACCAGGCTCTAAGAACTGGTCTGAACAGAGCAGAACTCTGGAGCCTGTATTTTTATGTTAAGAAGGCTTATACAAACCACTATTAATTTCTCACTTTAAAAAATCTCTCACTAAAAATTTAAAAATTTCTCACTAAAAAATCCTAGACGTGCAAGGCTAACTCATCTGAAATTGATCAGAGAGAAAACAACTACTGAAAAAGACTACTACATACAAATTTTATAGGTCACACAGTAAAAATAATGGAAAGTTTTAACCCTTATTAACTGTCTGGGTCCAAACATCTAACCCCAAAAACCAAATCCTAAAACACACAGGAAATTACAATTTTAAGCACAGAAGCACATTTTGCAGAATCCATAAAAAGAACTATGACCTAAAACACCCCTGAACTATCTCATACTCTCCCTGTTCCACTATTAGCTACTATGGCCATTTGAGATCTAAGATTAAAAACTACCTCTGCTTAAAAATGCATCATTTATGGAAAATGCAAATTCATCATCAACCATTCAACCCGCCAAGTTAGGTGAGGGTTATCTATCAGCTGTTTTGCCACCTGTGTGCCCTTTGGAGTGGTTGAGCAAGCGTAGGCTAATTTTACAACATACCGTTTTTTGGATTAGCACATAATTTGTGTTTATTTGGATGGGTACTCAAAGGGAGAATACCAAGTGGATAAAAATAATCCTTACATGGAAAAAAAACCTATCTGACATGGCCTCAATAGCTCTAGGGCTCTGTGTCTAACCAAGGTAATCTACTTGGAAAAGTCTTTGATTTTGTATCAAAGTCTTGAGATTAGCCAAATGAAAGTAGTATTTTTACAGGAATTTTATCTCAAGTTTCAAGATCAACAAGCCATTCCAAATCAGACGTAAGAAATAACATTACATAATAGTCACTTAATGGCTATTGTTTTACAGTAACAAAGGTTTCATTTACCATATTTCCTAGAGTGCTTTATTCAGCAGGCAGATTTTCCCATGCCACACACACTCTTTTCTCTTAACCCCTCTATATATCTGTAAAAGTAAAACATTTAATAATTATAATTTCCACTTTAAAGATCCCCATCATATAGTATTTTAAAAGGTATACGCAAGCTACAGGTTCAGTGATTCTCTTCTAATTTATAGCTAAGAATTCTGGCAGTGGCTCGACAATATTCTAAATGACTCAAGAGAGAAACGCAGGTCAAAGTCAGGGTCCTGAGACATCAACATGCACTGTAATGTTTAAAATTAGAATAAAGCATAGCAAAGACAGCTTCACCAAATACTCATAAGGCAAAATGAGCCTGGTGAATCCACCAGTGTTCTTCCCTCTCGGATTCTATGACCCTGGGAGCTCTCGGCAAGTGTCATCAGTTCCCCATTCCTCCCGCCCAGGTGATTCACTCACGACTTAATACATTATCTCCCAAAGAGATCTGGAACTTGAACTGCCATGTTGTGTTAGAAAGTTTCCAGGGAAGTGGAGCTGGTTCTTACCTTGGAAGAGCAAAAGCATACTTGCAAAGTTCAGAACACAAATGGCAGTTGGGTGACCCCATGCCAAGACCTGGATTTTTGCCTGTATGTTTGTCTGCGATTACAGTTTCCTAAGAGATCCCAGACTGTAACCCAATCTGAGCCATGGATAAATCTACGGTCACGAAGTCAATGGAATGTACAAAGTCCCAGGGTTCTGTAACAACCCGAGCAACGTGAAGCTTGAGAAGCATGAATGACTGCCCCTTCTCCTTACCAGTCTGTTTTACCTTCAAATGCTGATCAAAGCCTAAGTTATCTGCTCAGGTCTTGAGAAAAACAAAACGAAACAACACAACACTTTGATGTTTCAGGCTGATACTGGTATCATTACCTTCCCTAATAAGCATGTCCAATGGCGATCAGTGTAGCTAAACCCTCCTGCAGGTCCTCTCATTCTATTAATAAGGTTTAAGGACAACATTTTCAGAATTTACAACCAAGTTCACAAGGGAACTTTCCTAATTACCAAGACAGAGGAAAAGAAAATAATCAGAACAACAAGTGTTAACAACCACAGGAATTTCTATTTAGAGATCTTTCTAGTTACATGATGTCCCATGTACCGCAAAAGCCAAATTTGCTACTTTAGAGTCAAGACTTCCACTGATAGAGAGAGACTGTGCCTCTAATAGATTTATGCACACCCTGCACCCACTTTCATCCAGGTAGCCCCAGGACCATTTTAATATCTTGGCTCTACCACTTAACTTTCAAAGAGATTACTCAGTTACCATGACGTCACTCCCAAATGACTAGGTTACATGTAGTAAAGACAGCTCAGATTAAAATAGCTTGCGCATGCTCACTCACACAAGAGATGGGTGTGTATGGGGACAAAAGGGGGGTTCAGGGCTTCCAGTCTTAATCTCCCTGAGAAACCAGCCTATTTCCATTTCAACCAACACAAGGAGTTTCCCAAATTATTCAGAAGGAGGCCTATTCCCAGTTTTCTCCTCTATGACCCATTTCCAGGCAGGTACTCGAGTGATTACTTGACTCCAACATGTATCAGTTTTCAGCCCAGAAAGCAGATGGTCTTTCATGAGGTTCACGATCCTCTTGTTTTAAAGACACTACCTGGGCTTCTGATAACTGGATCTATGTGTAAAGAGAAGCAAGAAAAGCCATAAAGCACATAATGTTCTACCCTGTCGCTGTGAACTGAGTCACACACACACACACACACACACACACACACACACACACACACACACACACACACACTCCTCCCAGTGTTGACAAGTTCTAGTTATGGACAGCCCATGCCTGCCCATGGAGCAGACTCCACATTCTGTTTTATTTTTAAAGACCTTCTTCTAAAATCCACCTTTTGTACTTTCTCAACTTCTTTTCTTTCCTGCTCTTTTCTCCCTCCCTCTTAACCCTTGGGAGGCCTACCTGTTCAAGGAGCCAAACAGTTTGTAATCTCCTACGGAAAGCTTCACACTAGGGAATAAAAACGGCATTATCCCCACGTCCCCACGTGTGTGTTCCTGCTCATGTCCTCTGTCCCAGGGAAGCTTTATCGGGGCACAGGCTACACAAGGAGTCTCTCAGAACACAGTGCTCTGGTCTGGGCGGCCAGGCTCTGCCCAGACAGCATTCAGAGGTCTGCTGGAAGCTCCTGGCCTGGGGTCTCAGCCTTGTCCCTTCCCTCAGGGTACCCCTTTCCTAGGCTGGGGGGGGGGGTGGACCCGGAAGTGAGGGTTTCATGGAAAAGTACCAATGCGGGAGCTAACCATGAGAGGCAGACTGAAGGGTGAGTCCTGCAGTGACAGGCAGGCCTGTCCCGCCTGCAGAAAACACAGTCTGGAGCTGGAAGAAAGGAGAGGGATGAAAGGAAGCGGATAGGAAACAGGCCTGGGCAGAGCACGGAGTGGGAGGAAATGGGTACAGCAACTCGGGGAGGGGCCAGGCCTGCAGGTCAGGCGTGGAGAGCCTGAGAGGAGGCCCGCCAGGGAGCTAGTATCCAGCCTCCTGCGGAACAGGCTGGGGAGAGACAGGGCTCAAATTCTGGGGATAAAGGGCTGGTGGGCGGAGGAGGGCACAGGTAGCCAGAGGCCCTCAGAGCCAGGGTTCTGAACCAGAGTACTTTGGAAGGAGAGGCTCAGAAGGCTGTGGACAGAGCCTGAGCTCCCAGCCAGGTGGAGAAAAGGAAACTGTCATTGCCCGTTTGGGCAATGAAGCAGACAATAAAGTGAGCAACAGTGAGTAAGGGGATATGATTCAGGGAGGAGAGCTGTGAATGTGCAGGAGCTGGGACACAATGATGTGTCACCGCTGTAGTCAGCTCCCCACAGAGAGTGGTTACCACCCATGGTCTGCCATTCCTCACATCGGGGCTGGTGCCCGGCTCCTCGGCCTCACCCCTACTTAACTTTGAAAGTTAAGTGGTAGAGCCAAGTGGTAGAGCCAAGTACCCCACTACCCCGTGGCCACCACTGCTGTGCAAGCTGAGGTCATCTCTGCCTTCCCCCGTTGTCACCGAGTGTCAGCGCTGCCTGCCTCCTCCCGGGATCTCTCTGAGAAGCCTGTGGCTTCCTTTTTACCAGACTTTCCTCCAGGCCTCCTGCCCCGGGTCTGCCTGCATCCCGGCCCACTCCTTAAATGGGGTATCCCTCGTTCTCCCACAGATTAATCTAACCTATTTCTCAGATGGTCCTAATGATGACTCTCAAGCTTATTATTTCTGGTCCAGCCTCCCTGGTGCCTCGAACCCTCACATCCAACTGCCTGCCTGGGGGCACTTTCTTTCCTGCCTCAGAGCCCTTGCCCTTCCCGTATGCCTGCCCCAGGTCCCCACCGATGGCTCTTTCCCATCTTTTAGGTCTCCTGTTCAATGACACTCCCTGACCACATTATCGAAAGCAGCCCCCCATACTGTGACTTTCTTCTCAGCACCTGCTTATAGCCCTTGGAACACTGACCACCAATGCACAACTGACTTATCTAGATGCTTGTTTAATAGCAAGACCCAAACACTCTGTCTTGTTCACCATTAGAGCCCTTGGCCAGCACAGGATATTGGTGCTGTGAATCCTGGCTGAGTGAAGGAATGAATGCTCCATGGTATTCAGTCCACATCTGATGCTCAATAAAGGTAGATTAACTAGGCTTCTGGGGATCAAAGGAATGAGTACAAGTTCTTCTGTCTTCCCCTCCCCCACTTTTGCATGTACAGGGAGGTCATTCATCTCCCTGGCCCCCAGGTCAAAATGCCCAGGGCCACTGTGGAATGTTTCCTTGTCTGTCAGAGCCAATGGCTCATCAACTTTGATCACCTTTATGTCCTTAGGGTCTCTCAAAGCCACAATCTTACCATATTCCTTGGTCAGACCTGCAAAACCCTTTAGACAGGCTCCTGCAATAACGTATTAACTGGTTTCCAGGTCTCCCCCTTCCCTCCCAGACCCAAACTCCCCAGCGCCGCCAGACATGCCTTCTCCCTTTGGGTAAAGGCCTAGCAAGTGCCCACAAATATCAAGGGCCTCAACTCTCATCCTTGGCCTCATCACCCACTACTCATCCCCTTGTTGTAATGATAGAAACACTGAGAATACTTAATATTTACAGAGTTTTTATGTGCCTGTCATTGCATTAGGCATTTTACACATGTGAACATATTCTACTCTTTGTAACAATCCTATAAGTAATTTACTTGTCCCTTTTTAAAAATGGAGCAACTGAAGTCCAATGAACTTCCCCAATCTCATTCAAACCCAGGGGAACTGGCTTTAGGTCAGTCCTTGTCATCATCGTGGCATATTATACTACCTGTTCAAACTTTCTGCATCAGCAATACTGGGTTATGCTTTGAGTTTCTTACGCTCCAGCAACACTGAGCTACATATAGTCCCTTGAACTCTGCTGTTAGGGCCACTATGCTTTGTATACACCATTTCTTTTGACCTTTGGGAGTCCCTGTCCTTCTCTCTGATAAATACCAAACTATCTTCTCAAACCTCCCTGACACGTTGCCTTTTCTACGTGATCTCTCTTTTGGCTCCTTGAGACCAAAGTCTCTCTTACCCAATGACCACTCCTAAGGCTTACAGATACCTTACAAATACTTCTCTATTGCCCTGGTTTGCAATGATTCATTCCCATGTCTTCACTGAAGGCAATCCTATGACTCACTTCTGGGCCACAGTGCTCAAGCTCACAATAGATGCTCAATAAATGTGGATTTAATTGGACTTTCCGTAGTTCTAGGGTGACTACAAATGCCATAATAACCAACGTGTCAGGACAAGAGACAAGAACTCTCCATCCTTTTAAAAGACACATATTCATGAGCAAAACAAAAACTCAAGCAACACTACAGATGTTTCTGAAAAGAAGATGGGGCATACATAAAAATTTGATACATTCTGACAATTGCAGCAGTGAGTTTAAAATCCCTGAATGTCCCTACTGTTCAGGGCAACCCCTGAGTAATGTGAATCCAGAAATACACACACACACACACACAACCCCAAAACCAACTTTTATCCCATGGATTCTCGGCAAAACACATTAGGAAACTTGCTCCAAGTGATTAACCGAGTCGCAAGCTGCCCACTGGCTTAGATAATGATGCTTGATTTAGCTGTCACTGAGATTTGGATATTGTTACGTACGCTCAATGAAAGTATGACAGATTTCCAACCATTAGGGTTAAAAACCAAACATCTTATAGAATCTCTAAATAGTGTTTTAGCAACACTAAAGTTGCACCTCAAAACTGAGCAGTGCTATTTATAGACCAATGGTAGTCCTTTCTTTACATATGTGATGTAAGTATAAAAGAAGCTTAAAAAAAAAAAGAGAGAAGGGGCGCCTGGGTGGCTCAGTGGGTTAAAGCCTCTGCCTTCGGTTCAGGTCATGATCTCAGGGTCCTGGGATCGAGCCCCACATCAGGGTCTCTGCTCAGCAGGGAGCCTGCATCCCCCTCTCTCTCTCTGCCTGCCTCTCTGCCTACTTATGATCTCTCTCTCTGTCAAACAAATAAATAAAATCTTAAAAAAAAAAAAGAGAGAGAGAGAGAGAGAAGCTTGATCTTCTTCCCTTCCCCCACAAAGTCTTTAATCCAAAAGGGGAAAAATGTTATAAACCTAAGGGGTAACAGACAGTAGCCCTGGATTACCACCAATGCTCGAAGCAGCAGGTGAAGGGTTCTACTGAGTTGACCTTGCGGAAATAATCGAGGGGCAGAGGAGACAAAGCCAGGCATAAAAAAAGAAACTGTTTCCTGTTCAAGTGGAGTGTTAAAATGGGACATCTTTGCCTTCTACCTGATCTAAGCAAGGAAAACTCTAAGTTTCTCCCTTTGGTAGTTCACCTTATTCACAGAGGACATGTTTCAAAACCCCCAGGAGATGCCTAAAATTGCAAATAGTATTGAACCCTATGTATACACTATGTTTTTCCCTATACATAGATACACCAATGATAAAATTTAATTCATAAATTTGGCACAGTAAGAGATTAACAACAGTAACTAATAATAAAATGGATTATAATAATACACCATAAAGAAGTTAGGTGAATAGGGCCTCTCTCTGTCTCTTGTGATGATGTGAGATGATAAAATGTGTGTGTGATGAGATGTAGTACAGTGAATGATGTAGGCACTGTGACCTAGTCTCAGGCTACTATCATTGGCTTCTGGACTGTGGCTGACCACAGATAACGGGGACTGCAGAAAGTGAAATCAGAGATTGGTGGGGGACTACTGTATTAAGTATTCTACTAGCTGCAGGTTTTCCATAGATATCTTTCACTGAGTTGATCAAATGCCCCTCTGTGCTTGGTGTTCTGAGAGTTTTTGTCACGAGTGAGTAGTGGATCCTGTGCTTTTTCCCCATGTACTAATCTGATCATGTGATAATCCCTACTTAGCTTATTTCTGTGACAGATTACATTGACTGATTTTCTAGTGCTGAACCATCTTTGCATACCTGGGATAAACTGGTATCTGTTTTCATTCATTGTTGGATTTGATATGTTAATAACTTGTTGACAGAACGTATAAGGTTTTCTTCCATGCAAATATTCCCTAGAACTATAAGCTTTAAGATTGGGTCACTTAAACTCATTCATGAAATTTAAATGACAGCAAGGCAAGAGAAAGTAAGGATATTTTGAAAGGTTTAAGACTTTATAGAGTATTTATAAAAGTTTTCCTAAAATTAAAAAAAGAAAATTTCCCTTAAAATAAAGAATATATGATTTAAAAAAAAATAAACTGTTTCCAATGGAGTATGTAAGCTTTCCAGCAAAACAGCAGACAAAGTCAGTGTGCCTCCATCTAACCTGTTGTCTGCCACAGTCAAGACAAAAAACAATGAAGGGAACAATAAATTGTCTCTGGGATGCAGGACAAGGATTATCATTAGTTCAGTACCCTGCAGAAATCTAGGTCTGAGATTAGGTCTGTATGATCATCTCTCTAAGTACCCAGAGAGTTAAATGTTATAGGCCCAGTTGGAAAAGAAACTTTCAAAATTTTCCTGTGACAGAGCAAGGCAACAAACCAGTACCATGCTGAAATGGCAAGGCAAATGTGATGGAACCAACCAAAAAGGCTTCCATGATAAAAATGTCTACCGTAATATAGACTTAAGCGAAGAGTGTGAAACCCTTCAATCTTTCCTTTTTCTAATTGGTACACACATCCTACCCGAAAAAGCTCTGAGATGTCCATTCACATGTTGAAGGCTGAATTTACTCTTTGAAGGACGCAAGAAGCTGATATTAAAGAAAAGGTTAAGATGAAGTCCTCTAAATTACAATGTGAATCAGAACAAGTGGCTAGGAAAAAAACAAAACAAAACATGTGAAATGAATGATCTGATGGACAAAGTCAGCAAGTATGCAGAAAAGAAGCTAGGCTTGGGCAGGAGAGAGATTCCCAGGGCTAAGGCTCATGCACCTGAGGGCTCCAGACAGGTATCCTCACCTGGACACTGGGTACCCTCACAATGAGACTGGCAAAAGGACAAGTTGAGGATGGCAAAGTCCTTTTCAAAGGACAGACTTAGGGAACCTGATCAGCCAGGTGCGGAATGGGGTTAATGTGGCAGTTGGGGGAGGAGACAGCATTTAGAGCAGTGAAGGGAGGTCACAGAATGGGAAGAGTCCCACTGTAAGCATATGCTACACGCCCTTAGGGAAGGACACAGAGCTGGAATTGATCACTGTATAATAAGAGAATACAATAGCTACATAAACTGCCCTGGACAGGAAGACAGCTGCCCTTCAAGTTTCCAGATCTACATAATAAATATAAAGCAGTGCTGGTCCTTTGAGACCAATAATAAGTAGATGTACGTAGAAATGATCTTCAGGAAACCTATCTCCCAAACTCCAAGAATCCTGGAATTCCCCAGTCACAAAGGCTGGGACAACCTCTGCTAATAGAAGGGAGGGAAGAAAATCTACCCCCTTTTCTGTTTCACTGAACTGAAAAAAAACCGGTCCGTGACTTGGGGAGTGGGGAAAGGCCTCCCACACTCTTCCACTTTGCTGGGAAGAGCCTAAGTTACTTCAGTTCTGAAGAAGGAACTTAGAACTTGGGCTCCCTGCCAGTGTGGGCTGTCTGAATTCCAGTGTTCTGGATTGGACTGGCCTGGGCTGGAAAGTCAGGGTCAGACTAGCCTGAGAATTCTCTCAGTAATATTATCAACAGGTAGACAGGGTGAAGAAAGGCTCCAACTGCACCGCAGGTGCAGACACACAGGGTGTAACGCAGAGCAGCCCTATCTCTTTGAGAAGTGGTCTCAGGTGGGAGGAGCGGCCGCATCACAGCCAGGAGTACACGACTCAGATATTTAGGGGCCCCTGACAAACTTGAGAGGTAAGAAGTTGTAGAACGTACTGCCACGAAAGTTGTGGTCTTGTTCATAGCATTATCTCTTCAGCTAATTAGCTGCGTTTATTTTGCTGGTGGGGCATGGATGACACATCTTGAATAAAAATCACCAACACCAAAACATTGGGTCTCTGAACATACAGAGTGGGACAAGAAAAACCTAGTTAACCTTATTCAAATCAAGAATCTAACTTGGTTTCGTGGGACCAACACCGTTCAAGTTGTATTAAAGGTTAAGTGTGACTTTAAAGTCTACTCAGGATCAGACCGAGGTGTGTGTGTGTGTGTGTGTGTGTGTGTGTGTGTGTGTTTTACAGGTGTATATTTGCACATGCACCTACAAATATGGCACGGCAGAGTGTTCCAGGATGCTGTTGAAATCTGCGAAATACCATGGGAAATTTCGGAAGGAAAACTTACTAAGTTTTCCAAAGTATGAGGTATCTGCATTCCTGCTCCACAATGTTATAGGTCTAACAAAGAGAATACACCATTTTCTGGTGTTCTTGAAACATGGAGCACAGAGATTATGAAGCTCCTGATCTGATAGGCAGTATCCTGTTTATGTGAGTGCATCATTGCTCTTAAATGTGCTCGCGGGGATGTGCAAGTCCGTCAAGTAGCGAAGAAAAATGAAGAACCTAGAGTTAAGCAACTCAGAAAGCATGCCTCTAAAATCACCATAATGCCACCTTTCTGTGCTGGACACAATGGGGAGAGAAGAGAAACACTCCCCTCCAAAATCATATTCTCTCAATCTGAGTGTCAGCAGCTAACTCTGAACTGCCTTTCAGAAGTGCCACCGGCTTCATCCGGATTTTAAAATTCTGTTGTCCTCTACTTATTCTGTTAAATACGTTAACAAAATGAAAAGGCCAGTCTGTATTAGGAATAAATGTCAGCAAACCAGTAAAAAAAAAAAAAAAAAAAAAAAAAAAAGGCAAAGTTATGCAGACTTGTCTCTTTTAAGCAGACAATACGAAACAGGCTAACTGGAGCTATCTTTGCACTGCACATCTGTATCTTATAAAGGTCAAATATTTAATAGGAAGGAACATCTGAAAGGCTCTACAAAGGGAAGCAGAAGCCTCCGGTGCCTGAGTGAGGGAAAGGGATGGATATGATCAGATCAGGGACAGACTTAGACAAAGTATCTCTCCACCTCCCTTTTTCCTCCCTCCTCCACTCACAACTCATCCCCTTCTCACCCACATTTCAAAAGAACAACTAGAGAAGCACAGGCAAGCAGGATTACACAGGAAATCCGCAAGGATGACAGACTACCTGAAACAGTGGCCCCTTGGCAGGGTAGAAACTTTTCAAACTGTCGCCCAGTAAACAAAACCCCAGCTGCTAAGGGGCTTGGGCAGTCTGTCTGCCTCCAAAGCCAACACATTCCCTCTCCAGGCAAAGCATCACCGCGTTGTTTTTTTTACCTTTGTGTTCGCCGAAGCCTGTTCCCACTCCTCAAATGAGGCAAAGTAAAGTTTGAGAGCACAGTCCAAAAATTGGGGTCAGACATATCCATTTCTTTCTCTCTTCAATTCACTGCGGGTTCAAGGCCATAAGGCCAAACCAGGGAGGGGGAGGTAAAACGGAAAAAGGAAAAAAAAAAAAAAAAGGAAAAAAAAGAAAAGAAAAAAAGAAGAAAAAAATCCCAATTATCTACTCGCTTCCTCTAGAGGAAACGTGCTGTGAACTGTGATCTCAAGAACTTGGAGCCCGTCTGAAAAGTACCCGTCCTAGCCTTTAATTAACACACAGCCATTTCTCCAAGGTTCAGGAAACTTATTTCCTCTTGGGTTTGCCCTCTCCTGGTCAGCCCTGGGCTGCTATAAACAGTAATTACAAGAGTTGGGCCGTGCGTTCTGCACAAAATGCTGTCTCCGTGTGATTCAGTCCAAGGTACTTTGTCATCTGTTTGGCAGATACCATTTGCAGCTCCTGCGGGGGGGGGGGTAAGGCGGGGGGGAGACGACTATTTTAAGTCTCTGGTTCCGGGAGGCTGTTGCTTATCAGCAAACCATTCAACATCCGAACATGCCCAGTGCCGAGTTTCCTTTTGGTATCTACATACAAGGAAAATAATGGAAATACAAAAAGCGCCTCTTCTCCCCCTTTGCAAAAGAAAAAAAGGAAACTTACAAGCACTTTTAGAAAACTGGCCTATAGGCGGACTTGAACAGGACACCTTTGTGCCGCCTCTGTGGCCAGGCGCTCATTGGGGAGGGGAGGCTCCGCACCCGCAGACACTCCCCCGGGAGCAGGGCCTCATGGGAAAGGGGTCGGGCGCGGGGGTGGGGTGGGGGGCGTGCGCGAGCCCCGGAGCAGCGGGACCTCAGCATCCTCAGCCCCCGTGCGCCACGCCCCGCGCCCCCAGCTCGCGGCCCCAGATGGATCATTCCCCCCAAATAAATAAATAAATCCACCCTCGGCCAGAACGCGGAGAAGTGAGCGCGGTGCACACCTGAAGGCTGGTCTGTGATTCACTGCAGAATGGATCCCCATGAAAACACTCCTAGGAAGTGAGTAATTACTCTTTACCCGGACGCCGTTTGCAGGAAAAGCACGCCCGATGGGATGCCACACTCACCCAAAACCTCAGTCGACTGTATTTATGAGTTTACATCCATTTGATGAATTACGACAGGCACACCTGTTCGGCTTCATGGACTGCAAACACGGCCAGGGAATGGTCAGCTCCTACCTGTTAAGACACACTACTTTATTTAACAAATGCTCGATTATTTCCCTTCCACTGTGTTCAGACTTGAGGGAATGAAAGGCAAGGTTGAATCCATGTTTCTGTTGTTCATCTTGAAGAAAGGAATGGTATTCAAATAACTCCCCAAACTGACAAATGCTTGTGTCAAAGTCTATAAAGGGGAAAAAAAATTAGAATTTAAATTAGCTGCCTTAAATCTGGCATAACAGGGCGAGAGATACTAAGTTTTGCAAGATTTTAATAATAAAAAAAAAACCTCATAAAAATGGTTTAGTTCACCTACTAAATACTGGAAACAAACTTGCTTACAGAAATATGAGAGTGACAAGGGGAGGGGGGCCAGCGGACAAAGGGAGGGGTAAATAAAGAACAGAAATGCACTTTGGGATCCACTTTATCTAATTCTTAAGACTCCCAAAATATCTTCATCCCAATTCATTCCAAGGACTCTAGGAATTTCTGATAATAATTATTTTACGAGTCTTTATCACATATTATCTCCTGAAATTCTCACTGAGCCTTCTCAGATCCTTTACTAAGATAGACAAAATGGCAATATTTTCTCAATTTAACAAGTGACAAAATACACTTCACCAGACATTTAGGAATTTGGTTTTCAGTGTGTTTTGCTCCATACTAAGCCATTCCTTCTTCTTCCTTTTTTTTTTTTTTTTTTCAAGTTCTAAGGACTTAAAAGGGTAGTTTTTAAAGGCTGACACAAAGACAATACTAGCCATGTTCCAGAGCCTTTTGTCAACCTCATTCCTTGGACATGTGAGGCTGCATAATTCTTTGTTCAGGGGGTTGTCTTTGTACATTGGAGGATGTTTAGCAGCATGCCTGACCTCTATCCACTACATGCCAGTTGTGACAATCAAAAATGTCTACAGACATTGCCAAGTGTTTCTTAGGGGGCGAAATCACCCCTGGCTGAGAACTACTGCCCTAAATAAAGCCTCCCTCTGAGAAAGGTAGTGCAGAGCACTGGTGAAGAGCAAAAAAACTTGGGTCTGAATTCTGGATCCAACAGTTAACTATGGATTAAGACAAGTCATTTAATCTCTGCGCATTTCCCCCATTTTGAGGGGCATGGGATAGGACCAACCTTTAAGAGATCAATGCACATAAATGAGATGACACATATAAGCCCCTAAAAGCAGTGTTTAGAACATGCCGCACATAAATGTCAGCAATATGCATTAAAAGAATGTAATTGTAATGCTGAGAGGTGTAGGAATATGCCCTCTACTTTCATGGTGGCCAGAATGTGCCTCCCCGAGGGGCTGGACACACTGCTCACACCGAGGTGTAAACACAGTGTTTGCTGCTGTCTTCCCCACTAGTCTGTGGGTTCTTCAAGGCTGAGGTCATGTTTTACTGATTTCTCAATTTCCGAAATCTGATAGTTCCCAATTTATATAAGCAGTTAGTAAATACTTTCTGAATGGAGACACTTCAGATGCTTGGGCTTCTCTTTAATTGCCCTAAAATTATCAGTATTAGCAGGTCAACTGATTTTTTTCAAAGAATCTCAACTTCTTATGAATCCCAAGATCATACTTTTAAATCCTAAAGAATTTTTCCTACTGACTAATTTTTATCTACACTCTGTAACTGAAAACAGAAGTCCTCACATCACAACCCAAACTAAGAGAAACTCTCTGGATCCCACCTACCACCTCCATTCCCAAAGGTAAGCCCAGGGAATTAATAATTTTAGTGCTGAGTTGTAGGTATTCGAGTTTAAGAGGGAGAGTTATGTAGTAGAGGCTGCCCAGAGAAGAACCATCAAGATGGTGAAAGGAGACACATAAGTGTGCTATCTACATTACATGGTGAAGACACTCTGTGTTCAAAGTGCAGAAAGAGAAAATTTGGGGAGCTGGACAGTGGTCCTTGAATACTGAAATAACTACCCTGTGGAAGAATCTTTGGATCCAAAGATGAAAAGGGCTGAAAGGCCAAGAGAGGATGTCCTATAAAAGTGTCTGAGTAGAAGTAAGTTGAAGGAGATGCAGTGCACAGAATTCAAGTTCTGCATGGTTCCAAGAATCAATGACTATGTAGCTCCCATATTCTATATTCTATTTCTTCTGGAAAAGCCCTTGTTATCTGGGCCATACCCATAACAATGATAACTAAAATGGGTAAACATGTCTATGAAACATTTTTTTCTTCTCTTAACTGAATGTAAATGTCCTGGCCTGTGAGCAGATGTCATTACAGCCTCTACTGTGGACATTCCAGGTCATCCATCCTGCAGATTTCCAAAGGGATGGTGAAGATGTATTTTTTTAAACTACATATACTTAAACATGTTTTTTGCACTTAGGAGGCTTGGGAAAATTGGGGTTGTATCCAAAATGAAAAAATAAAAATAGGTATAGTACATGAGGAGCTAGAAATGAACTACTTAATACAGTGAAAGTGGCTGATACATTCCCACATTCGTTTAAGATAAGAGTAGGTGTGACACTCAAGTATAACTTGTCTTCTAACCTGTTTGACTTGATTGGGGAACCTATGATTCAGAAGATAATGCAGTTAGCAAACACAAGAATTAAAACCGTCAGAACTACTGACATTTTCCTACAGACAAATAATTATATGGGCTACAGCTATAGTTTGGTTGCAAGTACAGTGAAACGGGCTACCCAACTAAAAGGAAATTGAGATTATTAGAAATTCTTAAGACTGTAACTGGTCTAAGTCAATAAAAAATATTCAAGATTTTCTACTTATTGCATAATAACTGAGCCTACAAGCTTTGTGATCCAGAATGCTCACTCATTTAATCAGATGATATTATGAGCCATTGTTTTTATAAGAAAGGTAAATGACAAAGAAAAATAAGCTTGTCACGCTACTGAAATGCTGGTTTAGAATGAAATGAGTACTTAAGAATGGGTCAAATTCTTCATTGTTCACCCTCCTCCTATATACAAAGAAGTCCCATGTTCTTTTCACTGACTTGAATTCTCCCATCCACTTCCCACCCTCTGCCCCATGCCAACTCAATTGGGTTTTCTCCCACCCTACACAGAACACTGCTGCATATTTCCCTGGAGCCTTCCTTCAACTTCAACACGGCGGGAGACTAAGCTTTCTTTCTTTCTTTTTTTTAAAGATTTATTTATTTGACAGAGAGAGTGAGAGATCACAAGTAGGCAGAGAGGCAGGCAGAGAGAGAGGGGGAAGCAGGCTCCCCACTGAGCAGAGAGCCCGATGCGGGGCTCAATCCCAGGACCCTGAGAGCACGACCTGAGCCAAAGGCAGAGGCTTTTACCCACTGAGCCACCCAGGTGCCCCGAGACTAAGCTTTCTAATGGAGGTGTGTAGCCGGGGAATCCATCAGCTCCCTGCACTGACACCCTGGCTACAAGGCCAATTCCAAAGAGAAGACACTAGGAAAAGTGGTGTTGATACTGAGTTTCTAATGTATTCTACCTAATCTTGGCCTCCTCTGGAGATTGTGCTATAAACTCACTTTGATCTCCATCCAACCCCATTTTTAGAGCACCTTGAAGTGACTACTTCCCTAATACTGTCCATACCTACAGGTCTACCTTGGTCACCTTCTAAATGCTGCCTTGTGAATTGAAGGGTAGAAGTGTGAGCAGCAAACTGCCCAACCTGAATAAGCCATCCTTGTAATCACTGCACATATTAAGAAATAAAGCTTAAAGTCTGAGCTAGAGATGTGAAGAAAGTTGCATCAAAGCGGAGTAGGTTGAAAGAAAACTCTACTAGTATTATTAAACATTTTTTTTTTGCTCACATTACCAAACTATGAAAGAAGATAAAAGAGATAAATGAAAATTATCATGTAGGGATAAATGGGAAAGCCTGATACCAGGAAATGGATAATAAGTAAGGTTACATCATCCTTGGAATATGAAAAAAAAAATTAAACAATATCACAAGATAGATTCACATTTATAGAGTGCAGAGATAAAACAAAGCAAAACAATAAAACTGATTTACATTTCTTGACCGGTTGAGCAGAGAACTGCATAATCCCCAAGGGCTGGCTGAAGGATAAGTTCTGAGAGAGCAAAGGACAGGCTGGAGACCGACTAGAATGGGAAGAGAACATAACATTGTCCCCAGGAACTCCTTGGATTCCAGAAGAATCGTTGGCTCAGGAAATGTAGCAAATAACCAGTAACTTTAAAAAATCCAAGAGGACAGAACAGATGAATACAGACAATGAGGTACTTTAACCCCCACACTGGCGACTCCTTGATGATAGAGAAGTGAAGGAGAACACACATGATGACAGCCCAGCATACAGGACTGGATTGCGTTTCACAATCACTGTGTGCAAGCACATTCCCCTAGCTCTCCATCCTCTTGCTTACCAGCAAGAGAAGGTCCTGGGAGAAGCTGCACAGTTAAGCTGACAGAGCTCTACCTGCTTCGAGAGGCAGTGGACAGAAAGGTCTATCACCCTTACGGGGCTGCTGCAAGGGTCATCCTGCAGGAGATGACAGTGAACCAGAGATGAGTGTGTCACTCCATTCTAAACTAGCTGTCTGCAAGATCTGCCAGTGCGTGACACAGAGTCATGGCCTCTAACAGAGCTAAGCAACCCAATTTGGGAGCAGAGAACAAGGTTTGGAGATCAGACCCCTCATTTGACAAATAGGAAGGCTAACTCCTATCTTACTTTAAGACTGAGCTTCTTGCCACTTGTTCTAGGCAGCCTTCCTTTGAGGTTCCCTATCCCTACCGTTGAGTATCCCTCTACTGGCCTCTGCTCCTGAAAGCTTCTGCAGGAAAAAGGTTCTACCACTGTATCAAAATCACAGTCTATTTGTTTGCAGATCAGTCCCCATCAGAATAACACTCCTTGAGGGAAGGGCTCTATCCCCTTCATCTATAAATCCTCAATACAACCATTTGGATGAATGTTGAGAGAAGGGAGAAAAGGATTAAAAAGATTTGCTCAGGGTTAAAATGATACTTGATAGCAAAGTCAGGTACAGAATCCTGATATTTTGAAGACTTAGTTGGTACAGGTTTTAAAAAGCTTTTTTGGATCCATTCCTCCTGAATTTCATGACTCTATTGCTGTACCTATTAGGCAGGTCTATCGTCTCAGATTTCAAAACCTCAGAAAATAGAGACCATAGATATATATAGTTTTATGTATGTATACATATACATATATATAATTAGTTTATATGAAATACTAACTGCTTTTGGACTGTAACAGTGACCCCCAGTTAGTAATCATTGCATTAGTCTCTCAATCTGGAATTACCTTCAAGGACGTGGAGTTTCTTGATCCAGAAGCTTGGGTCTAAGGTTCATCATTTTTTATCCGGTTCCTGAGCATGAATTACACTGCAATTATCACAAGTGTCAAATTGGTTTAAGTGGGTCAGGGTAGTTATATTTAGCCCTTTGGTAGCTGGCACTAAGACCTTTCTGTACTGTAAGATTAAAGTTAATTTATCAGTTCTTCTTTTCTTGAATATTTTTTCCAGGTCAGACATCTAAAATTATGGAAAATTACGCCACTAAAATAAGAGGTAAGAGTTTCCATCAAAGTACCAAATAGGAAGAATATACAGACAGAGGTAGAAACAATATGCTTCTGCTTAACAGTAAGAATTTTAGTCCATTAAGCAAGTTGATTCACATTATTTCACAAATCAGAGGCTATTATTTTAGGGAAGACACAAAATATTTTAGCTAAGGAGTTCTCAGGCAAGCCTCTAGTAAGTTAGGTCATTTTCATTACCAACAAAGACTTTTAAAGAAATACTAACTCAAAGAATATAATGTTTAGAATGAAAAGTATTCAGTCTAACTATTCTCGTAGAAAATGCAATCAAAGCATCAATTAAATATTTTTACCTATTTAAGTGGCAAAGATGAAAAAAAAGATACCATCAGTGGTGGTGAGAGCGCGAGGACATAAGTTCTCTTTACTATCTGGAAAGCTATCTGGAGAATAAAAACACACACAAGCATACACACACCCCCAACACAAACATCACATATACACAGACACACACACATAAATGTACATGTCTGCTACATATGTATACATACAATACACACATACAAATATACATTTTAACTATAATTGACATCTTGGAACTTACACAAATACAACCAACTGTATACACAAACATTTATGCATATGGAAATTAATCTCTGAATTCCTTATAATAGCACAGTATGGGTGACAAAAACTAATGGTACAACATGTTAACAAATGCAACTTTATTAGGGCAAATGCTAATAAATACCCAAAGAGCCATAAAATAAAATACTATAAAACCAATAAAGATAGAATAATAGATTCCAACAATATCCAGGTTCTAATCCCTGGAGCCTGTGAATATGTTACCTAGTATGTCAAGAGGAATTTTGAAGATGTGATTAAATTAAGGGTCTTCAGACGGAGAGACTTTCTTTCCTAAATTGTGAAGTTGGGTCCTAAATGCAGTAAGTGTCTTTTTAAGACGGACGCAGAGGGAGATTGGACTACAGAAGAAGGCTCTGACACAAGCAAGATGCTAGGCTACTGGCTTTGAAGATGGAGGAAGGAATGAAAGGAATGCACAGAATGCAGCTCTACAAAGAAGCTGGAAGTCAAGAACACATATCTACCTTACTGTTTCTGGAGGGAGTTCAGCCCTGTAGGCACCTTGATTTTAGCCCAGTGGGACGGATTTTAGACTTCTGGCCTCTAGAACTCCAGGAGAACAAACATATGTTGTTTTAAACCATTTAGCTTGTCATAATTTGTTACAATAGCCATAGGAAACTAAGACTACGTCTGTAAAGTATACATAATGGGAAATGCTCCTAAAATGTGTTTAAAAAAAAAAAATGGAGCAGTCAGGATATAACTTACTTATAATATACATGAATGTATATAAATACAAAAGAGAACTAAACAAAGTATTTTTAATGTCCATCTGTAAAGTGTGGATTATTGATTTTATGGAATCAATAATTGGAATTGTTGACTTTATTTCTTTAAACATGTGTGTGTGTGCGTGTGTATTCTTTACAATGATTCCTATTATTTTTAATTAAGAAAAAAACCTCCAATCCCAGAAGCCATATATCTGAAGGTCCTTTTACCATGACCTCAAAGTCCATGTTCCTGCAAACTTTAGATTACTGTGAAGTTTACAAACTTTAAACGATGCACTTTTACATGGGTATTTTCATAAAATTGGATTGGCATCTTTTGACAAAATAAAATGCAAATGTAAAAGCTCTAAAAACCTTAGAAATACTAACATTGCTTTAAAAATGAAGTCTTTCCTACTCTCGGGAGTTTCAGAATATAAAAGTGAAAAATAACTGCTTCTACACATAAATCCTTACCTGTCTATGGCAACTGGGCAAATGGATATTTTCAAAGCTGACTGGGTTATAAATCCATACAGGGCTGTGTTTTGGGTTGAATATATATGTTGTTATTTGCAGAGTGGTCAGGCTGTGCATTTTATGTGCCAATTCTGAATTCCAGAATTATTTCATTGTGCTGTACATGAAGACTTTCTTCTTTCATTGCTCAGAACATTTACTTTTTTTAAAAAAAAAAGATTTTATTTGAAAGAGAGAGAGAGAGAGCATGAGTTGGAGGTGTGGGGAGACAGGCAGAGGGAGAAGCAGACTCCACTGAGCAGGGAGCCCAATGAGGGGCTCCATCCCAGGACCCCAGGATCATGACCTGAGCCTAAGGTAAATGCTTAACCAACTGAGCCACCCAGGTGCCCCAAATCATTTACTTTTGACAAAACAAAGCTCTATTTTTAATATTAGCCAACTAGTATGCAGCAAAAAAAAGATGTTTCTAACTTCAAAGTATTATATTATCTGTAATTTGGGATTACCTCTCCCCTCTCCCCAGCAAGCACAGACTTGTTATTTCCCAAGATGCTAGATAATTTAGATTTTACTGTTTTCACTTAGCTGGATTATGAGGACCGAAAGGTACAGACCAAGTTTCTGGTACCAACCAAAGAAACATTCTTTGAACCAACATATTGTAAGACACATCATAGAAGACAACTATATTAAAGTTAAGTTATCAAAAAAACTTCCAAAAAGAAGTTATTCCGGGTTTAGGAGCTGTAGCAACAGTCAATCATGTCATCCAATATAGTGGCAGGTGGGTGATAGATGAGTGATCTCTACAGGTGGCTTTCAGCTCATGAAGCACAGAATTATAAAGAATGCTAATACACCAATGACAAAAGAAAGTCAAGGCCAGATGACATGTACGCAGCAGAAACAGAAAACTCAAGAGAGTAGAAAAAAACTGACATAAATGTAACAAAAATACACTAGTTGGGAAAATTAGAAATTGAGAGAAAAGTCAGTTAAGTTCTCACTGTCCATAAAATTAAAAAAAAAAAAAAAGAGCATCAGATTTTCACATTGTATGGGGCCTTCTGGTCAAGGCCTCCATTATCTCTTGCCTACATTCATAAAATATCCTCCTCCTCCCCACTCTAAGCTATTCCTCCAAAGCCACCAGCCCTAACGTATGCACACAATCATTTGACTCTCCCACCCGTGAAGGAAAATTCAGTGGTTCCCGCACTGTTCTAGCATTATTCCTTCAAGAACAGTTTCTGTCCCACCATCACTGCATTACCTGGAGTGCAGATTTGAGGAGGCCTCTCCACATCCACAGACTGAGGATATCTGGGCAGTAAAGCCCAGGAATCTGCATTTCACCAAGTGCGCAGGGAGGTCTTCTGCACATTAGAGTTTGAGAGGTTCTTCGTAGGAAAAAACAAAACCTCTTTAAATGGAATACTTTATAAATACAGTTCCTGATTGCTTCTGCCTCATCCTTTGACACGTCCCTTTGTGGTTTATGCTCCAGTAATAAAAAAAGTATGTACTTGTCAGAAAAAATGAATTACTTTCAGCTCCCCCCAGGCAGGAGCTGTGCCATACCTCATTGCCTCATTGCCTTTGCACATCCTGTTCCCTGTTCCTAGAATTTCCATCTCCTCTGCCTGGAAAACTTCTGCTCATCTTTCAAGTGTGAGACGTAAGGTCACCTCTCCAGCTAAGTCGGCCTGACCTTCTCTTGCAGACCTAAGTAAGAGGTTTTCCTCTTGGATCTCGAAAGAACTTTATACATACACATGCCTCTTTTTAGAGCATTTAACTAGAGCACAATTGTCTACAGACAATTCTTCATGAGGCGTTAAGTACTCGGAGTACAAGGATAGTTTCTATTCATCTGTGTAGGCCTCTAAGTACATCAGAGATACCCAAAGGACTTTATGGATACACACACATTATTTTGTAAGGTTTGTAAGGTTTAAAACACACACACACACACACACACACACACACACACACACACACACACACACACAGGTTATTTTTCTATTTCTCTAACTTCTACATAGAAGCCCTTGGGGGATGCTTCCAAAACCATATTGCTTTTTGTCAACTGGTTGGATGGCTTTTCTTTTAAAGCACTGTCATTATGGACAACCTTCATGATTATTAATAAAAAGAACAATGAAAATTTAAGACCGTGATTTTTAGAAAGATTTTAATGGCTCATTAAGAAATGAACCAAAAAACAGCCGGGTGCGGTGGCACGCCCCTGTAGTCCCAGCTACTTGGGAGGCTGAGGGAGGATCGCTTGAGCCCAGGAGTTCTGGGCTGTAGTGCGCTATGCCGATCGGGTATCCGCACTAAGTTTGGCATCAATATGGTGACCTCCCGGGAAAAATGAACCAAAAAACCACTATCAGCTTTTTGCAATCCATCACAAGTATGTCTGAAGTCAAGTGTTACTCTGTCCCCTCTGAAAAGATGACTAAAAATGCAGAGTGACCTTGGGCAGAGTGACCTGTTTCAAGGCTGGAAACTCAATCCTCCTGGGGACAGGATCAACATGTGGGCCTCCGCAATGCACACCCCTTCCCCACTCACTGCAATGAACAGACGACAATTTTGAGTACCACAGCCAGAGTGTTCAAGGTCTACAACCTGCTGGCCACCACCCTAGAGTCCCAGGCTCCAGGCTCTGGTATGTCATCCTGCTCAGCAAAATTCGTCCTTCCATTCAGGAGGAACAGACACAGCTGATCTATCTCTTCTCTTAGCACCTCTCCTCCTCCTCTGGCAAATGCCCATTTCTACATCTTGATCTTGCTCATATACCACAGTCAATCAATCCCATCTAGGGGTCTAAGAATTAACCTTTTTTGTTTGTTTGTTTTTTAGGGACAGCAAAGGGGGGGGGGGTCACAGAGGGAGAGGGACAGAGAGGATTCCAAGCAAGCACCACACTTAGCGAGGAGTCTGACCCAGGGCTCAATCCCACAACCCTGAGATCATGACCTAAGCCAAAAATCAAGAGTTGGATGCCCAATTGACTGAACCACCGAGGTGCCCCTACGAATTAATGTTTTTATTGATAATACTGAAGATCTTACTATCTGGCAGGGTTTATATATGAAAGGGAATTAAAAGTTTTAGAGAAAGGTACAAGGAGGAGGGCAGAGTCCACTCTACAGGAGCTTTTTTACTGAATGATGTTAATCTCAATCTGGAGATGGGCTCCTCAAGAATAATGGCCACTAAGTCATCTCCCCATCCCTCTTCACTAGGGGAAAACAGAAGTGAAGCTATAAAACCCTGCAGTGAGAGGACTACCAGGCCCTGATGCAGATACTACTCTATGACTTTTCACACACATATCAAGGGTAGATGGCTTATTTACCAGTTATGCAGCCACCAAAAATGATCATTATAAATTATATAACCAACATAATAATATATTACATGAAGAAAAAAAACAACAACAGAAGTAGCCTAACAATGGTATAATTCCCATCAGACAAAGCACATATGCATACTGGAAAGGATTGTAGTATCATGGAAAAAAGGAAACAGTTCATCTGAAGCAATTTATTTTACTCTTTCTTTTCTGTTATTGTTTTAATATACATTAAAGCACATCATATATGTTAACAGTTTTTCCTGGTCTTTAGTTAACTTGCCTCATTATCACATCAAATTGCCTTCATGCCAACTCATCTTCCAGCTCTCTGTGAATGATACTGCTTGATATGAAAACACACAGAAAAGGTAGTAGGGCCCAGGCTGTCTCTGGTGGAAGTTCAGGGAGGGACAACTTCAGCTGTTCAAAAACAGTGGACCATAAACTGCTGGGGGCTCAAAGATAAACATAATCATCACTGAGCATTTTGGGTGGCATGTGACTATATCAAAGTCCTTTCTCTCACCTTCAAAATAATCATTTCTATTATTTACCCTTTGTTAGTGCCTAGTACCACAGCTTTAAAAACACTACTGTGGAATTCATGGCTAGGAGAGAATGATTCAGTGATTCTGTTCCAGAAACGGGAAAAGGTATACTTCAGTGAGCTGCCAGGTATCTGCAGGGTACCTAAAAACAACACATTTGTTACGTTCAGCTTCAATGAGGAGCAAAGCCTACTGCGTGTAACTTACATAATCGGAGAGCTCTGGCCTTGTCTCCCCAATTACAAAGGGCATTTTAGGAGGTGCTTACAAAACATAAAACAGGCAGTGGAAGTTCTGGCTGGGTCTAATATCCATCAGTCAACATGTGGTCTATGGGTTAAGCCCATCCGTTAATATAAGTATCCAAACAAGGACAATTTTGGAGGGGAAGGGGAAAAAGAAGTCTTTGTAGCGTTTCATAAACGTAAGTCATGATATAAATTACCGAATTTTTTTTTTTTCCAATGAGCTGCTTGTAAGGGAAGCAAATAAAAGAACAGGTGGAAAATAATAAACAGATGAACAGACCAGATCATGCAACCCAGACGGCCATCTTTCACAGATGCACACTAAGTGTGGGAAAAATGTCATGCCTAGGATCTGTAACATACCTCTTCCACCCGACTCACTACCTAGGAGTAAATTAGGGCATAATTGCTTCTTTGAGTAGAGTAGCAATTTAAGGTCCTGTATTTCAGAGTCATGTCTTAGAAGCTTTCAATGACACAATTCCAAATCATGCTTATTTTTATTTTTCATCCAAAGAACCAGCATTTCAGGAGGGAATAACTAAATCATAACATACTATACTCCCAGAAAAATTCCAGTAAATAAAAAATAAATAATATGTTTCCTCAATGAAATCACAACTGATCTACATGTCAATTTCCAGGAAATTCTAGAACATATTCATACCTAGAAGTTTCCAAGACCAGTTAAGCAATTAAAAAAAAATCTCACCGAGAAATATGAGCAGATAAATTTATCATGAAGTGAGAGATGAAGTAATATAAAACAGTTGGGGTCATATGGCTCTTTAAATTTGGGTAGGAAAACTGACTTCATACATAGAATACACTTATAATGAAAGTTTTTTACTGATTTCAGAACAATTGAGTTTCCAAGGCCATATAAACATTTGTGTCAATTTTCTTGTTAAGAAAGAATGAGCAAAACATGTTAGAGAAATCCCCTGATAATCTATAAATTTCACCTTATGAAATTATTTTAACTTCTTGTCACAGTGAAGCTTCCGTAGAGCTGCCAACAGCTGGCAAACCTGATGTCTGAATTTCACTTCTTCTGTGTCTCCCTATGAAAGCTGAGTAGGGTTGCTGGAGAGCAAAAAAAAAAAAAAAAAAAAGCCCTAAGGGAGAGACCTGGACTAAAGCTACAAAAGCAAAATTCTCAGTGTGTGTGTGTATATATATATAGTCTTTGACTATTCTGTGATTGACTACAGATAAAAAAAAATATTAATGGAAATGGGACATGGAATACAGCTATCATTTAAAACAGGGATTTAAGGCAGTCTAAAAGTTCTTTCATGTTTCAACGGAGAATATTGATCATGTTTTACTTATTCTAGAAAAATGTTTCCTTCTTCCTTGGTTGAAATAGCTTTTGCCTAGTGTGAATATTTATTTAATTGCATAGTGTTGTTTATCTGCAACTATATTTCTTTCCTCAGAAGAGGAAATGTCAGTGGGAGAAAACAGTAATAATTTACCATATAAAATAACATTTTTCACACAGCTACAACTTGTGTGTCAATATAGCTTTTGGCTAGACCCATCCTGGAATTGCCGCTGTGCTTCCATTCCCAAATACCACAGACTCTGCCCAATCTGCTTGAATAATTCTGGGCCGTCACATACTTCCATGGGACAGTGAGAACTTTACTTGATCAAGGACTGGGCAAAATCACACTGAAGACAAATCGTTCTCCCCAAATGTTCTTACTGTTACAATTTTTTTTTTTTGACGAAAATAACTGGCTTCCTTACAGGAAAATAAATATCCCCAAGCAAATGATGCACAAGAAAGTGTGAGAAAAGACAGAGATGGTTTAAAGGTGCTTCCGAGAATGGAGAAGAGGCAAAATTCAGGGACATTTTTTAAATGTCAAGGTTCTAGGGTTCTTACCTTTGCAAATCCCATCTGACATACTGTCAAACATTCCTACCTCTCGCATTAAGCTTTTTTCCTGTGAAACATAGTGTGAGTATTTTCTGTTTGCTGCATTTCTAAGCAATCATCACCCACACTTGGGAATTCTTAAGAAGTGCAAAGGTTTAAAATAGAAACTGTTTCCAAAAGTTTCATTTTTGTGATTGGTAAATTGAATGATTAACAGAGTTGACGCACTATGTTTTCGGACAAACATCTTGTTTCCTCTAATAAAGCTGTAAGCCAACAACCTGATTCCAGGTAGGTTAAAATGTAAAAAAATATTTATGTTTTTATGGATAAAATATGGTACAAGTTTTGCTTCTGTGGCTTTCTTTTTGTTTTTTGAACCAAAATATCTTCCCCCTTTGCAGACTCAAATTGGTCACAGTTCTCTGAATGTCCCCTCACGCACAGAACATGGGGTGTATGTGAGGCGGCAGTGTCACAGAGAGGCTGACAACATGGACCGGAGCCACTGCCCAGTTTGTGGTCACAGCATCACTACTTAATAGGTATGGGATGTTGGGTAAGTTATTCAACCTCTCAGGGCCTAAGTGTCCGATTCTGCAAAACTAGAAGAATTATACTTACCTCATATGACTGTTGCTAGGATTATGCTCGTATTTTTTAATTTTGAAAACACTGTCTGGCATTTTAAAGTATTAATCAGGCTACTGTTACTTCATAACCAACAGATGAAGTGCGTCTGAAATAACTACTCATTTTCCCCAGCAAAGCTGCTCATCCACGGCGAGCTGTCTTGAAGAAATGGGTAGACTATACATTTGGGGCAGACGTCAAGATAAACCAAGTCCTCTAGATCAACGTCTTAATTCTGTCTTTTCCTTCCCACAGGTTCTTCTCTGGGACAGGGGCAGGGGTGGTCCCAAAGGTAAGGATAACCCCTTCCGGGTCAAGTGTCAGTGAAGAGGAGCAGAATCACAGAGATTAAAGACCTCTCCCCAGAACAAATAATAGAGTCACTTCCCTCTAGTGGCTGAGATGCAAAATTACAACTGCCTCAGCCAAGTATAATTCTTGAGATGTGTTGTAATGGAAATAATTCAGAGGACGGTAAAGTGAAAGCCAATTTTAAGCCAGTGGGGAGTAAGATACAGAATAACAAACCATTGAGGCTTTTTAAAAAAATAAATATTAGACATTTGCACAGTATCATAATTATTAACCTTAACATCACAAAAAGAACAATTTTAATTAAATGTAACCCCACTCTAAGTATTTAATACTCACTTCAGTGTCCTTTAAGTACAGCCAGTGTAGTTCACATGATAAATAGCTTTTTCTTTCTCTAAGTTTTTTAACGGATAGGGCTCATTACTTTACATAATCATCCCTAAAACTAGGACACCGCTCCCACTGTCGCTTTGCAGTGAAATATTAATCCTACCAAACCAAATATTTGACATGATCTGTTGGGCTTGGAGTAGTTTCCTTAAACCATTAACTTCTCATGCATATGAGGAGACAGGAAAAAAAAAAGAAAAAGAAAAAGACATCTTTCACTACAGTTGTGTTATATGAGGAATCTCTAACAAAGGCAACTGGATTTTCCGTAGGGGTACTGGGGTTATTTCCTAGCAGTTCATTTCTAAGCCATTTCAGACACTCAGACAGCCAGCTCTTCTGAAATGTTCTGGTTTTAAAATCCCACTGCACATGATTCATCAGCATCCACTCTGGGCTGTATACTGAGGAAGGAAGTTTATACCAAATACACTGCAAAAGGGGCTCGTTTTTCATTTATAAATTCACGTAAGAAGGCTTAAGAAAAATGTCACCTACAAGACACAGAAGATGTTCCTAAAACAAAGCTCTCCTGTTTTTTCTTTCACATAAGCCACATACACACATTTGACTTTTAAAAACCTCTGATCTAAAATACACCCATTAGAAGGCGTATTTTCTTTTTTCGTGCTCTTAAATACACAAACCTCAAGAAATATTTTCTCTAGCACATAAAGTACCATGATGAATCTAATAAATCTACATAATTTCATACTCACTTAAGATACTGAGAGGTGTATAATAGTACACACATGCATATTTGTGTGAAACAAAATACAGTGTTGGAGAAGGATGAGTAAGAGTGTCCAACATTTCTCTCTGAAGCGGTGGCAATTCATCTAAGGACTGATTTTCTCTCGGCATGGGGACCCACAGGCCTAGAAACGAGTGGAGTGAAAAACTGACAGGCCCATTTACAAACTCGTTTTCCATAATAAGGATCAATTATTTCTCTGTTTTAAAGCCTATGATCCTTACAAAAAGAAACATACCCTTGTCATGTGATCCAGCAGGCACCGTCCTTGGAGTTTCCCCAAAGGAGTTGAAAATGTACATCCCCACAAACACCTGCACATGGATGTTTATAGCAGCTTTGTTCACCACCAAAACTTGGGAGCAATGGAGATGTCCTTTAGTAGGTGAACGGATAAACAAACTGTGGTCCATCCAGACAATGGAATATTACTGAGGGCTACAAAGAAATGAGCTATTAAGCCATGAAAAGACATAGACGATCCTTAAATGCATATGACTAAGTCAAAGAAGCTAATCTGAAAAGGCTACATACGGTGTGATTCATACTAAGTGACATTGTAGAGAAGGCCTAACTATGGAGTTAGTAAACAGATTAATTGTTGCAAGGGAATGCAGAAGAGGGATGAAAAGGCAGTGAATGGGAATTTTGGGGCAGTGAAAATACTCTGTATACCATCATGATGGATATCTGTCACTATACTTTCATCCAGACTAATGTTCATGGAGTAGAACATACAACTCCAAGAGTGAATCCTCACACAAACTATGGACTTTGAGCGACTAACTGATGTCAGTGTAGTAGTAGACTAATGTTCATGGAGTAGAACATACAACTCCAAGAGTAGTAGACTAATGTTCATGGAGTAGAACATACAACTCCAAGAGTGAATCCTCACACAAACTATGGACTTTGAGCGACTAACTGATGTCAGTGTAGGCTCACCCACAGAACCAATGTACCACTGTGCTGGCGAACACTGATTAGAAGCCTATGTATGTGTGTGGTCAGGGATGGGGTATGTGGGAAATCTCCATACCGTTCCCTCAATTTCGCTGTGAAACTAAATGTGCTCTATGAAAAATTAAATCAACTGAAAATGAAAAGTTTAAACAACAACAACTTCATATTTTGGGGCACCTGGCCAGCTCAGTCGGTGGAGCATTCAACTTTTGCTTCCTCTTGAGGTCATGAGTTCAAGCCCCACATTGGCTATAGAGATTACTTTACATAAAATAAAAAGATTTAAAACTTTGCATTTTTAAGCCAAAAGGCATCTAGGATGACTGGTAAATTATTCTTTAGCGAAACCAAACCAAACCCCGGATCTGTCTTGCCTACAAAAATAAAGCTCAGCTTGGGCTCTGCCACCCTTGTGAGCCTCAGCACTGAACACTTGCCTCCCATCACCTCCACTGTGCTCCCCAGGAACCGTGACTCCCTCGTAACTACGACACTGGTCCTAAGCCTCCTGAGCTGGTCCTGCCATGCCTTTTGCCCGGACCGGCTTCCCTGCTAGCTCCTCTTCTCTTTTCCCGATCGAGCCAAACAGCATCTCCTCTGGGAGCTCCCTGTTGAAATTGAATCAGACGGAATTAATCCTCTCTCCCCTTGTCTGTTACTATTTTACAGTTCACTGTTTTCATGTCTGTCTTCCCTGAGGGAAGGTCATGGGTCATCCATTGTGGTAGCCCAGCCCTTTCTGTGGGGTCATTCCTGGCAATCAATACATGTTTGTAGGATGAATGAGTGGTTCTACGAAGTGTATCTACAGGTTGGTGGTTTCAAACCTCTCTTAGAAGTAGGCGGGACCCAAGTCGTGTAAGTGAAACCTGAGTGTCCGCTGTTATTGGACTACGTACGAGAGTTTTCACTGGCACGGCACGTTAAATACACTGCTCACTTTCTCTCTAACTCAATAGTCTCTAGTCCCCTCCCCATCTTCCACACCCTTAATTCTGCCTCCCAAATCTTACCCTTCCTCCAGCCTGGCCTCCTGTGGTGGCTACCCTACAGGCCGTTACCACCTATGCAGACATGTGCAGGCAAGCTATGGGCTGAAGGCAGAGCAAAGCTAAGTTGTGAAGTCACTCAAGGTCTACTGCTCACATAAGGCCACACTAAAGACAAATCTGATTCGGTAACAGAAGGAAAAGGTATCAAACCGGGAAGTACTCAGATGTCACACAAGGAGCAAGAGCCCCAAATTTCCCAGAAAGATCATCAAGAGCCCCATGTGGCTGGTATCACAAGGGTCTTCGTCCTTTGTCCTGTGTTTCTTCTCGTATGTACTTCCTTGCCCTGCTCGCCTTTTCCTTGCAATGCCTTCGCTTTGCTTTTCTCCTGCCTGTCACCTTCTGCTCATTCAGGTTCAGCTTGCATGGCACTCCCTCAGAGAAAAAGAAACCATCAGACCATCCTGCTGAATTTCACTGCAAAACACCTGTTACTCTCCATTGTTTTGCTGGCTTGTTTTATGGTAGTTCCTCTTTCCTCCCATCTCCTACCCCACCAGGATGTAAGCTTCATGAGAGCAGAGAACTCCTGTGTGCTGCTCACAGAGCGTGCTGTATTGTTGGACTCTAGAATACAGTCTCACCAGTAGCTGATGCTCAGAATGAGGGAGTGTTGTGTGAATGGAGGTCAGACCAATGCCTGGGTCTCCGTGTGTCACCCTCAACACTTTTTGGCTAAAATACTTTGAGAAGCATTGCGTAGGATTTCCCTGCTCTCTTTTTTAGAGTTACTCATACTCTACATCTTGTGCCTGTAAGCTGATGTCGAAAGTTGCATCGTTGTACTTCTCCAGGATCCCTGTCTGTAAGAAGACTGCACAGAATGCCTTCTGCCAGACCTCCTGCTGTTAGAACAGAACACAGTAAATCCAAGCCCGCCTGCTCTTCCTCAGCTGGACAGCTACTGCTGGCTCATCCCCTTCTCTGTGCCTGGAACTCAGTCATCGTCAACACTCAAAAGAGACATGAATGAACTTCCCTGTTATATAGACGAGGAAACTGGGATTCAGAGATCCTATATAACTCATCCCAAGTTCCTTAAAGCAAGTGACACAGCCACATGTCCCTCACAAATGTCAGGGTACAACGTCTCACAGGGAGGGCTAGATATATTGAAGTGAAAGACGGTCTCTTTAAATCAGCATCCCGAATCCCAGCTTCTGTCAAAATCACGAGAACGATCAGATCCCAAGTCATACATTCAGATTTCTGGAACAAAGCTAACTGGTGTCCATCTGTTATCCTGGAGAAGAAGCACCACAAAGGTGAGCGACATCAGCTAAGACTTCCAGAATGAAATCTTCACGGTGACTTCACTCAGGGTGTCAGCCACAAATGTCATCACCAAACTCAAACTATCCACTAGTGACATTTCAAAGCCTTATAACCAAGACACTACACACACACACACAGAGGCTGAGACCGCAAAAAGAGCTCACTGGCAGCAAAGGGACAGAACTTTAAACTATGCAGTTACCCCTATGAAATGAAGCCAGCTACACAAAGCAACGTCATCACCACTGACCTTAAACAAAAATCCTGTATAAATGCTATGTGCCCAATAAAAGCTCAAATTCTCTGATGAATGGGGTACCCTTCCTCGCTACAGAGTTGAGTATACTTTTAGATCGATATTAAAGCTAGATCTAACTAGGCAACAAGGCCTCTGTGGTCGGGCCAGTGGATCATCAGCAGAAGGGCACCCCACTGCAGCAGTGGTCGCAGGCTCCTTTAAATAAACTGCAGACAGGCACTTTAATGAGGGAGAAAATAGAAGCAAATGTAACTAGGCAAATCAGATCCTACAGGAGGGAAAGCACATTAACTGATGGGCTGATATCTGCCGCCAAAATATCAGCTAGGGGGAACAAGAGGCTGTCAAAGCAAGACGCTGGAACGAGGCCGAGACAGCCCAGGGCTTGGGCTTCAGCTGCAATGTGACATTCTCAAGAGGAACATGAGTTTTGTTTCCAATATCGGCTCTCTTAAGTGATTTTTTATTGATGTCATATTTTTAGGACTTGCTAGTTCTCCCTGACGACCAACAGGAGATTCCAATAGACTGTCATGATGACTTCAGATATACATGCTGAGACAAATAAGAAATTTTCTGTCATCTGTAAACACTCTTTTATGACATAACTTCCCTACCTATGCAGGTAACAGTGTTCAGACACATTTCTATCCCTCGGCTACATCTCTGAGGGACCCTCCAAGTAAGACAATTTACCAAACCCTTACACTAAGATCAAATGCAGCCTCTTTAAGAAACATGGGGAGGTTAAAGGTGAACACAAACATAGACACACACACACACACACACACACACACACACACGCACACGCACACACACACACACACACAGATGCGACAATTCAAAATGGGACAAGGCCAACGATGGTAAAGGAAAAAGAACATTGCACCTGTTTCATGCTGTGAAGTGCCAGGCCTTATCTCTACGAGGAGAAAGGGGGTCTTGACCTTACTGCTTTCTCATTGGTGAGACTCTTGACAAGTGACTTAATCTTTGTAAATTCTCATTTTCTTGCCTATACAATGGGAATAACACCACTGAGTAACTCCACCTATCCTACCTATTCCCAAAAGTGGAGGCCTCGAATCATTTGGGGCTGCCTCAAACTATTACCCAGAAAAAAGTAACGGCAGAAAGGCTGAATAAACAAACAGGAAAAATGACCTCACTGGGTTTTTTTGAGGAACCAATTAGAGTGGGTATGTGAGAAGTGCCCCCTAAACTGGATGGCACTTTACAATTACTGAGCCAAATTGATCTTGGCAGGGACGCCAAGTGTTTAATGTTCCTCCAGAAGCAACAGCACTACGCAGCCCTCAGAATCAAAGTGGGTCAGAGAGTCTCTTGAGAGACTGAAATCCCAAAATGGAATGGGGCAAAATAAGCCTGGCCCTGGCCTTCCTTATCCTTCAACACCCAAATGAGTTTATCAATTTATAATATAGGGTGATAGAATGCGTGCTCTCTAGGTATAACAAACTGGGAATGGCTTTTTTTGTTTGTTTGTTTGTTTAATATCTAAAGCTTCCAGACTATTTCTGTGAAAATAAATTCAATGCAACTATGCCAGTTCAGGGCCACAGTTCTCAGTGGCAAGTCTATGGCTTAGGTGCTTCCCACTGAAAGTACTACTGATTGACTAAAGTTTTTACCCACTAAGCCTCCCACAGAGCCTCAGAATCCTTCCCTGCATGGAGGTCTGACTTCACGTCTTACAGAAGAGTAGTCAGAATGAAGCGTCTTCCACTAGCCATCCCTAGAACACAGAAATGAGCGGCTGACTTATCGTCAAATGCTCTCCAAAATGGAAAATTTCTACTTTGAGCCGGTAATTTCCAATGAATAAAAGCATCGAGATTAAATTCATTCATGAGATCAATATATTCAGCCATTCGAGGTAACATTTTCCAAGTATTTGGAAGGCTAGGAGGCTTAAAAATAAGCAATTCTATTCAAAGTCACACGCTGTACTACATAACGAGGTATGCGGAAAAGGCAGCCATTTTTAAGAATTTTGCCTTTCAAGTTTTTATGGCCAAATGATGTCTCTCACAGTCCACTGCATGGAGCTTGGGGATCTCAGTCCACTGTTATTTTTTTCTTTAAGATAGTTCTGTTCTTTCTTAAGAAAAAAACACTGGGCTGCAGTTCAACTCCACAAGTAAAACAAAGACCTTGGCTACTGTTAGGTTTCCTCAGGCTCCTTACTGGCATCAAAAGCAGGAAGAGCTCTTCTGCCCAGCTTCTGGGGCATTTCTAGGAGAGCGAGAGGCTATGTGCCCAAACTGGAACTTCAGACGATTCCCGTATCTCCAAATCTCCAAATGCAGGCTTAGTCCACAGTTAATTAGACTCAGGAAATCTCAGTTCTAACTTGCAACTCAACATGCCTCTCCAGGGCTAGTCCCTGTTCCCTGAATTGGGAACTGTTCACTGTTTTTTGCCCTGAGTCTAGATCCAAACCACGGGAACAATGAGCAAGGTGGATTGTGCACAGCATTTGCCTCACCACCCACAACTGGAGAGCATTCTCAGTGTCTGATGATACCGCCCACACCGTCACCCACATCACACAAGAAGTCCTGGCAATTCCCAGCTCTGGGATCCACCTCCAGCAGCATGCTGGATGTTTCCACTTGGCCATTTCAATATCATATTCAGACATGACATTATAAACATGGCTCAATGAAATTAGTCTCTTGAAAATGGATTCTTCTAACTTCCCCTTTTTCTGAGACAACACAAGTCCTCTGATATAGATGATGCTTCCATCCTTCCGCAAGGTCCGGCAACTCATTTTTCCTAATACTTTCTGCATTCTTCCTTCCCCTTCTCAAGGCTGTCCTTCTGGGCTACTCTCAGCCCTTTCCTGCACTGTGCTTCATCTACCTTATTCATGCCACGGGCAGAAATCTCACCAGACTACCAAGTTCATCAGACCAATATCTTGGTTAAAAACGTCAGACGTATGCCACACTGAAAAAATAAAATGCAGGGCTTGTAGACGGGCATGTGAGACAGTCTACAATTTGTTCCCAACCTCTCTTTCCCATGAAGTCTCCTCTATGCAAAGCCTAGTCTTACTCAAGCTCTCAGGCAAGCTGGTTAATTTCCCATCCCTGACCATGTGTGTCTCTGCCATTCCTTCCATTCCTACTGCCATGTTCATCCCTCTAGACCTACCTTCCTCTCCTCTCCCTTAGCCCCTCACCAACCTTCATAGTCCGTCTAGTTCATTTCCTTCTCCTATATTCCTAAATCCTCCAGCTGTACCAATTAGGTGGCCTTTGTAACAGAAACCTTAACATTTTATTTTTTCAGGTATTTTGGTTTAATTGTTACTAAAAACTAAAATAAGTTCCAAGAAAAGCAGAACATCTCTTCTTGATACCTTCTTCCGTGATATTGGTATAGCAAACCAAACATAGGTGGTTCTTTGCCAACTGGTTGATATGCTATAACTTACAAATAGTTTTGAGATGATTCCTAAGGTCTGATTTTTAAAATACAGAAAAAACCAGAGTGGGTACATGTTAGGTTTTGCCTTCATTGAGTAAACCTTACTCTCATTATTCTAACTCGCCCACTGCCGCCCAACTGTGGAAGCTCTTAAGAAACCATCATTTTTGGACGGAAGGGGAGAACAGAGGAGTTTATTTTACTTTACTGAAATGATTATTTCACTGTGCTACAGTGATCACAATAATTCCAAAGTTTATCTTCTCTCATGTTCATTCATAACCGAACTGACAAACTTAAACACAGAATAAAACAGTGCCTCAAAATAAGCAAGCAAAATAAAAACTGATGTGTGCTTTTAGAGCAGTGCCACACAGCAGACTCAAACCGGAAAATAAAATCCACTCTAAAGCTCCAAAGAAATAGAGAAGAGAAATGAAAATGCTTGAGGAGGCAGGAGAAACAGTTCCAAGTACCAAGTTCAAACCCTCAGGAGTCACTGCCATTGTATCAAAATGTCACTGGAATGTACTTAATTAGGCAAACTGAAAAAACAATAAACCACATCCGTCAGATTTCTTCAGTGCTGTTTTCACAAAAGAATATAGCATAATATGGGATCGCACTTATTTCTCTAAGTCTGGTGATTTATGATCTTTTCTCTCCCCTTTGGAAAGAAACAAGACCAGTGTAAGCTCAGAGGATAACCTGATGGGTCATTAAGCTCATGAAGCTGTTATGAGGTATCCTCCAAACACTGCCAAGAGCCTGAATACACAAAGCCACACACAGAGGCACATTCCCCCCCCCAACCCCAAATGCCTAGAGATGTTGCTGTGATCAATAAATTAGACAATTTTAACTGCTCTGGAATCTGCAGTCACTCTCTGCTTTCCGTCTTTTCTTTTTCAAGAGATACGTTCAATCAAGGGATCATGTGGGTGATCTACGAAGTGCCTCACATTAAAAAGGAATCCCGGAGTCATAAAGATGAGATCCCTGAGGCTAACCCCACGTATCCTGCAATGGCACATAATGCTGGAGTTTGCTCAAGCTCTCAGGCTGCTGGTCTCTGTGCTGTTTACAAAATTTAGCTCCTTTTACACCTTCCATCATTGATATAAGCATACAGATGCAAAGGAGTGGAGGAGAGTAGTCATTGGCCATTCAAAGAATCCAAGGAGTTGTTTGGTTATCCATACTGTACTTCATACTGAGTACACGAGGGAGCCCATATGAACCAGATAATGCTGTAAGTTCTACAAAGTTAACAGGTACAGACATGGGGCACCTATGTAGCTCAGTGGGTTAAAGCCTTCGGCTCAGGTCATGACCTCGGGGTCCTGGGATCGAGCCCCGCATCAGAGCCTGCTCCCCCACCCGCCCCCGCCTGCCTCTCTGCCTACCTGTGATCTCTCTCTCTCTGCCAAATCAATCAATCAATCAATCAATCAATCAATCTTTTAAAACAAGTACAGACAGGATAAACCAAAGCCCATCATAATCATTGCACGCGAGATGTCCAGATCTACGCCGTGGGGATCCTGTTCAGGATCCTCCTATAAGATGCCATGGGTTCCAGGTATTCTCTCCCACACCCTAGATCCCAGGTGAGCCTGCAAATCCCCTGCATTGAATACACTGCCGCATTCTCCTAATTGAGGAGGGAGCAGTACGGGAATATCACTGCCCCAGTACTGCCATCACACTTCAGTCAAGCTGTTTCATCTTGCCCAGCACCACATCTGGCTCTCAGAAGCAAAATGACTGAGTGCATCAGGGGACACAAATCCTCATTGGGGGAAAAGCAGGGGGAGCAGCGGTACAGGCCACGACACCTAGAGTGTGCATCTACGGCAGGAGATTTTTAATGGCTATTAGGGAGAAAGAGTGAGCCCCAGCAGGTGTCTTCCAGGAGGGGGTAAGGGCCCTGGAGGACTGGAATCGTACTTCATTACGTGTTTTCCTCTGCAGCCTCATAGAGGCTTACACAGACCCCACTGCCTGTAACAGGCCAGGAGGCTGCAAACCCACAGAAACTGTAGAGACCATGGCTCCATGAGATGGGGCTAACAGTCAACGAGAGAGTGAGGGAGTCTCTCCACCATGCCAGCACAGACACACAGACACACACACACGGCATCCAAAATCTGGAAGCCACTTAAAGAGGAAATGAGTCCCCTGGACTGTGGGAAACAGGCTGGTCATCTTCCTGGGGGGATGCCTTTGGGGTCTCTCAGGTCTGTCTCTCATGAACTCTAGGAGCAGCGTGCGCCATTCACCACATTCACCCGCCCTTGTTCCGTAGAGGAGGAGGGTACCAGGGTCAAAACAGCACTGGGCTAGGAATCAGCAAAGCTAGTTCACGTGGCGTGACTCCCTCATTCCTTGGGCTCCTTCTTTACTGAAACCGAGGTCAAAGTCCTCACCACACAGCTCTGACAGGGTCATTTGAGAGTCACGATACAAGTAAAAGAATGTACAGTTTAACATTATATTTTGTTCCTATGGCTGCTATAACCAATGAACAGAAAGTCTGTGGTAAAGCAACAAAAATGTCCTCTCACAGTTCTAGAGGCCAGAAGTCGGAAGTCAGTATCACTAGGGCGAAATCAACCTATCAGTAAGCTCTGCTCCTTCCAGAGGCACTGGGGGGAAATCTGTTCATTGCCTCTTCCAGCTTCTCCATGTGGCCCATCCCTCTGCCTCGCTCTTAAAAGGATTCTCGTGATTGGATTTAGGACCCACTGGGATAATCCAGTCTAATCTCTTCATCTCAAAATTCTTAAATTAATCACATCTGCAATGACCCTTTTTCCATTAAGATACTATTGACGGGTTTCGGGGATTAGGTTCTGATCTCTTTAGGGCCACCATTCAGCCCACTACACCCCCCAATTACACTGAGTGTTCATGTACAATTCCTGCCCCACATTCTTTTCTTGTTCCTCATCATCTCTGCTAGAACAGGAATTTGTCAAGAATAAGACCTCTTCTACTCTGTAAGTACCAGGAAGGCTTTTAACGTATTACGTACAAAATGAATGACTGTTTGTTCATTTAGAAAATAAAACCTTTGTTCTACTTAATTTTCCGTTCCCAACATGAGTACGCAGGTAAAAATTCTAACAGAACGTCAAGTGCTTCATCTGTTATTTCTAAAATAGCCGGCCCGTCTGTTCAGAGTAGCTGGAGAGGAGAGAAGTGCCAAGTGCCTGGCCTAGAGTGTCATCGGAGCCACACTGTTCCTAAGAGTTTCAATTATCACCGGAATCCAAAGGCAGGAGGACCGCGAGATGTGAGAATTGTAACGAAATCCAGACAAATGAGCGAGGAGCCCCCGCAGCTAGAGTCATCGCAGTGTCAAGAACAGAAAAGCAGCAGCTGATCTGGAAGAGCTTGAAGGAGCCTCAAGACGGGAGTAAAGTCACTTAGGTTTTCAACGGCTATTTGTTGGGAATGTTCGATGGTCCAGACACTAGGGAACAGTGGTGAATGGGTAAGATGAACAACAAATAAATGTTATATATTGAATGGGGATATGCAGCACGATGTAGGAGACCTCATGAAACAGGAAAGGGAGATGGCAGGGAGATGGCAGGGCCGGGGAGGGCCTCTCTGTGGCAGGGATGTTTAGTTCAGATATTGGGGAGGTGAAGGAGAGATTAGGTGACTACTGATCAGGATCCTCTATTTTTTCTGGACGGCTAGAACTTGTGTTGGAAGATTAAGAAATGCTAAAAATCAAAAACAAAAACAAAAACAGCTAAGAAAAAACCCTAAGACAGTCATGTCAAAATGAACCAGCAATCAGCCTGAAAGAATTTCCACTGATGAATTCTGAGACAACCTGACCAACAAAAAGGGCAATGGTGGTCATGGGTCATTACACACCAAATATATATTTGTTTTCTGTTCCATTCTTTAAAAAAATGCATGAATCCATAGTAATACTCCCAACAGTGGGAGGAGAAGGAGGAGAAAAGTTTTCCTTTAAATTTAAAAAAACACCAGCTAATAGCAAACAGAAAACTGTCATTTGACAAATGGCAAGATATTAACTGATTCAAGGTCATCGATGAATGCAAAAACCATTGGGTGAAAGCTTGAGAAGAAGATAATTATTCAAGCAGACTCTTAATGTCACTCCAGAGATCTTAGCAAAGCAAAAACATGATGGTACCACAAGGGAAAAATCTGGCAGAGGCGGGATTCTGAGCTTCCCAATGCGATGTGTTTTGGGAAGACAATATCGTCTGTTCCTGCCAAATATGTTTAACCTGAATCTAATGGAGAGGAAACCACCAGATAAAGTGAAATTGTGGGACAGTCAACACAACAGTTTTACTATACGCTTGAAAAATGTCAACATTAGAAAAAAAAAAAGAAAAAAGAAAAATGTCAACAATATAAAGAGAACACCTCCCACCCCCACCCCCACCCCCAACCCCCTGGGCAAATGGTAAAACTGTTATAAATTAAAGGAGATTAAAGGGATATGGCAACTAAATGGAATATATCATCTTTACTAGGATCCTGGATTTAAAAATACAACTATAAAAAACTTTCGGGGGATAACTAGAGAAATGTGATATGGGCTGCATATCAGATAATACTGTAATCATGCTCAACTTGAGAGTATAATAATGACATAATGATATGATGCCTCTGAAGGAGAATGTACCTGTTCTTCAGAGATAAATGCTGAAGGACTTAAGGGTATACTGAATGTCTGCAAAGTACTCTCGGATGGTTCAGCAAAAGAAAAAAAAAATTAAATCTACCCAGGGGCTAAGAGGGAAGAGGCAGAAAGATAAAGCAAATGTGGCAAGGGTGAATTGGTGAATCAAAGTGACTAAGGGCATTCAATGTACTATTTTTCCAACTTTTTTTGGTAGGTCTGCATTTGTAAAATTTTTTAAAGGTGAAAGGATAGCACGGAGTATTTCAGGACCGGAGGCAATATACGTTGATACAAGCACAGTTGGAATGGTCCAGAAAAAGCAGAGCTCAATGTGGCCAGAAGAAAATGAGTGAGAGGCAGCAGGAAGGCAGCTCGTGGAAGATGGGAGGGTGGCCACTGGAAGGCTCTGAGCAGAGGAGTGACTTACTCCGCGAAGATAACTCAGAGAGCTGGCTGGAGCACAGGTCTCAGCAGGGCCAGACTGAACTGAAGCATTAAGTTAGGAAGCTACTACAAACATCCAGGGATAAGTGATAGTGGCTCACACTAAGGTGGTATTGAAGAGGAATTAAGCAAAGTAGACTGCAAAGAATCAACAGGACTTCCTGATGGATGATATATTCACATGCTGCCACAGACACACACTGATAAAAGGTGGGGGGTGGGTGGGCAATTAAAGATGATTTGGACTCCGAACTTGGTTAAGATTGAGCCAAATACGTATTTCATATAAAGTGAAAAGAAAAAATTCTAACACCACACCTGGAAAAAAAAATGTTAGCTCACTTTGGTGTAACTTCGCCAAAGTTTTATTAACTGGATCAGGTAATAACTCAACAGAGCATATTGTCATGGGAATAGTCGTAAAAAGGCCTAAGAAGCCATGAAATTTAGCTCATCTCCTATTCACTCAATATCATTAGCATAGTTATCCCACTTTCATAATATCTCATCACTCAATTGTCATGTTAGAATATGCAGTATCCTTCATACAAGGGCTGGGTTCTGTAGCTCAGCTTCAATACTGTGTTTCCAAGAACAACATGAAGCTAATAATAATAAAATAGAATGCTAATCTTGGAAATTTTCACAAGCACCGCCTAATTAATTCTCACAACACCTCCAAGTATTATTATCCACGTTACTGCTGGAGAAAGTTGAGAATTTTTTAATTCCACATTTGTATTCACTTACTGAGACACCTTCGTATTATCATCACCATCTTCTGCTTTCAAGGAATATCACAACTTCATTCTCTTATCAACACGGTGGGTGTTAATGGCGGCAGCAACATTTTAAGTACAGGAAATAGGTTTTAAAAAATGATGTGAAATCTCTTTTTTCTAGTCTAAAAGCAATGTAGACACTAAAGAAAATATAGGGCCAAACCGTCGCCCCCACCCGCCCAGCAACACACACACACGCACACACACACAGAGCAAAGTAATTTCTTCATCTGCCTCAAAATGACCTAGTAAACAAGAGATAGCTGCTAAAGCTCCTAAGAGTCATTTCAATATATTCTAAAACCAAAATTCAAAAAGTTGGTCACAGTATCTGGTCCAGAAAGACTGTATTAATGACTGCTCCTGAGTGGTAGGGCCACACAAGCATTTAATGGGAATGCCACAGAGGAAGTCCGTGTCCTGGCTCCCGGCACGTGGTGGGGGGCACCTTCTTCAAGCCAGAGAAGGTGTGGCTTCCAGTAGAGCTCCAAGGGCCTGGGCCCCGCAGAGCAATGGGGAGACGCTGCCAGCCCACAGGGGAAGCAGGCCAGTGCCGGCTGAGGGGACCCCGCACAGACGGCTCAGGTTAGAGCAGCATCAGAGAGCAGCGCCACTGGGGCCCACAGCCTGACCGCAAGTGAAACCAATTTAACTCTCACTGCATGATCTAGGCCCTATCTAAAATAAATGTTTTTATACAGAGGGAAAAAAAGGGCACCCCAACTCAAAACATACTCCCCAGTCCCATAACCACATTCTCAACAGAGGACTGAAAAATGTACTCGTGTAGTGACCCAAGCAGAAAAACGCCACGTGGAACGAAGAAATCACGTCCCCTGTAAATAGAATATTCTCTTCAGAGGGCGAATTGCACACGACTGCCGACTCCAGTGTGCTGAGGGAGAACGGAGACAGTTCAGCTCCACGGCGCCGAGCAAGAATGCCAGCTCCCCCGCCGGACGCTTCCACTGGAACTCCATCAGGCCTCCTCCATGACACAGGGAGGTGGGGATAATATGGTGCCCACACTTGGGGGGTCTGAAAGTCAGGGGAGGCCCTTTTAAGAACCACCCTGGGAGAACAGGCATACATGGAACAGAACCGGGGCAAACCAAGTTGTGTGTTGACCGCGTGCAACTTTGTTTCTCTGTCCCCCAGGCGCACTGTGACAGATGCACCAACTCATCTCTGCGAGGGACTAAGAACAGCACTGCGTATGCAGCAAGCTCCTGACAAATGAGAACCGAGCCAACAGTGAGGCAAATAGCTAAGTTAGTCATGCTGGCCTCTCAACCAAGTCCTTAAACCCGAGAGCAGAGCACATGAAAACATAAACACTTAACCCAAACCTGAGAATCATCATGACAGAAACGAATCCCCCAGAAG
This sequence comes from Procyon lotor, assembly GCA_028646535.1. Taxonomy (NCBI): domain Eukaryota; kingdom Metazoa; phylum Chordata; class Mammalia; order Carnivora; family Procyonidae; genus Procyon; species Procyon lotor. Next base: position 88,917,280 of record CM053607.1, read on the forward strand.
GCTGCCCCCGGGCCTGGCACAGGCAGATGCCTGCAAATGCAAGAGTGCAGGTTAGGAAAGGACACGTTCTTCCTGGGACCCCAGTGAACTTGAGAGTTCTGCCTGTCGTCTGACCTCACAGGACTTCAGGCTCTAGGCTCAGCAACTTTATAACAGGGACGTTTATGGTATCAGTTCAAAATAATAAAAATAAAATAAAACAAAATAACGTGTTCTAGAAAAAGAAACTCAAAGAAAAACTCCCAAAGCATCTTTCTGCAGTAAGTTTATTCCCATACGTGAGTCTACTCCCGAGCCATCCCCTCTTGACGTACCTTACACACCTCACCTCATTCTCGCCTCTCTGGATTCTTACAAGCAACAGAAGCCTTCAGGAGGTGGCAGAGGCAGAAAGTGGGGTGGGGCCCAAGGAAGTGCTAACCGGCCACTTCCCCTGCCCCGCTCTGATGCCAGCTTCCCCATCTCTACTGAGACCCACAGGACCAGCAAAGCATTCACAATCCAGCTCAGCTCCACTTAGCAGAGCCGGTCCTTGGACTGCGTGCACTAAACAGATTCAGTTCTACATAGCAATTCCAAAATAAAACTCAAGGACGCATGAGGCAGTTCATTAAACGGTCACATTCACAAAAGCACGGGAACTGGAATCCATACAGGACAAAAAAACAGCCATGTGGAACCAGCTTCTTCCTATTTGCTCAGTGTTCTCCATCAAGTGAAAAGGGAGAAACCAGAATAAAAGAGAAATGGTCCTGCTCATGCTATCAAGTCAATGAAACAAGAAGGGTTTACCTGTCACATGACTTCCTTAAGCTTCCAGGTTCCCCAGAAAAAGGAGACACAAAGTCATAACATACTGCCACGTACTGGGTAAACACTTGTTATGTCTGCCCCCTCGCCGTGGCCACAAGTGAAGGGCACTCAGGCAGCTGTGGGAACCCAGGAGCCCTCCGGGCGGCAACAAGACAAACAGACAAGCTCTTAGCAAAACTAGATTAGGTGACATTGGTCCTGATGCCCTCTTTTATTACAGTATCGTTTACCTTCCCTTCGAGTGATGGATCCTCTTTGGCGTGGGATCTCCCACGACTTCGAGATTGTTTTCTCTGTCCCTCACTAGAGTGAGGCCTGGTCTCTGACGTGCTCCAGGGTTCACCTCTCTTTGATAATGCTGGTCTGCTTTGGCCTTGAACCTTACTTCATTTATAACTGATACTTGGTCAGTTTTTACATACTGATGGCTATCAAAAGGCAAGCCCTACCTCTCCAATGTCAACACCATTCTCAAAGTGCACGTACTATATAAGCATAGGCCATGTTTTGGGCACGGGTTAAAAACATCAGAACAGCCCCAAGGATAATGGTCATTTGTCCAGCAGTACATATTTAAGGCACCTCTACGACGTGTGTCAGGCTCTATTTTAGACTTTGCAGATACATCTGTGAAGAAAAAGAGACAAAACACATTGTCCTTGTGGTGTGTGTGGCCCGGTGGCAATATTCTTCTTGGAAACGAGTCCTGAGTTTTACCAGCAATGTGGTCTGTAGTCACTGCTGATGCAGGGTGATGGGGGATCGGGGGATCTAAGAAGAGACAGAATACACATTTTATTGCCAACTCTAGAAGAGTGGACACTGTGTCGACAACCTGAGACTCCAGGAACCAGATGGAGAGGTGAACTAAGGATGGAAGGAGTCAAACAGGAGGAATGCACTAAGTGCCACAGAAGCGCCAGTGGAGGCCGTCCACCAAGAAGCTGGGGTATGACATGGAGATACAGAAGAACATGCTCGATCACAATAGAAATGCGGCTACTAGCCACTCTGGAAAACAGTATGGAGGTTCCTCAAAAAGTTGAAAATAGAGCTACCCTATGACTCAGCAATCTCACTACTGGGTATTTACCCTAAAGATACAAACATCGTGATCCGAAGGGGCATGCGCACCCGAATGTTTATAGCAGCAATGTCCACAATAGCCAAACTATGGA